>CM065715.1:120284680-120299680 GCA_033310375.1 Conus canariensis
CTTGAAGATTGTCACGTTTTTTTTGTTTGTGGAAGACTTCATTTAAGGTCGAGATGCGGTGGTTTGGTAACTATTGTCATATATTTGTTCCATTTCTTTAGCGGATTAGTTACACAATTAGTCTCTTATCAAAGAAGAATGTGGATGAGTGATGTTTTGCGCTTGAACTAAATGCAGCAGGGCTTTGCTGACTGTGGGAGCTTCATTTTTGGCTTCAAATGTTCGTTATAACCATTTCCTCCGTCAACATAGTTATTAGTTACTGCTCCACTTCAAAACATGATCGCTGCTGTTGTTGCGTCATAGGTACTCGTTGTTGTTGTTGTTGTGTGTTGTTGTTGTGTGGTGGTGGTGGTGGTGGTGGTGGTGGTCATCGGTGGTGGTGGTAGTTGTGATGGTTGTGGTGTGTGTGTGTGTGTGTGTGTGTGTGTGTGTGTGTGTGTGTGTGTGTGTGTGTGCTGCGTGCGTGCGTGCGTGCGTGCGTGCGTGCGTGCGTGTGTGGTGTGTGTGTGTGTGTGTGTGTGTGTGTGTGGTGTGTAAGAGAGAGAGAGAGAGAGAGAGAGAGAGAGAGAGAGAGTGCGAATATAGCAAGACTCTCATCTTGGTCCTCCCTCCCCCCTCATTCTCACAGTGTGTGTGTGTGTGTGTGTGTGTGTGTGTGTGTGTGTGTGTGTGTGTGTGTGTGTGTGTGTGTTCGGCCATATAAGGCATGATCACCACAAACGGAAATAATGATTTACACAAAAGGGTAATTATGAGTCACCCAAACAGGGAAGTAAGACCAGGACAAGCATCATTGTGTGGACTGTAAGGGGTTAAAAGGCAGCCTGACTACAAAGGCACGGAATGCCGGAAATCGGAAAGAATTGCCCTAATTGGCTGTTTTTTAATGGTCACAGCCTTTTTTCTTTCTTCTTCTTTTAAAGCTTATCTGCTTTAATAACAATGCCATTTTTGTCATTATAAGTACAGTTTTCTTAGAGTGATAATTACAATTTTTACATCAAAATGGTGACCATCTCTTGTTTTTTTTAAATTTTATTTTCTAATCATAATTAATGTTTCCATCGCGGAAACTGTAATTATGACTTTCTGAAGCCAGCGAGATTTCAGACTGTTTTTTTCTGCGTGCATTTTTTATTACCGTGTATAGGAAGATTTATATGGAGCCTCATGTTGCAGCCCTCTTTGTCAACCAAAACGGTTCATTCACAGCCTTTAAGTTGCAGCCAGATTTGTCCAAAAGGAAGATTCATTCACAACCTCGAACAGACGATTTAAAAAAAAAGAAGATTTAATTCACAATTACATGTTGCAGCACGATTTGTCAAAAAAGAGGGTCTATCTAACCTCTCAAGTTGCAGCAAACATTGTTCATTTGTCACCAGATCCGTGCATTTTGCTGAAACAGACTTGTTTATCCAAACAAAATAGACACATCGGGACGCAAGACATACACAGTTCGCCCAGACAGCTTGATTTGTCTAACACAAAGTAGACATGTCAGGACATCGACTCACACCTAGTTTGTCTAAACAAATTGAACATACCAGGATGCCAGCGCATATCCGATTTGATCCATTTTTCTGACCTGTTGCGATAAGCTGGATTGTACGTACAAACATATTAGTGCACGTTAAAACATCATATTTTGATACAATATGGCACGCTAGCACACACTCACACACATACACATGAACGCATGCACACGCACATACACTTATACACACACTTGAAAACACACATACACACACGCACACGCACACACACAGACACCACACACACATTTTGCGCACACACACGGGCGCACACACACAGACACTCGCACACCACACACACACACACACACACACACACACACACACACACACACACACACACACTCTCTCTCTCTCTCTCTCTCTCTCTCTCTCTCTCTCTCTCACACACACACACAAGAACGCCACATGCACGCACACGTACACACACACACACACACACACGCACGCACGCACGCACACGCACGCACGCACAAGTGTTCCACTAAGGAGGAAGAGCTGAAAGAAGAAGAACACATCAAGACTGCCCTTTCCGCAAATGGATACCCTGCATGGATGTGGGACAACCCTCGAGTTCGCTACCCTTCTTCTACAGATACGGACACTGTGAAAGTGGGGATCCCTTACATTAAAGGAGTCTCAGAGCGTCTAGCCAGGACCTTCCAACAACATGGATGCAAAGTGTTCCACAAACCCACCAACTCCCTACGCCAGCAACTGACCTATGTCAAAGACAAAACGGACCCCCTCAAGCAGTGTGGTGTAGTGTACCAGGTAGGGTGTCAAGACTGTACCCATACCTACATTGGCGAGACAGCAAGACCATTCACCACCCGTCTACAGGAACACCAAAACCGATCTACTTCTGCCATACATGAACATCTACAAGCCACAGGCCACAGTTTCAGCCCCAAGAAACCAAGATCTTATCTACAGAGCCCTTCCTCACAGAAAGAAAAGTTAAAGAAGCCATCGAAATTAAGACCAGACGCCCCAGCCTGAACAGAGATCAAGGCTTTGAACTCCCCCCCATATACAATCAGATCCTGACAACCGTTCACCCCACACAACAGTTGTCCCATCAAGCCTCGCTGCCACAACAGCAACAGTGAGCTGATGAAGACAGGGCGACCCTGTCGAAATATTCTCCAAGTAAATTTTTGATTCTGAGTCTGTAACTACTTTTCTAATGTCGAATCCAGAATCCTATATTCTTACACACACACACACACACACACACACACACACACACACACACACACACACACACACACACACACACACACACACACACAATAAATTGTTATCCTCAGTTGTGGATATTTTCTCAGTTTCAGAAGCCACTGCCTCCGAAGAACAGAGCAAGAGCAAGTAGGATTCCTCGAAATTTGAAAGCCGTTAGTAATCAAAATATATTTCAGGTAAAGCTCTCTGTCTCTGTGTGTCCCTGCCCTTTGTCTGTTTGTCTGTCTGTCTCTCTCTCACACACTCTCTTTCCTTCCCCCCTCTCTCTCTTTCTCCCTGTCTCTGTCCCCCCCCTCTCTCCCTGTCTCTGTCCCCCCCCCCTCTCTCTCCCTGTCTCTGCCCCCCCCTCTCTCTCTCCCCTGTCTCTGTCCCCCCTCTCTCTCGTCTCTGTCCCCCTCTCTCTCTCCCTGTCTCTGTCCACCTCTCTCTCTCCCTGTCTCTGTCCTCCCTCTCTCTCTGTCTCTGTCCCCCCTCTCTCTCCCTGTCTCTGTCCTCCCCTCTCTCTCCCTGTCTCTGCCCCCCTCTCTCTCCCTTTCTCTGTCCCCCCTCTCTCTCCCTGTCTCTGTCCCTCTCTCTGCCCCCCCCCTCTCTCCCTGTCTCTGTCCCCCTCTCTCTCCCTGTCTCTGTCCCCCCCTCTCTCCCTGTCTGTCCACCTCTCCTCTCCTGTCTCTGTCCACCTCTCTCTCCCTGTCTCTGCCCCCCCCCCTCTCTCTCTCCCTGTCTCTGTCCCCCCCCTCTCTCTCTCCCTGTCTCTGTCCCTCTCTCTCTCTCCCTGTCTCTGTCCCCCCACTCCCCCTGTCTCTGTCCCCCCTCTCTCCCTGTCTCTGTCCCTCCCCCCTCTCTCTCCCTGTCTCTGTCCCCCACTCTCTCCCTGTCTCTGTCCCCCCCTCTCCCTGTCTCTGTCCCCCCTCTCTCCCCTGTCTCTGTCACTCCCCCCCTCTCTCTCCTGTCCCCCTATCTCTCCTGTCTCTGTCCCCCCCCTCTCTCTCTGTCTCTGTCCCTCTCTCTCCCTGTCTCTGTCCCCCCTCTCTCTCCCTGTCTCTGTCCCCCTTTCTCTCCCTGTCTCTGTCCCCCCTCTCTCTCCCTGTCTCTGTCCCCTTCTCTCATCCTTCCTCTGTCCCTCTCTCCTCTCTCCCTGTCTCTGTCCCCCTCTCTCTCCCTGTCTCTGTCCCCCCCTTCTCTCCCTGTCTCTGTCCCCCTCCTCTCTCCCTGTCTCTGTCCCCCCTCTCTCTCCCTGTCTCTGTCCCCCTCCCTCTCTCCCTGTCTCTGTCCTCCCCTCTCTCTCCCTGTCTCTGTCCCCCTCTCTCTCCCTGTCTCTGTCCCCCCTCTCTCTCCCTGTCTCTGTCCCCCCCCTCTCTCTCTCCCCTGTCTCTGTCCCTCTCTCTCTCTCTCTCCCTGTCTCTGTCCCCCCTCTCTCCCTGTCTCTGTCCCCTCTCTCACCCTGTCTCTGTCCCTCCCCCCCTCTCTCTCTGTCTCTGTCCCTCCCTCTCTCCCTGTCTCTGTCCCCCCCCCCCCCTCTCTCTCCCTGCCTCTGTCCCCCTCTCTCTCCCTGTCTCAGTCCCCCCTCCTCTCTCCCTGTCTCTGTCCCCTTCTCTCGTCCTGTCTCTGTCTCTCCCTCTCTCCCTGTCTCTGTCCCCCTCTCTCTCCCTGTCTCTGTCCCCCCCCCTCCTCTCCCGGTCTCTGTCCCCCCCCCCCTCTCTCCCTGTCTCTGTCCCCCCTCTCTCTCCATGTCTCTGTCCCCCTCTCTCTCCCTGTGTCTGTCCCCCCCTCTCTCTCTCCTTGTCTCTGCCCCCCCCCTCTCTTCCTGTCTCTGTCCTCCCCACCTCTCTCTCCTGTCTCTGTCCCCCTCTCTCTCCCTGTCTCTGTCCCCCCCTCTCTCTCCCTGTCTCTGTCCCCCTCTCTCTCTCCCTGTCTCTGTCCCCCTCTCTCTCCCTGTCTCTGTCCCCCCTCTCTCTCCCTGTCTCTGTCCCCCTCTCTCTCCCTGTCTCTGTCCCCCCCTCTCTCTCCCTGTCTGTCCACCTCTCCGTCCCTGTCTCTGCCCCCCCCCTCTCTCTCCCTGTCTCTGTCCCCCCCTCTCTCTCTCCCTGTCTCTGTCCCCCCCCTCTCTCTCTCCCTGTCTCTGTCCCCCCTCTCTCCCTGTCTCTGTCCCCCTCTCTCTCCCTGTCTCTGTCCCTCCCCCCTCTCTCTCCCTGTCTCCGTCCCCCTCTCTCTTCCTGTCTCTGTCCCTCCCCCTCTCTCTCTGTCTCTGTCCCTCTCTCTCTCCCTGTCTCTGTCCCCCCCTCTCTCTCCCTGTCTCTGTCCCCCTCTCTCTCCCTGTCTCTGTCCCCCTCTCTCTCCCTGTCTCTGTCCCCCTCTCTCTCCCTGTCTCTGTCCTCCCCTCTCTCTCCCTGTCTCTGTCCCCCTCTCTCTCCCTGTCTCTGTCCCCCCCTCTCTCTCCCTGTCTCTGTCCCCCCCTCTCTCTCTCCCTGTCTCTGTCCCTCTCTCTCTCTCTCCCTGTCTCTGTCCCCCCTCTCTCCCTGTCTCTGTCCCCTTCTCTCATCCTGTCTCTGTCCCTCTCTCTCTCTCTCCCTGTCTCTGTCCCCCTCTCTCTCCCTGTCTCTGTCCCCCCCCCACCTCTCTCCCTGTCTCTGTCCCCCTCCTCTCTCCCTGTCTCTGTCCCCCCTCTCTCTCCCTGTCTCTGTCCCCCTCTCTCTCCCTGTCTCTGTCCCCCCCTTTCTCTCCTTGTCTCTGTCCCCCCCCCTCTCTCTCCCTGTCTCTGCCCCCCCCTCTCTCTCTCCCTGTCTCTGCCCCCCTTTCTCTCTCCCTGTCTCTGTCCCCCCCCTCTCTCTCTCTCCCTATCTCCGTCCCCCCCTCTCCCTTTCTCTCTCACTCTCTCTTTCACTCCCTTCCTCTCGCTCTCTTTCTTGTTTATGAACACATACGTCTACGCATATGTGCTTTTCTGTACATATGTGTGTGTGTGTGTGTGTGTGTGTTGTGTGTGTGTGTGTGTGTGTGTGTGTGCACAGCTGTGCGCGCACATGCACGTGAGCGTGTCTGCCTGCATGCATGTGGATGCTTGTGTGTGTGTGTTGTGTAACTGTGTGTGCGTGCACGCGCATGCATACGTGCGTGTGCTCATTCATGTGCGTGGTAGTGTCAGAGCATGCAAGTATGTTTGTTTGCATGCGTGCGTGCGTGTGTGTGAAAAGTGAAAAGCAATCACTCCAAATTAATGTTTAACCATAATGACAAAGCCTATAGGATTATATGTAACACGTTGTACACATCATGAACTGGGGAAGATTGAAAAAGCTCAGTACAATACACGCATATATTCATTTACACCCATCTCTCACCCCTCCTGCCTTCTTCCTCACCCTCATACATATATAGACAGAAAAATACATGAATAGATAGATATAGATCATCCAGATATAGATATTAACACATGGTTTATTAAACCACTTTCTTCTGCTTTAAATCTCAAAGGTCACTTTTGTGTCTTTCTACTGCTATGAATCCCATCAAAATCACACTCGCATTATTTCCACTGAATGTTTCAGGAGCTCATCAGCCTGCAGGAAGAGGAGGAGGCCAATGTCAACAACAGTTCCTCCACTCATCTACAGAACGATGACAATGGATCCAAACCCACTCCGCCATCCTCGTCTGACTCTCAGGACGTGGTCTGTCAAACGTCCGCTGAAACTAAAGAATCTTCCCACGCTCAAGGTGCCGAGGATTCTCAGAAAGACCAGTCAAGCATCAAAGGAGAGGCAGATCAAACGTCTGCCGGCCAGGAGGAACCTGAAAACACTGCTGCCGTTGGACCAAAAGAGTCGGTTAGGGAAGAATCGAATGCCTCAGAGATCCCACAAAATGAGGGTGTGCCGTCGGAAAATGTGGCTGATGAGACTCCTAAACCAGAGCCCGAAGAATCCGCAACAGAGCAGATGAAAGAAAGTGAGCGTGAAGAAGCGGATCTTAAACCAGAGCCTGAAGAATCCGCAACAGAGCAGATGAAAGAAAGTGAGCGTGAAGAAGCGGATCTTAAACCAGAGCCTGAAGAATCAGACGTTGAGGAAATCAAAGAAAGCGTGCGTCACGATGAGATACCTAAACCAGAGCCTGAAGAACTACTCGCTGAGGAAATCAAGGAAAGCGTGCGTGATGATGAGACACATAAACCAGAGTCTGAAGAACCACTCCATGAGCGAATGAAAGAAAGTGTGCATGACGATGGAAGTCTTAACCTAGAGGATGAAGAACTAACCAGTGGGCAGATAAAGAAAATATCGCATGGTGATGAGACTCTTAAAAGAGAGCCTGAAGAACCACACACCGATCAAACGATGAAAACATCGCGTTATGAGGAAACTCTTACTAAACCAGAACCTGAAGAAGTTCTCTCCGAGCAAATGAAAGACATCGTGGTCAACAACGAGATTCTGAAAGCAGAGGCTGAAGAACCCTTTCCTGAACAAAGTGAAGAAAGTGTGCAAGATGATGTGACTCTTGATCCAGAGGATGAAGAACCCCCTGCAGAGCAAACTAAACAGGGTGCATTCTCTGCTACAAGTGGTGATAGTGATGGCAGTGGAGGAAATGGTGGTGGTGCTGGTGGACAAGGTGGGGAGAAGTGAAGGGGGTGTCGCCAGAAGAGGAGCGGAAGGAGTGTGTGGAGCAGACCGGTGTTTATGCCGACATCGATCCAGAATCCAGTAATGCCAACAGTGGCGCTGCAGCAGGGGGTGGCTCGGGCAAACCGTCCCTCAGTCCAGGTAAAGACAGGTGGGGTAAACACTCACGTCCTAGCTAGATGCCGGCCTGACGGCGTCGTTCAGACGACTTGCATCATAGTTAAGTCAAATGGACACAAGCCAAGTGAATACAGTTCTCATCAACGGTAAATTAAAGCGACACACTTGCCAAGTGAATTCAGACAGACTATTACTTACTTACTTAGGCCCATTGTTCTTGTCAGAGCACAGCCAATCAACAACTGCACGCCAAAGGCCACGGTCCTGGGCAATATTTTCTATTTCGCCCCAGCTGTAACCCATCTGCCTGGTGTCCGTCTCCAGGTCCCGCCTCCAGGTGTTTCTGGGTTTTCCTCGCTTCCTTTTGTCTTGGGGATTCCAGGACAGGGCTTTTCTGGTGGTGTTGTCCGGGGGCTTTCGGAGCGTGTGTCCTATCCACCGCCATCTTCTTTCACGGATGTCTTGCTCTACTGGTAGTTTGTTACTTCTTTCCCACAGCTCTTTGTTGCTGATTGTCTCTGGCCAGTGGATGTGGAGGATCTTTCGCAGGCAGCTGTTAACAAGCGTCTGCAAAAAACTGGTGGTCTTTGTGGTTCGTCAGGTGTCTGATCCATATAAGGGGACAGGTTTGATATTTGAATTGAAGAGGCGGATTTTCGTCCTATTGGTGATTAGTCGAGATTTCCAGATGTTTTTTTTCTTCTGAAAAACACTCTGAAAGACAGACTTATACAGAGGGGAATTGATCTAACGCACAAGCCAGTTGAGTACAGACTACTTGCTGCAGCTGAGGTCTTTTTTGTTTGTTTGTTTATTACTTTAATAGTTGTTTCTTAGGTTTTTTTTTATTGTTTTAATATTTGTTTGTTTCATTGTTGATATGGCTGTGACCTCAATTATCCAATTGCGTATAGTCATACACATTTTCCATTTGTTTGGGGGTCTAGTAACATAACTTTTTCATTCATATGAATATAGACAGACGTACACAATGGGTAAATAAGTATTAACAAACACGCAAACTAACACAATTGTTGAGTGAATATAGAGAGACTTACATAATTAAGTTTTGACAAACAAACGGACACTTTAGAGAACACAGACTTTCATAGTGGGTGAAATTAGTAGGCCTATTTACAAGCAAATGGATGCCTCAGTTAATGCAGACTGGCTCATGTAAAGGCTGGCAAGGGTTGAACAAAGTGACACCTCAGAGAATAGAGGCAGACAGACTTACATAATGGGTTAATGAGTACTGACAAACAAGTAGACTCCTATGTGAATACAAATATACTTGCGTCATGGGTTAATGAGTACTGACAAACAAATCGACACCTACGTCAATACAATTATACTTGCGTCATGGGTTAATGAGTACTGACAAACAATCGACACCTACGTCAATACAAATATACTTGCGTCATGGGTTAATGAGTACTGACAAACAAATCGACACCTACGTCAATACAAATATACTTGCGTCATGGGTTAATGAGTACTGACAAACAAATCGACACCTACGTCAATACAAATATACTTGCGTCATGGGTTAATGAGTACTGACAAACAAATCGACACCTACGTCAATACAAATATACTTGCATCATGGGTTAATGAGTACTGACAAACAAATGGGCCCCCAAGTTAATACAGACAGACCTACACCATGGTTAAATGAATATTAACTAACAAAGTGACACCTATTTTACTACACACGGACTTACATAATGTGTAAACAAGTACTGGCAAACAAATGGAAGCCCTGGTTGAGACTTGCATAATGAGTAGACATGTATTGACAACGTATGTGCTCGCTTTCTTTGTGAACACATACATACTTGCAAAGTGGGTAAAGAGCATTGACAAACTACTGGAAACATCAGCTAAGTGTATACAGACAGGGCGAGACGGACGCACAAGATAAGTGAACACAGAAAGACTTACAAAATATGTAGATGAGTAATGATGAACAAATGGACACATTAGTAGAGAACTTGCATAATAGATTAATGAGTATTGACAACCAAACAGACACATCAACCAATAGAGACAAGCAAAAGGAGCATAAGAGACTTCAGAATTCCGTTGAAAGGCGACCGTGCTTCTGCCTGACAATGAAAAAGGCATCGTCACTCTCTGTCCACTTTTTATGCATTTAAGATTTACTCAGTTTTAAAAACGTTTTAATTTAGTGGTTGATACTTTTAAAGAAGAAGGTAAAGACACGCCATATGAAATGCTTTGGAAAAAATATAATACCCCACCTGCACTATCATCAGTCATATTATTGCCATGACCATATTTTCTTAAAAACTGATTCAGCTGCAGAAACTAATGATAATGATGATTGTAAGGGAGGTGTATTAATAGACTCAATATCTTAAGAAATGCTTTCAGCATTCTTCCTTATGATTTAATAAAAGCATTTTGAAGAGATACAATTATTCTGCACTTAAAAAAAAATCAGGTTCACCACCCGAACCAGAATTGATTGAATGTGTTCTGGATGAAGCTTCACCCAGAACAAGGGGGGCGGGGGGGGGGATGATGTGGGGGGAGGGGGGAGACTGGACTCAGCGACTAGCACTGTGTCTACTGTTTCAATCTGATAGAGTAACTAATGATATGTTTCTTTACCGATTTCAGGCTTACAGACAGACTTGAAGAAAGACGGGATTTCTGAGTGCCCTGACGAAAAAGCATCAGATCAGGTACACACACACACACACACACACGCACGCACGCACGCACGCACGCACGCACGCACGCACGCACGCACGCACGCACACTCACACACTCCCTCCCTCTCTCTTTCTTCGCCCCGTTCATTTTATTGTTAATTGGATTTTTTGTCTCAAATGTAATCATGCCTTATTTGTTGCATTTTTTCACATATATTGTTTGATTTATGCCTCTTACAGCATATATACTTTTGTTCTTTGCCTAGAGGGCTGGATGCAAAAAGTACTTATGCTTATTCCATTACCCTTTTACAATAACATTCGTCCGTTCGTTCGTTCTCTCTCTCTCTCTCTCTGTCTCTCTCTCTCTGTCACACACACACACACACACACACACACACACACACACACACACACACACACACACACACACACACAGAGATAGAGAGGAAGAGAGAGAGAGAATCAGTGTCAAGGGGAAGGGAGGGAGAGAGAGAGAGAGTGCTAGACTCTCTCTCTCTCTCTCTCTCTCTCTCTCTCTCTCTCTCTCTCTCTCTCTCTCTCTCTCCCCCGCAGACAAACGAAAGTGTACTATGACTTCAAGAGGTTATAAAAAGGACTGTTGAGAATTGCCGAATTTCTGAACAAAATGTCACAGTGACTTTTCCGTCTTGATTTTAAACGAGTGATCACTTTGGGTGTGTGTTTTATGCACTTGACATACACAAAGCAACGATGTTCATATTCACAAAGGGGTGATAGGGTTAAATCCAAATTCAAGGGATTTGTATGTGTGTTTGTGTGTGTGTGTGTGGGGGGAGGGGGTTGCATGCGTGTGTGCGTGTTTGTGTGTGTGTGTGTGTGTGTGTGTGTGTGTGTGTGTGTGTGTGTGTGTGTGTGTGTGTGTGTGTGAGGAAGATATACATGTAGAGAAAACTAGGTGTGTATGTGTGTGTGTGCGTGCGCGCGCGCGTGTGTGTGTGTGTGTGGAGAGAGAGAGAGAGAGAGAGAGAGAGAGAGAGAGAGAGAGAGAGAGAGAGTTTGTATAATGCGAGCAGAACTTGATGTCCTGTCAATTGTCCATCTCATCCTTCCAGAATGATGAAGACACAACAGAGCAGAAGTCACAGCACCGAGCGCAGCCACAGTCCGACACAGAGCAGCAACAGTCTGGGGATGGAAACAGCGGGTGAAGAAACAGCGATGAACTACCGGTGGACCGCCACACCCGCCTCTGGTTACCCATGGAATCCAACGACCTTAATTGTCGCCATGTGTACCTAGGATCAAAATGCAAACTAATGCCAAAGAGTCGAGTTTATTTTTCATCTTTTTAATTGAAACTGCAACGTGTTCCTTGTTAATCATTACTTCAAGAGAAAGTCACCTGACTCACGCCCTTTCTCTTGACTGACTCTTAAAACACACGCTGTTCTGTCTTTGAATCCTTCTCACACAGACAGACAGACAGACAGACAGACACACACACACACACACACACACACACACACACACACACACACACACACACACACACACACACACGCACGCACACACACATGGTTTAATCGTATTTGCTCCTGCTGTATGCTGTATATACTTGTTCTACTTTGCTGCCCAGCAACTTTGCACGGAAAAATGCACGCTATATACAGCCAAGCTGAGGCATATACATGTTAAAGTTATGTATTTTTTCAATTGACAGGACATATGGTCAGTGTTGCTGCAGTGTGCCTTAGGCCTGCTGTTCCAGAGGTCATGACAGGCCTTCCGCCCTGTTGGCCATCCCCAAAGCTGAAGCATCACTGGCTGCTGATGGACTGTCTGTGACAACACGTCATGCACCAACGGTTTTCTGAGTTGGATTCCTAACATGTTTTCCTTAACTATAGACTGTTCTCCACAAGTTAGGCGTGGACAGTTATTGTCCAGTTCATTTTCAATGAACGAACTGAAAACGTCTGATTTCCCTTAAAAAACACACACCAAATTACAAACAAACAAGCAAACTATAGACTGTTCAATCGTTTGAAAATTATTTTAAGATGCTGGCTGAAAATCTTCTTTACCGTTTATACGAGGGCCACCCCATAAGTTCTCGGATGCGCAGAAACCACTGATGTCATAATTTCAATTTTTATATCATCATCACAAGCGATGTCATAGCTATGACACAAAAAATGATAAAAATTGTCAGAGCCAAATTTGTTCTAGACAGCAAAATGGGTGGCAAGGGGGACGGTTTTCAAAGTGTTGCAGAGAGCCTGTCTTGGAGAGATTTTCGTGCCATGATTTATTATGACTATCTTCAAAGGAAGTCTTTCAAGGAAAGTTTTATAAGTTTGACAAACTGTTTTGGCGACAAGGCTCCATCATTATCCACAGTCCATAGGTTGTTCAAAGAATTTCAGTTTGGTACAATGTCGTTGGAAGATCGTGACCGTTGTGGACGTCCAGTTTCAGTTACTACCGATGGGAACGTGAGCACAGTGAAGGCCATGATTACACAGAAAATCCTCGAATCACGGAGGATGAACTCAAGGATACTCTAAACCTTTCATCAGGAAGCTTAGACCGCATTGTTCGGCACAATCTCTCTGTACGGAAGCGTTGCGCCCGTAGGGTGCCCCACCAGCTGACTGGGGAGCAGATGAGGGCTAGGGTTGAATGGTGCCAGTTTATGCTGCAAAAATTTGACGGAGGAAGATCAGACTGGGTCTCCAATATCGTCACAGGTGACGAAACCTATGTTTACCAGTATGACCCCGAAACAAAGCAGCAGTTGTCAGTGTGGCTGTTTCCAGGGGAAACCCCACCTGTGAAATTTAAGAGATCAAGAAGCTGCACAAAGCGAATGATTGCAGTTTTCTTCGCAAGATCCGGCCATGTGACTACTGTACCGCTTCTGGAAAGAAAGACAGTGAACGCTGAATGGTACATCAACACCTGCCAGCCAAAAGTGTTCGAGGCTTGGAGTGCACGGCGACCACGGACCAGTATCCGCCACCTACTCCTCCACCACGACAACGCCAGCGCCCACACGGCAGCTGCAACTTTAGACTTCTTGCAAGAGAACAGCGCGCAGCTGGTCACTCATCCTCCGTATTCTCCTGACCTAGCCCCATGTGACTTCTTTTTGTTCCCTCGTTTGAAAAAACAACTGAAAGGAAAGCCGTTTGAGAGCCCTGAAGATGCCCGAGCGTTTGCCGACGGCTTGATTTCTGGTATACCTAAGTCGGAGTGGGCTGGGGTGATGGATTCGTGGTTTAGAGGGATGGAAAAGTGCATACACGCTGATGGAGGATACTTTGAAAAGATGGGCTAGGTAAGAAATGCCAGAGTACTTCCATCTTTTCCCATCCGAGAACTCACGGGGTGGCCCTCGTACGTCTTAGGCTTTCATCCACCGATTGCCTGTGCAGTGATGAAGAATACAAAAGTATACGACTTAAAAAGTAGATTAGCCTACATCAACAACGCAACACCAGAGAATCCTGTGACGAGTTTCTTTTTGTACCTACACGTCCGTTTTAACAAGACCGTAGAATGAAGAAAGGAGCCCATCCGACAAATTGTCTTTATAAATGCCCAAATAAGTTACGATTCAGTTCATTGTTTTAACAGCAACCGCAACTCTGAAGCGAGAACTTTAGTAAACTTCAGAGAGCAATAATAAATGCCTTTTAATTGAGCCTACTACTGGTGTTACTGTATTCATGTTCGTTTCTTTCTTTCCTTTTTTTTGAAAGCTGAAAAAGTATTTTCATTAATTATGTCAAGTAAATGTACTCCTCATTCGTCAAAGTGAAGTTTTGGTGTTGATCGTTACATCTCTATGACATTTTTGAAATTCATTTCTTTGTCTTGTCTTGAGGACTACAGCCAGACAATGTCCTAGCATTCACTCCTTGTCCTGGGACCGTGATGATGCCTGGCGTGGACAGTCGGGAATCCCCGCAGCACTCTGTCCTCAGTCCTATGCCGCAGGTAGAGGTAGAAACCTGTCTGGTCCACCCAGGGCTCTACCCTCAGTCCTGTCAACAGGTAGAGGTAGAAACCTGTCTGGTTCACCCAGTACTGTGCCCTCAGTCCTGTCAACAGGTAGAGGTAGAAACCTGTCTGGTCCACCCAGGGCTCAGCCCTCAGTCCTGTCAACAGGCAGAGGTAGAAACCTGTCTGGTCCTTAGTCCTGTCAACAGGTAGAGGTAGAAACCTGTCTGGTCCACCCAGGGCTCAGCCCTCAGTCCTGTCAACAGGCAGAGGTAGAAACCTGTCTGGTCCTTAGTCCTGTCAACAGGTAGAGGTAGAAACCTGTCTGGTCCACCCAGCACTCTGCCCTCAGTCCTGTCAACAGGTAGAGGTAGAAACCTGTCTGGTCCTTAGTCCTGTCAACAGGTAGAGGTAGAAACCTGTGTGGTCCACCCAGCACTGTGCCCTCAGTCCTGTCAACAGGTAGAGGTAGAAACCTGTCTGGTCCTTAGTCCTGTCAACAGGTAGAGGTAGAAACCTGTCTGGTCCCCCAGCTCTCTGCCTTATCCTGTCAACAGGTAGAGGTAGAAACCTGTCTGGTCTAGTCCTGTCAACAGGTAGAGGTGAAACTGTCTGGTCACCAGGCTCTGCCTCAGTCCTGTCAACAGGTAGAGGTAGAAACCTGTCTGGTCCACCCAGTACTGTGCCCTCAGTCCTGTCAACAGGTAGAGGTAGAAACCTGTCTGGTCCAACCAGGGCTCTGCCCTCAGTCCTGTCAACAGGTAGAAGTAGAAACCTGTGTGGTCCATCCAGCACTGTGCCCTC
>CM065715.1:120304680-120309680 GCA_033310375.1 Conus canariensis
TAGGTCTGCATATTTGTGGCAACTGTTGTCGCCTGGCAGTAGTGGGTAGTTTCAATGAGGGTCGTCGCATTTGTCTCCCAGAGCTCATGTTCCTCTTGAACACTGGCTCAATTCTGGTCGTCAACTTCTTGAATGTTGGTTCAAGTTTGGTGGAGTTGGTCTTGAATGTTGGTTCAGTTTCAGGTTCTTGGTCGACCGATGGTAGGCGTCGGTGTGTGTTGCCTGCTGTTCCCCAAACATCAGGCTGTCTTCAGGACCACTGGGCGGCCTTCTTCATGCTCGGGTGGCGATGGTCCTGTGCCGCGTGAGGCCGCCCAAAGGAGGAAGCAGGACGAAAGTCAGTGGAGCGCTGCACGAGTCCCTAAAACTTGGCGGGCACTCGCTGACTGCGGCCGAGAGGGCAATTTTTCAGCCCAACCCCGTAAGGAGTGCCCCCATGTCTGTCACCCCTTAAAACAGCACGGTATTCCAGGCCACGGTAGTCGCAGTCAGGCAGCGCTCCTTCGCCAATCGCCCCACATCTCCAGGAGCCGTCCCCCGGTGATACAGGCTAGACCCGTCATCACCCATATGGCTGGAAGGTTGTCTGTGCCGCCCAACGACGCTGATCTCTCACATCAGCATCCTTCAAAGGAGAGCTGCCACCTCTCCCCTGGTGTCCACTGCTATGCTACACTCGCAGTAACTTGACTCCTCTGCCTTTTCGGTTTTAAGAAGAATGCTATCCCAGAAAAAGGCTGGTGTGCAATACCGTAGTATGTTTGTTGAGTTTTCAAAAAACCAACCAAAGGTGCCACCTAAGAAGCAAAAGAAAATCATGAAAGAGCAAAACAAGCTACATTTTCTTGTGAAAAGTAGAAAACATAAAAAGATAACCTCTTAAGACACAAGTGCTGAGGGCCAGTTCTTGGAATGAATCCGCAAGGGACTAAATTACAATAAACTAATAAATTCCAAGGATAAGTACCGAGCACCATTCCAGCAACTTACAGAGCAGCTTGGTGTTGCAATGACTGCAAGAAATATTCAATTATAAACAAAGCTTGCTCTTATGTCTTAGATTGAAGAAATAGGGGGAAGATAAGCATTCATATCTGCAATGGTAGATAATTCTGCCTAACTAACAGTATGTGCTTGAGTGGGTGAATGGGGAAAAATAAAATAAATGCTTCTCAAAATGAGCCTTCAGCAAGCTTATAGTCTCCAAGTGGGAGACAATCTCCAATGGGGAGGAAACTCACTAACATATAACTCCTAGTCAGATACCGATATTTCGAAACCTGATTGTTTCTCCTCGGTGACCGCGGAAAGTGGTAACTTGACTCCTCTGCCTTTTCGGTTTTAAGAAAAATGCTATCCCAGAAAAAGGCTGGTGTGCAATACCGTAGTATGTTTGTTGAGTTTTCAAAAAACCAACCAAAGGTGCCACCTAAGAAGCAAAAGAAAATCATGAAAGAGCAAAACAAGCTACATTTTCTTGTGAAAAGTAGAAAATATAAAAAGATAACCTCTTAAGACACAAGTGCTGAGGGCCAGTTCTTGGAATGAATCCACAAGGGGCTAAATTACAATAAACTAATAAATTCCAAGGATAAGTACCGAGCACCATTCCAGCAACTTACAGAGCAGCTTGGTGTTGCAATGACTGCAAGAAATATTCAATTATAAACAAAGCTTGCTCTTATGTCTTAGATTGAAGAAATAGGGGGCAGATAAGCATTCATATCTGCAGTGGTAGATAATTCTGCCTAACTAACAGTATGTGCTTGAGTGGGTGAATGGGGAAAAATAAAATAAATGCTTCTCAAAATGAGCCTTCAGCAAGCTTATAGTCTCCAAGGGGGAGACAATCTCCAATGGGGAGGAAACTCACTAACATATAACTCCTAGTCAGATACCGATATTTTGAAACCTGATTGTTTCTCCTCAGTGACCGCGGAAAGTGGTAACTTGACTCCTCTGCCTTTTCGGTTTCAAGAAGAATGCTATCCCAGAAAAAGGCTGGTGTGCAATACCGTCGTATGTTTGTTGAGTTTTCAAAAAACCAACCAAAGGTGCCACCTAAGAAGCAAAAGAAAATCATGAAAGAGCAAAACAAGCTACATTTTCTTGTGAAAAGTAGAAAACATAAAAAGATAACCTCTTAAGACACAAGTGCTGAGGGCCAGTTCTTGGAATGAATCCGCAAGGGGCTAAATTACAATAAACTAATAAATTCCAAGGATAAGTACCGAGCACCATTCCAGCAACTTACAGAGCAGCTTGGTGTTGCAATGACTGCAAGAAATATTCAATTATAAACAAAGCTTGCTCTTATGTCTTAGATTGAAGAAATAGGGGGCAGATAAGCATTCATATCTGCAGTGGTAGATAATTCTGCCCAACTAACAGTATGTGCTTGAGTGGGTGAATGGGGAAAAATAAAATAAATGCTTCTCAAAATGAGCCTTCAGCAAGCTTATAGTCTCCAAGGGGGAGACAATCTCCAATGGGGAGGAAACTCACTAACATATATGTCACGGTCGCTAAACCGGACGGCCCTACCACCCTTACCCACGCCTATCACACATAGGTCAGACAACACAGCACACTAACAGTTTTACAATCACGCACGCTTCTTTATTTCACACACACTCCATGGCGCCACCACCCACGCACATCCACAACTGCACACAAGTATCCTAATTCCCGCTGACTCACCCTACTCTACTATAATGACCTGGAAGACCCTAACCTAACCTAAAACACCAGTTACAGTATATCACTGTGACCTGGGGACACAGCGATAGCCCGCACACGTGGTGACTAACTGCTAGGGACAAGGATTTACCAAAGGGACTCTAATCTCTTAACGACTGCTACCACCCACACCTCTCCCCAGGACTCACCCTTCTCTTTTAACCCGGGGCCACTACCAAACTGGTCGCTGCGTCCCTAAGGGAGGCAACGACAAGTACCCTACACTGTGCCGGCCACTACGTCCTAAAAGGAGGCAGTAGCTAACACCCCTAACCCTACTGCCTAACGCTACACCCCTTCTATCACAAACATGGGACAACCCATCCTGGCCCGGAAAGCTCCCGTCCTCGGCGTTGTACGTAGCCCCTCACAGGCTGACACCTCCCCGGAAGACTCCGCACCCCGGCGCTGTCCGTGGCTCCTCCGCGGGCCGACACCCTCCCCGAAGACTCTGCACCCCGGCGCTGACCCTGGCCTCCCGCAGTCTGACTCCTCCCCGCGATGGGCACGACACCCAACGCACACACACCAGACGCCCTCTCGACGGGTCCGGGGCTCGTAGGACGCCTCCTCCTCTGAAGGCCCCGCCGGACACCAAGGGTGGGAAAAGGCCTGGTGCAGCGCCCTCTCACAGGACGCCTAAACCGGGACGAGGAACCAGTGCCGGAGAACTCCCGGAAGAGTACCGGTAGCCGGAGGTGAGCTGCCCCACAGAAGGCAAACGGCCTGGGTGGTCTCCCTCTCCCGGGTAAACAACAGGTACTGGAAAGCGCCGCTCACCTGCCGGCACGCGGCAGTAGACTGCGGTGATCTGGCCCCAGCCTCAGGACGGAACAGGATACCTGCTGACACAACTGTAGGCCCCTACTGTAATGTTGCTACTACCCGAGTCATCAAGGCACATAGGCTACTTGGTAAAGCTTTAACTCTCCATCTCCCTTGCCTACCTCCCACTCGGCATGAGAGTGACCCCTTGAATTTCGAACACATCCCCCAACCCATTACTCACTTTGGGGTTATCAGACCCATTTCCTGCCAACCCTTACAACAGCGGTAAAACAATATTCTCCATGAGCCAATTCACGCTATTACATATGAAATTATGAATCACCCCAATTCTCGGAAAAGAAAAGAAAACTAAGCGATCCCAACGCGGACTTCACGGGCCCCTTAGGAAATGCTACGTAATCTAGGAAATGGGCAATTTCACAAGGAAATGTCTCCACATAATGATCAGTAGCAATACACATCTCTCAAAAAAAAAACTTATCAATTTTCATCGGTTTACAGTTCCAGCATGTTCACACAAGAGAATCGGCTCGCAGCCACAATCCTTCACATTATTACCCCTCTTTGCACTGTCAATTATAATCATATATCAAAACAACATGATTTGTTCGCCAAAATTTCCATCCAGCACCTCACTCTCATGTCATCTCTTGTCAGATAACCCAGTGGTTAATCCTTGTTATGCCAACACAACCACACTTCATACAATATTACATGCTGCACATCATCCGTTTTTGTCCTATCGACTGCTAAGTTACTCGCCTTAAACTTTACCTTTCCCTTCTTTCCGACTACTAAAATTCATAATGGGACTGTCTCCCCACAACCTAAGACATCTTTCTCCAACCCCGTTCTGTCACAAACACATACATCCCTGCCTGTGTGACGACTGTCACTTGTATTACAAAAACTTCTACCCTATGGATTCACTGTCCTGTACCAAATGCGTACGTCACAGATACAGTCCGCACGCGCACGACACCCGCGTCGAGAACCCTGACTCGTAACGAAAGTGAAAAGACACCAATATAAGTTGAATGGTTACGACCGTACCCCAGTATAAACCACTCGACCACAAATTGGCCTTAGCCCTACTACACAGTTAACCGATTCCAATGCTGTGCAGGTCAACTCCGGAATCGTTAATCAATTTCAACGAACTCCTACTATTTACAATTGAGATTGAGCACAATCATCAAACCCCTCTATGATTCACGCAGACACATCTGCACCTGACTCATATTATGATCCTCAACCAAATGCAACCTCGTACTACCCTCTTATTGAACCCACTGACATTAACACGAACTAACCACAAACAATATCTACATCACTGTCCATCAACGGTCATTATATTGAACCCACATTGTCCAGCCAAACTGTCCTGAGAAAATCGAACTCAGGAACCACTATGTACATTACTTACAAAAATATACAGGAAAAAGGTGACAACTCAAACCGGCTGACAACAA
>CM065715.1:120312180-120787180 GCA_033310375.1 Conus canariensis
TGCTCAATCTCAATTGTAAATAGTAGGAGTTCGTTGAAATTGATTAACGATTTCAGAGTTGACCTGCACAGCATTGGAATCGGTTAACTGTGTAGTAAGGCCAAGGCCAATTTGTAGTCGAGTGGTTTATACTGGGGTACGGTCGTAGCCATTCAACTTATATTGGTGTCTTTTCACTTTCGTTACGAGTCAGGGTTCTCGACGCGGGTGTCGTGCGCGTGCGGACTGTATCTGTGACGTACGCATTTGGTACAGGACAGTGAGTCCATATGGTTAGAAGTTTTTTTTTTAAAGCAAATGAGTCGTCACACATGCAGGGATGTATGTGTTTGTGACAGAACGGGGTTGGAGAAAGATGTCTTTGGTGGTGGAGAGGCAGTCCCGTTATGAATTTTAGTAGTCGGGAAGAAGGGAAAGGTAAAGTTTAAGACGAGTAGCTTAGCAGTCGATAGGATGAAAACGGATGATGTGCAGCATGTAATATTGTATGAAGTGTGGTTGTGTTGACATGACAAGGATTAACCACTGGGTTATCTGACAAGAGATGACCTGAGAGTGAGGTGCTGGATGGAAATTTTGGCGAACAAATCATGTTGTTTTTGATATATGGTTGTAACTGACAGTGCAAAGAGGGGTAATAACGTGAAGGATTGTGGCTGCGAGCCGATTCTCTTGTGTGAACATGCTGGAACTGTGAACCGCTAAGAATTGATAAGTTTTTTTTTTTTTTTTTTTTTCCCCTCTGAGAGATGTGTATTACTACTGGTTATTGTGTGGAGACATTTCCTTGTGAAATTGGCCATTTCCTAGATTATTTAGTATGTCCTAAGGGGGCCCATGGAGTCCGTGTTGGATCGCTTAGATTGGTTTATTTCTCCGAGAATTGGGTGTGATTCATAATTTCATATGTAATAGCGTGGATGGGCTCAGGGAGAATATTGTTTTACCGCTGTTGTAAGGGTTGGCAGGAGATTGGTCTGATAACCCCAAAGCGAGTGACGGGTTGGGGGATGTGTTCGAAATTCAAGGGGTCACTCTCATGCCCGAGTGGGAAGTAGGCAAGGGAGATGGAGAGTTAAAGCTTTACCAAGTAGCCTATGTGCCTTGATGACTCAGGTAGTAGCAACATTACAGTAGTGGCCTACAGTTGTGTCAGCAGGTATCCTGTTCCGTCCTGAGGCTGCGGCAGTCTACTGCCGCGTGCCGGCAGGTGAGCGGCGCTTTCCTGTACCTGTTGTTTTCCCGGGAGAGGGAGACCACCCAGGCCGTCTGCCTTCTGTGGGGCAGCTCTCCTCCAGCTACCGGTGCTCTTCCGGGAGTTCTCCGGCACTGGTTCCTCGTCCCTGTTCAGGCGTCCTGTGAGAGGGCGCTGCACCAGGCCTTTTTCACCCTTGGTGTCCGGCGGGGCCTTCAGAGGAGGAGGCGTCCTACGAGCCCCGGACCCGTCGAGAGGGCGTCTGGTGTGTGTACGTTGGGTGTCGTGCCCATCGCAGGGAGGAGTCAGACTGCGGGAAGCCACGGTCAGCGCCGGGGTGCAGAGTCTTCGGGGAGGGTGTCGGCCCGCGGAGGAGCCACGGTCAGCGCCGGGGTGCAGAGTCTTCCGGGGAGGTGTCAGCCTGTGAGGGGCCACGTACAGCGCCGAGGACTGGAGCTTTCCGGGCCGGGATGGGTTGTCCCATGTTTGTGGTAGAAGGGGTGTAGCGTTAGGCAGTAGGGTTAGGGGTGTTAGCTACTGCCTCCTTTTAGGACGTAGTGGCCGGCACAGTGTAGGGTACTTGTCGTTGCCTCCCTTAGGGACGCAGCGACCAGTTTGGTAGTGGCCCCGGGTTAAAAGAGAAGGGTGGGTCCTGGGGAGAGGTGTGGGTGGTAGCGGTCGTTAAGAGATTAGAGTCCCTTTGGTAAATCCTTGTCCCTAGTAGTTAGTCACCACGTGTGCGGGCTATCGCTGTGTCCCCAGGTCACAGTGATATACCGCAACTGGTGTTTCAGGTTAGGTTAGGGTCTTCCAGGTCATTATAGTAGAGTAGGGTGAATCAGCAACTCCGCCTGGTTGTAACCTTTGGGGAATATCCAGCCGGTCCCAAGCCCGGATAAAGGAGGAGGGTTGGGCATGGGGTTAACACCCCCATCCCGTAAAAACCAACTTGTTACAGAAACGCCAACAGCAGACCAAGGATCTTCTACCCTGGGAGAGGAAGGGTCCTCCTCAGGAGGATGTATGACGCCGTGTAGTGAAAGCCGTGAGTCAACGGAAGCTACAAGGCCGACCCCCCTTCTATCGACTAGGACCATCAACGTCGGAACATGAAATGTGAGGACCATGTATGAGACGGGAAAAACATCACAAGTAGCGGCAGAAATGAAAAGCTACCACCTCACTCTGCTTGGAATCAGTGAGACCCGTTGGACACAGTCAGGACAAAAGAGACTGCTCAGCGGAGAGATGTTGCTGTATTCCGGACATGAAGAAGACAACGCTCCACACACAGAAGGTGTAGCACTCATGCTGTCTGGACCTGCTCAGCAAGCTCTGATAGCATGGGAAGCACACGGACCAAGAATCATTGCAGCATCCTTCAGAACTAAGAAGAAGATCAAGATGAATGTCGTCCATTGCTATGCCCCAACCAATGACAGCGATGAAGAAGCAAAAGACCGCTTCTACGACAGACTACATGATGTCATAGCCAAGTACCCAGAGAGAGATGTCAACATCCTCATGGGCGATTTCAATGCCAAAATCGGACAAGACAACACCGGGTATGAGGAAGTGATGGGAAGACACGGACTGGGAGAGATAAACGAGAATGGCGAGAGATTTGCAGACTTCTGTGCTATGAACAACCTGGTCATCGGTGGCAGCATTTTCCCGCACAGAAGAGTACACAAGGCCACCTGGGTATCACCAGATCTAGTGACAGAAAATCAAATTGACCACATCTGTATGGCCAAGAAATTCAGGAGGTCCCTACAGGATGTAAGGGTGAGAAGAGGAGCAGACGTTGCATCTGACCACCACCTACTGGTCGCCAGGCTGAAGCTGAAATTGAAGAAGAACTGGATGAAACCAGCTATAAAGAAGCAGAAGTACAACCTCAGCCTACTGAAAGATCCAACGACTAGAGAAGATTTCAAGCTGTCCCTCACCAACAAATACCAAGTGCTACAAGAACTACTTGAGGATGAGGCTGATCTGGAGACCCACTGGCAAAAAGTGAAGGAAACACTCGCATCAACCTGTCAGGAAGTAGTGGGCCCCAAGAGACACCAACAGAAGGAATGGATATCTGCAGACACACTGCGCAAAATACAGGAGAGAAAGCATAAGAAGGCAGCAGTAAACAACAGCCGAACAAGGGCAGCAAAGGCCAAAGCACAAGAAGACTACACAAAAGCCAACAGAAGTGAAGAATAGCGCAAGAGCAGATAAGCGGAAGTATGTTGACAGCCTGGCGGAAGAAGCAGAGGAAGCAGCAGCCAGTAACAACATGAAGCAGCTGTACGACACCACCAAGAAACTGTCAGGGAAGTACAGCAGACCTGAGCGACCAATCAAGGACAAGGTAGGAAACACTGTCCAGGGAATGGAGCAACAACTGATCAGATGGGCAGAGCACTTTGAAGAGCTTCTGAACAGACCCGTCCCACCAAACCCCCCTGACATCGATCCAGCCGACAGAGACCTTGACATCAACTGCGAGCAACCAACGCGAGAGATCAGGAAAGCCATCAAGCTACTGAGGAACGCAAGGCGGCAGGACCAGACAACATCCCTGCAGAAGCACTCAAGGTAGACCTGGAAGCAACCGTAGAGATGCTCTACCCTCTTTTCGTGAAGATTTGGGAAGAAGAAGAGGTACCAGCAGACTGGAAGGAGGGCTACCTCATCAAACTACCAAAGAAAGGAGACCTCAGCAACTGCACAAACTACAGAGGAATAATGCTTCTGTCAGTGCCAGGAAAAGTCTTCAACAGGATCCTTCTCGAGAGAATGAAATGTGCAGTTGACCCCCTCCCCGAGACCAGCAGGCCGGCTTCCGCCAGAACAGATCATGCATCGACCAGATTGCCACCTTGCGCATCATCGTTGAGCAGTCTTTAGAGTGGAACTCACCACTGTACATTAACTTCGTCGACTATGAGAAGGCGTTTGACAGCATTGACCGCGAAACCCTCTGGAAGCTGCTACGCCATTATGGAGTGCCAACTAAACTGGTCACCTTGATCAAGAACTCATACAATGGAATGACTTGCCGGGTGGTCCATGGTGGACAGCTCACAGACAGCTTTGGGGTGAGGACTGGAGTCCGACAAGGCTGCCTCCTGTCGCCTTTTCTTTTCCTCCTGGTGATCGACTGGACCATGAAGAGGTCAACAGCACACAGAAGAAATGGAATCCAGTGGACACTATGGGACCAACTTGATGACTTGGACTTCGCTGACGACCTAGCCTTGCTTTCCCACAGCCACCAACAGATGCAAGACAAGACGACAGAGCTAAAGCCACCTCCTCACAAGTTGGTCTCAAGATCCATGAGGGCAAGACCAAGATCCTCAAGATCAACACGGAAAGTGAGGACCCAGTCACACTGCATGGAAGCGAGCTGGAAGAAGTGGAGGCCTTTACATATCTGGGCAGCATCATTGACAAGCAGGGTGGCACAGACGCAGACGTCAGAGCAAGAATCGGCAAGGCGAGGGCAGCATACTTGCAGCTGAAGAACATATGGAGCTCCAAGGTGGTATCGACTCGCACGAAGATCAGACTGTTCAACTCCAACGTCAAGTCAGTGCTACTGTATGGAGCCGAGACATGGAGGACAACAAAGACCACCACCAGGAAAGCGCAGACTTTCATCAACAGATGCCTGAGAAGAATCCTCCAGATCCACTGGCCCAACACCATCAGCAACTCAGACCTGTGGCAGCGTACCAACCAACTGCCAACCGAAGATGAGATCCGGCGCAGAAGATGGGGATGGATTGGGCACACCCTGAGGAAGCCAGCCAGTAACATTACCAGACAGGCGTTATCATGGAACCCCCAGGGAAAACGGAAAAGAGGACGGCCAAGAAACACCTGGCGACGGGACCTTGAGGCAGACAGCAAGAAGATGGGACACACCTGGAAACAACTAGAGAGGGCAGCCCAGGACCGAGGACTCTGGCGGACTGTTGTCGGCGGCCTATGCTTCGGGAGGAGCGATGGGCAAAACTGACTGACTGGAGGGTGAGTCAGCGGGAATTGGGATACTTGTGTGCAGTTGTGGATATGCGCGAGTGGTGGCGCCATAGAGTGTGTGTGAAATAAAGAAGCGTGCGTGATTGTAAAACTGTATTAGTGTGCTGTGTTGTCTGACCTAGTGTGTGATAGGCGTGGGTAAGGGTGGTAGGGCCGTCCGGCTTAGCGACCGTGACATCTGACTAGGAGTTATATGTTAGTGAGTTTCCTCCCCATTGGAGATTGTCTCCCCCTTGGAGACTATAAGCTTGCTGAAGGCTCATTTTGAGAAGCATTTATTTTATTTTTCCCCATTCACCCACTCAAGCACATACTGTTAGTCAGGCAGAATTATCTACCTCTGCAGATATGAATGCTTATCTTCCCCCTATTTCTTCAATCTAAGACATAAGAGCAAGCTTTGTTTATAATTGAATATATATATATATATATATATATATATTATATATTGTTAAAAATATTTTTAAAAATGAAGTATTAAAATCTACAAGCTTGTTTCTAGCGTTGCTATCTTCAGGATGTCTTTTGGGGCACGCCAACGATCTTTTATGGCGTGCGGGACTTGATTTCAACTCTGTGTGTGCAGGCGGACTGCACACACAGAGTTGAAATCAAGTCCCGCACGCCATAAAAGATCGTTGGCGTGCCCCAAAAGACATCCTGAAGATAGCAACGCTAGAAACAAGCTTGTAGATTTTAATACTTCATTTTTAAAAATATTTTTTAACAGATGTTGCTCCCCAAGGGGTTGAGCACCTTCAGATTTTTTAAGGACTTTTTTTTTATATTGTTCATAATATATATATATATATATACATTAATACATCGGTCACGCATGTACACACACACGACACGCACGTGAGGTACACACAGACAGGCAGGCAGAGAGAGAGAGAGAGAGAGAGAGAGAGAGAGAGAGAGAGAGAGAGAGAGAGTTGCAGAAACTCCGGCTCATGGAACACGCCTGAGGTATCTGCTATTGTGCTTGACTAACCACAGGAACGGTTGCTTTCTACACATACACTTGAAATCCACCATGTCCTCCCCAACACCACAGCATGGACAGCACAGTGGGTGAAATTTAGGCCTACATTCACGTGTCTCCCGCTGACACTCACTAAACCAAGCCCAGTGCATGCAGCCACTGACATGCGCGGACTGAAAACAGCACACATGCGCGCACAAACTTGCCAACGCCAGCAAACTGTCACACACGCCCGCACAAACTGGCACACACGCCGCACAACTGTGCCACACGCGCACAAACTGTGCACACACGCCGCACAAACACTGCACACACGCCGCACAAACACTGCACACACGCCGCACAAACTGTGCACACACGCCGCACAAACACTGCACACACGCCGCACAAACACTGCACACACGCCGCACAAACTGTGCACACACGCCGCACAAACTGTGCACACACGCCGCACAAACACTGCACACACGCCGCACAAAACGCACACAGCGACAGAGACACGGACACAGCCGCACAAACTGTGCACACACGCCGCACAAACTGTGCACACACGCCGCACAAACTGTGCACACACGCCGCACAAACATGTGCACACACGCCGCACAAACACTGCACACACGCCGCACAAACACTGCACACACGCCGCACAAACTGTGCACACACGCCGCACAAACACTGCACACACGCCGCACAAACACTGCACACACGCCGCACAAACTGTGCACACACGCCGCACAAACTGTGCACACACGCCGCACAAACTTTCACACACGCCGCACAAAACTGCACACACGCCGCACAAACTGGCACACACGCCGCACAAACTGTGCACACACGCCGCACAAACTGTGCACACACGCCGCACAAACTGTGCACACACGCCGCACAAACTGTGCACACACGCCGCACAAACTGCACACACGCCGCACAAACACTTGCACACACGCCGCACAAACAGTGCACACACGCCGCACAAACACTGCACACACGCCGCACAAACACTGCACACACGCCGCACAAACGTGCACACACGCCGCACAAATGTGCACACAGCCGCACAAACACTGCACACAGCCGCACAAACATGCACACACGCCGCACAACACGTGACACACGCCGCACAAACTGTGACACACGCCGCACATACTGTGCACACACGCCGCACATACTGTGCACAACACGCCGCACATTACTGTGCACACACGCGCACATAACTGTCACAACGGCAATAACGTGCACACACGCCGCACAAACTGTGCACACACGCCGCACAAACTGTGCACACACGCCGCACAAACTGTGCACACACTGCCGCACAAACAGTGCACACACGCCGCATTAAACTCTGCACACACGCCGCACAATCAGTGCACAAGGTCTTCAACTGAACACACACGCATAAATGCGCTTACGAGTGTAGGTCTGTACACGCAATCAAGCATGAAGCAACACTGGTAATGAACACATTCCTGCATTACGTGCGGGTTCTGTCTCACTCGTAAGACTCGAGCACAGTCAGTGTACTAACCTCTTCGTTCATGGCATAAATTCGAGGTAATATTCCTTCAGTGACATTTTTTGGCCACGTGACCCGCCATCATTCAAATAACCACATTCTGTTTTAGAGGATGACAAGACGAAGCACGTGCGCATTTGCTTTTAGTCTACCCGATCGGCAGGCACACGGCGGCTTTCACTGGAGTCCACGAACGTCATTGGAATTGGATTTAACGTGCATGCATGACGTGTGGTGTGTGTGTGTGTGTGTGTGGTGTGTGTGTGTGTGTTAGTGCGGTGCGGTGCGTGCGTGCGTGCGTGTGCGTGTGTGTGTGCGTATGTATGTGTGCCCGCGCGCGTGTGCGAGCGCGCGCTCACGTCGGGTCAGTGAGTACTAATGCGTGCATGCATCACATGACTGGGTGTGCATGCACGTGCAGACGCGCGCGAGCGCGCGCACGCGCGCGCGCGCGCGCGTGTGTGTGTGTGTATGTGTGTGTGTGTGTGTCGGGCGGTGCGGTGCGTGCGTGCGTGCGTGTGCGTGTGTGTGTGCGTATGTATGTGTCCCGCGCGCGTGTGCGAGCGCGCGCTCATGCCTGGTCAGTGAGTTCTAATGCGTGCATGCATCACATGACTGGGTGTGCATGCGCGTGCAGACGCACGCGAGGGCGCACGCGCGCGCGCGCGCGCGTGTGTGTGTATGTGTGTGTGTGTGTGAGAGAGAGAGAGAGAGAGAGAGAGAGAGAGAAAGAGAGAGATGGGGTAGAGAGTGTGTGCGCGCGCGCGGATCTGTGTGTGGGGTGTGTGTGTGTGTGTGTGTGTGTGTGTGTGTGTGTGTGTTCGTGCCGCACGATGTTTAAAATGTAAGCTTTTCATTTTCACATACGGGGAGCTCGAACGTTATGAAGTATCATTCAAAGGCATTGGTAGGATGGAGAGTGGGTGGGGAATTTGGTCAGATGCTGTTTCCGGTTAGGAAATTTTTTGCAACGGCGGTTGTCCCATGCGGAAATTGAATCCAGGACTGCTGAGTCAAGAAAACTATGCCATGCATTATTCATAGTGACTAGTCCTCCACTAACATTTCCACAGCACGACATCACCCACACATGTAGCCACAGCTCTTTCACAATCGTGTAATGCCAGCATATCAAGTGACTAGTCCAACACCTAACATTTCACACACATCACCCACATGTAGCCTACAAGCTCTTTCACAATCGTGTGCACTTCGTCAACCGCACTAACATTTCCACAGAACGACATCACCCACACATGCAACCTACATGCTCTTTCACAATCGTGTGCACTTCATCATTCATTTCATTGTTTTCTCCCTTCGCCTTCCGCCGTCCTTTCCTTCCATCCACCTTCCCGCACCGTCCTTCCTATCCACCCTTCCCCTCATCCTTCCTCCATCCCCCCTCCTTCACCCACCCTCCGTCTCCTTTCCTTCCATCCGCCCCTCCCGCTCCGTCCTTTCCTTCCATCCACCCTTCCCCGTTTTCTTCCATCACCTTCCTCCTCTTCCTCCATCCACCCTCCCGCCCTCCCCCCCTCCGCCCTCCTTTCCTTCCATCCACCCTCCCGCTCCGTCCTTTCCTTCCATCCACCCTTCCCGCTCCATCCTTTCCTTCCATCCACCCTGCCGCTCCGTCCTTTCCTTCCATCCACCCTCCGCTCCGTCCTTTCCTTCCATCCCCCCTCCCGCTCCTCCTTTCCTTCCATCCACCCTTCCGCTCCGTCCTTTCCTTCCATCCACCCTTGCCGCTCCGTCCTTTCCTTCCATCCACCCTTGCCGCTCCGTCCTTTCCTTCCATCCACCCTTGCCGCTCCGTCCTTTCCTTCCATCCCTCCGTCCTTTCCTTCCATCCACCCTTGCCGCTCCGTCCTTTCCTTCCATCCACCCTTGCCGCTCCGTCCTTTCCTTCCATCCACCCTTCCGCTCCGTCCTTCCTTCCATCCACCCTTGCCGCTCCTCCTTTCTTCCATCCACCTTCCGCTCCGTCCTTTCTTCCATCCCCCTTCCGCTCCTCTTCCTTCCATCCACCCTTCCCGCTCCGTCCTTTCCTTCCATCCACCCTTCCCGCTCCGTCCTTTCCTTCCATCCACCCTTCCGCTCCGTCCTTTCTTCCATCCACCCTTCCCGCTCCTCCTTTCCTTCCATCCACCCTTCCCGCTCCGTCCTTTCCTTCCATCCACCCTTCCCGCTCCGTCCTTTCCTTCCATCCACCCTTCCGCTCCGTCCTTTCCTTCCATCCACCCTTCCCGCTCCCTCCTTTCCTTCCATCCACCCTTCCCGCTCCGTCCTTTCCTTCCATCCACCCTTCCGCTCCGTCCTTTCCTTCCATCCACCCTTCCGCTCCGTCCTTTCCTTCCATCCACCCTTCTCGCCGCTCCCCATCCTTTCCTTCCATCCACCCTTGCCGCTCCGTCCTTTCCTTCCATCCACCCTTCCGCTCCGTCCTTTCTTCCATCCACCCTTCCGCTCCGTCCTTTCCTTCCATCCACCCTTCGCCGCTCCGTCCTTTCTTCCATCCACCTCTCCGCTCCATCCTTTCCTTCCATCCACCCTTCCGCCTCCTCCTTTCCTTCCATCCCCCTTCCGCTCCGTCCTTTCCTTCCATCCACCCTTCCCGCTCCTCCTTTCCTTCCATCCACCCTTCCGCTCCGTCCTTTCCTTCCATCCATCCCTCCTCCCCTCCATCCTTTCCTTCCATCCACCCTTCCCGCTCCGTCCTTTCCTTCCATCCACCCTTCCCCTCCCGTCCTTTTCCTTCCATTCCATCCCATTCCCGCTCCGTCCTTTCCTTCCTCCACCCTTCCCGCTCCGTCCTTTCCTTCCATCCACCCTTCCCCGCTCCTCTTTCCTTCCATCTCCCTTCCGCTCCGTCCTTTCCTTCCATCGCCCCTTCCCGCTCCGTCCTTTCCTTCCATCACCCTTCCCGCTCCGTCCTTTCTCCATCCACCCTTCCCGCTCGTCCTCTTCCATCCCCTTCCTCCTCTTTCCATTCCACCCTTGCCGCTCCGTCCTTTCTTCCATCTCACCTTCCCGCTCCGTCCTTTCCTTCCATCTCACCCACTCTCTCCTCTCCGCTCCTCCTTCCCTTCCATCGCCCTTCCCGCTCCGTCCTTTCTTCCATCCGCCCTTCCCCTCTGTCCTTTTCCTTCCATCCCTTCCCGCTCCGTCCTTTCCTTCCATCCTCCTTCCCGCTCCGTCCTTTCCTTCCATCCACCTTCCCGCTCCGTCCTTTCCTTCCATCCACCTTCCTCCCTCCTTTCCTTCCATCCACCCTTCCCGTCGTCCTTCCTCCACTCCCCCTTCTTTCCTTCCATCCACCCCTCCCGCTCCGTCCTTTCCTTCCATCTGTCCTTCCCGTTCCATCCTTCATTCCATTCGTCTTTCAATTCATCCTTCCGGCTGGAACCTTTTCCTTTCTTTCTTGTCTGTTCTTCTGTCTTATTTCAATCCATCCATCTATTCTCCCTCTGTCCATCTTCACGCTTTTTACTGTCCATCCATGATCCTCACCTTTCTATTTCAAGTTCCTTTCTTTCCTCTCTCTTCTGTCATTTCGCTCATCCATCCATCTTGGGTCCTTATTTTTTCGATTCCTGATGCACAGAATACACAGGCCATACGGGTACGTGCGCACACCATAATGCACTCGACATGATTGTGTGTGCGTATACAAAAGGCGCGCGCGCGCACGCACGTAAGCTACAGACAAGTTTGCCTTCAATGTTGTTTTTTCTTTAATTTGTAGTCCAGTTTAGCATTTACTGTAAGATTATTTGCAGGTATGTTGTAGGAATGTAAAGAGGAACATTTATATACCTTGATAACCTCATTATGCATACATTTGCATTGTTACAGACATTCATGCACCTCCCCCCCTCAAAAAAAAGTAGTAGTAGTAGTAGTAGTAGTAGTAGTAGTGGTAGGGACGTAATTTATACATAGGCCGTTAAGCCTTTCAATGTCCCCTCATGTTATTTTGCTTTTATAACAGGGTTAAAATGCATGCAATATAAATTTTCCTACTTATTCATCAAAGCTTCTAAACTGTACTTTAAATTTCAAGTCTTCGTCCAGCAAATTCTTAGTATTATTAGCAAATTTAAGTGCAATTGGTAAATTGTTCCAGTTAGCAATAACTCTTACTGAACGTGAATCTCCCCATATTAGTATGAAACTGCTTAACAAATATCTTGCCTTCCGAATTTCTTGTTCTATCTGTTTTAGCAGCTTCAAAAAAATAGTCCCACTGTATGTCCATTTGCTGGTGAAATATTTTGAACACTTCAATTAAATCCCCTCTAATACGTCTACCTTTTAAAGAGTGCAAATTTAAGTAATTTAATCTATCTGTATAAGACATGTTTGTACATTCTTGCAAGATTTTAGTAGCTCTTCTCTGTACTCTTTCGATTGCTATTGATTGTCTTTAAAGTGTGGGTACCAGATTATACTGCCATATTCAAGATGCAGTCTAACCATAGCTTTATATAATTTTAAAAACGTTTCTTTGTTTAGGTAAATAAAAGTTCTTTTTATTAACCCAATCATTTGGTTTGCTTTATTTATACACTTTTGAATGTGAGTATCAAAAAGTAAATCTTTATCAAAGATTACACCCAGATCCTTTTCTTCCTCACATTTCTGTACCAGCCTATTTCCACCATCCATTTTCATGTTGTATTCATGTTCTGGATTGTTTTTGCCAACATGCAAAACTTTACATTTTTCAACATTAAAATATAGATTCCACTTGTCTGACCAGTTTTGGAGGCAATTCAAATTTTCTTGCAAACTATTATAGTTATCTGATTTGTCACATATTTTTGTATCGTCAGCAAAAATTTTACAAAAGCAATTTACCTCATCTGGAAGGTCATTTATAAAAATAGTAAACAGTACAGGTCCTAAAATGCTCCCTTGGGGAATACCACTCATAACATCTTTCTCTGTCGACATAAAATTATCCACTCTTACTCTTTGTTTTCTATTTGACAAAAAATCTCTAGTCCAGTTCAGCAACTTGCCTACTATACCATATGCTTCCATTTTTTTTCAATAATCTCTCATGCGGAACCGTATCAAAAGCTTTTCGCTCCCCCCTTGAGTTGTTCGAAGACATGGCCAAAAACTTTAATGTCCAGTCCTAAAAGCAGCCAAAGCATGACATCAACGAGCAAGGTGTCACAAAATGATATTCTTCATTTTGTCAACGAGCAGCATCATCAGAGAACCGTCCTGCCCACTTCTCTTCTTCTTCTTCTTCTTCTTCCTAAAATACTGGTTCACTCAAAAACGAGTAGGTCACCAGCGCGCATGTTAAAAAGTAAAATAAAATAACATAAAATAGTGCGACTCAGTCTGTTGGCCCCTGGAGCAAACTTGGCAACAAGGGGTCGCACTCGATATTCAAGAAGTTAAAAGCAATGGCCAGATTCAGGCCCAGGTAACCATAAAATATCTGGGAAGTTAAAATAGAAAATCGTCAATATGCAGATCTCAAAACTGTCGTATCAATTTGCTTTTAAATGAGACTTTGTGGCAGTCTTGATGGCACCTGGCAGTGAGTTCCACAGCCGTACAGAACTAGGATAAAATGAATGTAAGTGGCTGTCAATATTTGATGCAGGTATGCTATAACATTGACCGCCACTCCTGGTGCTACTTTTATTCAATACTAGTTGTTCCATTGGAATGTCAGTTAGTTGAGCTCTGCCTTTGAAGAAGATATTAAGTTTGATAAAAGCTCTTCGCTCTTCTAAGGGTTTCCATTCTAATTTCCTCATGTTCTTCCTAGTATTCCCCTTTTCTCTGATATGGTTCCCTGTTACGAACCGTGCTGCTCTCTTCTGAATCTTTTCGAGGTTATCAATGTCCTTAAGATGGTAAGGATCCCAGGCTGAGCAACCATATTCCAGTACTGGTCTAGCAGTCGTCTTTAACCTTTTGGGGGCAGTCGTTGATATTCCTGTATAAGAAAGCTAAGATGTTATTTGCTTTCTTACATACTAAATTGTAATGTTCTTTCCATTTGAGACGACTGTCTATAATCACGCCCAAATATTTTGCAGCATTGGTTTCTTTAAGAATAGTATTATGAATAGAATATTCTGATCTAGTTGGCGAGCGTTTATTACATATACGTAACACTTGGCACTTCTGGGGATGAAATTCCATTTTCCAAGTTCTTTCCCACTCTTGTAAACCGTTTAGATCTTCTTGTAGAATGCGTGTATCATTCTTGCTTCTGATTGTTCTATATACTAAGCTGTCATCTGCAAAAAGCCTTATAGTAGTTCCAGGAGAGAGATTTCTACTTATGTCATTTATATAAATTAAGAAAAACAAGGGCCCCAGAACAGTTCCCTGTGGTACACCTGACAAGACGGGTTTACAGTGGGATGATGACTCTCCCACCACAACTTTCTGCGTTCTCCCAACGAGGAATGATCTAGCCCATTTTAGCAAAGAACCGCCAATGCCGGTGTTTTCTAATTTAAGCAGCAGGCCCTCATGGTCAACCTTATCTTGCTGCTGGAACATCAGACATGGGTTCGAGAGCCCTCTTCCAAATGGCAACTTGATAGTTGCTCCGTTTGATGTGCTCTTGAAGAGTTTGTTAGCACGGAGGCATGCTTGCCATGTCAACATTGTGGTTTGCGTTCAATGGCTCATCTCCACATCTCTCCTTGAGTAGCTGGTGTCGGAGGTCACTGACACCGGTGAAACAATGTCTGCCATACATGACACAGGTGAAGGTCTCAAGTCGGCTTTGACTTCTTCAGCAATGGCCCATGTACCTCCAAGGTGGGCAATTGTTTCCATAAATCTTGGATTCTGCTGAAGAACCTTGATGGGTTTAATTTTCCCAATGCCCTTGAATGCACTTGTTGTGTTGCAGCCGGTATAAGCATGAAGAGCCAGGAAGGCGGTGCAGTGCTGTTGCCCGTATGCTGTTGCGATGTCAGTGACGCTGATGAGCTGTTGTTTGTTCCCCATTCCTGTGTCGAACAGAATCACCACATTCTTCAGCTGCAGAGCGAAGTGCAGGAAAATGAAGAAAATGTCCGAGTCGGGACTCTTGACGCAGATGAAGCTGTAGCCATTCTGTTCAGCGTACACACAGTTGAGGGCAACTCTGGAATCCGTCTCTTCTTGTGTGGATTTGAGCGTTGCGGTTGGCGTCCTTGTTGTCGTCAGCTCATCTGCCAGTTGCAGCAGGAAGGCTTCTCCCTCACATATCAGCATGACTTTTCTGTCCTTGAATTTTGGCGTATTCTCATCTTTGCTCGGAACGTCGAGTAATACTTGGCTGAGCTGCTTCTTGTTTTCGTCGTTTGACAGCAACGTTTTCCAGTCTGCAGGACGCTTGGTGCTTTCTCCTTTCACGATGATCTTATCACCAGTGCCTCTCCTTTTCCTTTCCATCGCTTTGATTGAGTCCGTTTTGTGCATGTCTGTGCTGAACACCATGCCCGTTCCCTTTGGCAGCATGTCAAACATCTTCTGGCTGATCTCCCTGAAATTGGAAGGAAGCTGTTGCAAACAGTAAAACACTGTGTTGTGTTGCCATCGATCACAACCAGCGTCGCGTCATGGGGAGGTAGAGCAGTATCTTCCATATCTTTGCTGAGGTAGTTGGACCTTTTGCTTTGTCGGTCTTGGCAAGGAAATCGTCAGCAGTGGCAATACTGTAAGGTACAGGAGTAAGTTGGTATGTGTCACCGATCGGCGGTACTAAACTAGTACGTCCACGTGTTTAAAAGTAGTGGTGGTTCAAGGTAGAGAGCGCGTGCGCGCGGGGTAAGACTGGCGTTTAGTTAGTTGGGGTTAGGCTAAGTTCCTCGGGGCTAGGTAGTAAGGTTAGGCTAGGTAGGGGGGCAGGTGAAGTAGGACATACAGTATTTTTGCCTTCCAGTCTTCATTTATTGAGGGAGTGGTAGGAGGAAGTTGGTTTCGTTCCCGATTGTTACCCTTTTGTTAATGTGGTTCTACACCAGAGAAGGCAGGGCAGGATATCGGCTGTTGTTGTGTTGTCAAGTCTGTGAGTTGTTGTGGTAAATTGTCGTGTTGTTGCACGAGCAACAACTAGTCCGTTGGTCAGGCGTGTCAGCTCTGCGGAGGGATACACTGCTCTGACCAATCGTTGTTTTGTGTGGTGAGTAGAGTTCGCTTGATTCCGACCAGGGCGGAATGCGTTGGGGTAGCTTCACTTCGGTCCCTGGTGTTCGTCGGAGTGGACGTACTCCTTGTAGGTGCGGCGGCAGCGCCGTTAGTTTTTGAAGAGTGACTTCGAGTCATAGTTAGTGCCAGGTCCTCGTCGGGTTTGGGTGCCCTTGGCCTGTGCTGAGTCGGTGTCGTCCTTGTTGGCAGCCACTGTCAGCCAGTTGCAGAACTGGTGTGGTTGATCATCTGTATGTCCAGTTGTGTCAGCAGGTATCCTGTTCCGTCCTGAGGCTGGGGCCAGATCACCGCAGTCTACTGCCGCGTGCCGGCAGGTGAGCGGCGCTTTCCAGTACCTGTTGTTTTCCCGGGAGAGGGAGACCACCCAGGCCGTTTGCCTTGTGTGGGGCAGCTCTCCTCCAGCTACCGGTGCTCTTCCGGGAGTTCTCCGGCGCTGGTTCCTCGTCCCTGTTCAGGCGTCCTGTGAGAGGGCGCTGCACCAGGCCTTTTTCCCTCACCCTTGGTGTCCGACGGGGCCTTCAGAGGAGGAGGCGTCCTACGAGCCCCGGACCCGTCGAGAGGGCGTCTGTTGTGTACGTTGGGTGTCGTGCCCATCGCAGGGGGGGAGTCAGACTGCGGGAAGCCACGGTCAGCGCCGGGGTGCAGAGTCTTCGGGGAGGGTGTCGGTCCGTGGAGGAGCCACGGACAGCGCCGGGGTGCAGAGTCTTCCGGGGAGGTGTCAGCCTGTGAGGGGCCACGTACAGCGCCGAGGACTGGAGCTTTCCGGGCCGGGATGGGTTGTCCCATGTTTGTGGTAGAAGGGGTGTAGCGTTAGGCAGTAGGGTTAGGGGTGTTAGCTACTGCCTCCTTTTAGGACGTAGTGGCCGGCACAGTGTAGGGTACTTGTCGTTGCCTCCCTTAGGGACGCAGCGACCAGTTTGGTAGTGGTCCCGGGTTAAAAGAGAAGGGTGAGTCCTGGGAAGAGGTGTGGGTGGTAGCAGTAGTTAAGAGATTAGAGTCCCTTTGGTAAATCCTTGTCCCTAGTAGTTAGTCACCACGTGTGCGGGCTATCGCTGTGTCCCCAGGTCACAGTGATATACCGCAACTGGTGTTTCAGGTTAGGTTAGGGTCTTCCAGGTCATTACAGTAGAGTAGGGTGAGTCAGCGGGAATTGGGATACTTGTGTGCAGTTGTGGATGTGCGTGAGTGGTGGCGCCATGGAGTGTGTGTGAAATAAAGAAGCGTGCGTGATTGTAAAACTGTGTTAGTGTGCTGTGTTGTCTGACCTAGTGTGTGATAGGCGTGGGTAAGGGTGGTAGGGCCGTCCGGCTTAGCGACCGTGACACTTTGGTGGAGATGCGGGGTAACATAAGGGGTTCTGGGTAGGTGATAGGTAGCTAGGAGGGAGGTAAGGGGGGTGTTGTGTCCGGTGTGTACGTTGTGTGAAATGTAAGTGGGAGGTTGGTGGGAGCGTACCAGTGCCCTGGGAGGTGGTACGTAGTGTCCCTGTTCACTTCAGGCAGGTTTCCATTGGCACTGGGCAGGGCACTTGTGTTGGTGTGAATGGGTTGGCGCTACCGTGTGGGTGAGGTATGAATGGTCAATAAACATTGAGTGGTTGTTGGAAGTGAGTGATTACACCGTACAGTGTAGGTGAGGTGCCGGAGGGTACCAGGTGTCCTTTGTGTCCCTTACATGTGGTATACCCCAGTGAGTAGGTAGAGTGGTACCCGGCCCGTGACTGTGCAAGCTGTGTGCTCGGATATCCTGTGGGGATTAAGGGCAGAGTAAGCCCAAGTGACTGTGTGTGGGAAGCACGAGGGTGCGCAGTGTTGTGGCATAGGGTATGCTGTGAGTGCACCTGGACTTGAGGGGTGCAAGTGCACTGTGATCGTGTAGGTGCGGCCTACGAGAGACAGTGAAGCCTGTGACTGGGTAACTGGTGCGCATGCACAGTGGACGGTGGACACACGGTGTCACGCGATTCAGTTAGTGACCAGACTGTGCATTGGTGGTATTGTATGGGTTGGAGCCTATGTGGGTATATGTAGGAGGTACACAAGTGTGGGAGTTATGCTTGTTGCGTGACTCATTGAGAGCATTGTATACTTGTGCTGAGTTGCTTTAGTTTGTTGGTTAGGGGGGCAAGCACGTGGTTAGGAACATCTACTTGCGTTCATATTGGATATTGTCCCTTGTGAGCTCTGTGGTGGTAGGGGTTATCCCATGCCTAAAACCACCCGAGCCCATCCGCAGTACGACCCCGATAGTGTCATGGATCCACAGGCCCCTGTGGCGGATACCAAACCTAAGGTTAGTGACCAGGATGCGGGGGTGGATCGAGAACAGGGGACGGGGGCTTATGCAAAGTTTGCCAAGTTGGGAGCGGCGATGGGTTTAGCTGGGGGAGACCTCGCCAAGTTCGTCACAGACTCAGTACGTAATGAGGATGAGAAGACGGCGAGAGAAGTAGAATTGGAGCTCCGGATGGAGGAGAAAGTGAGGCAGAAGATGAAGGATGAGAGGGAGCTAGAGATGAAGCAGAGGGAGCTAGAGATGCAGCAGAGGAAGATAGAAGAGGAAAAAGCTGATAGGCAGAGGGAACTAGAGATGAAGCAGAAGAAGATCGAAGAGGAGAAGGAAAGGTTAAAGCAGAAGGATGAAGAGGAGAAAGCTGCTAAGCAAAGGGAACTAGAGATGAAGCAGAAGAAGATCGAAGATGAGAAAGCAGCGAGACAGATGGAATTGAAACTGCAGAGGAAGAAGATGGAGGAAGAAACGGCGATAAGGGAAATAGAAGCTCAGACACGGCAAGCCAAGTTAGAGGCAAGGGAGCGAGAGATACTGATACAGGAGAGGCAGGCCTTAGATGAAGCAGCGCATAGGAAACGTTTGATTGAGGTGGAGGAAACGAAGCATGTCCACCTTGAGCCGTTGGGAGAGAACGACGACGTGGACGCTTTCATCGCCCAATTTGAGCGTGTAGCCCAGATGTGCAAGTGGAGCAAGACCTCATGGCCCACACGTCTGATGTCTCTGCTGAGAGGAAAGGCTAGAGAAGCGGTGATGCGGTTAAGTGCGGATGAGTTAGGCGACTATGATCAGATAAAGAGCGCCCTGTTAAGCCACTTTAGGCTAGATGCTGAGGCCTACCGAGAAAAGTTCAGGAGCATCAAGAAGGACGCTGCTGAGACTTTTGGCCAGATGCTGGGAAGGATGAAGCGGTGGTTTTCCCTCTGGTGTGCGGCAGCGGGCAAGGATGAGAGTGTGGCAGAGGACGTAAAGGATCTGCTGTTCCAGGAACAGTTTTATCAGCTATTGTCTCCAGAGTTCACAACTGAGGTGCGGAAGACATGCCCGAAAACTGTGGAACAACTTGCAACGGAAGCTACTGTTTTGGCAGAGGCCAAAAGACTGGGGAGGAAGGCGAGGCAAGACCGAACAGTTAACCAGCCCAACCTGGGTAATACACGTGAAACAGCAGGGAGCCAGCCCACAAGAAGGTCCCAACAAAGTGATGGTGCACTACAGCAGCTGAACAGGAGATCAGAAGGGCCTAGATCGACCATAGTTTGTTTCAACTGCAAGAAGCCAGGCCACATCGCTAGGAAATGCCCTGAGCCCCATTCTGTTGGAGCTGTTCATTGTTGTGACCAGCCCCAAGCTCGTGTAGTCCCTACGTTGTGTCGCCCATGCGCTGAGCAGCGGTACGAGCCTGCGTGCATTGTAGAAGTTAACGGGTCTCCGGCCAATGGATTACGGGACACTGGTGCCGGACACACCGTAGTGGCCAAGTGGTTAGTACCGGCAGATGCGTACACAGGAGAGACAGTCCCAGTAGTGTTGGCTGAGTCCAGATGTAGGTCTGTGTTGCCTGTGGCGGTAATAGAGTTGAAGTCACCATTCATCGCAGGGAAGTTGGAGGTTTTGGTCATGAATAGCCCTGTGCAGGAAGTCCTGATCGGAAACTTCGCAAAGAGAGTAGGAGATTCCGGTTGGACACGTGTGCCTGTATACGCAGACCCGGCGTTGGTAGGGGCAGTGCAGACACGCGCGCAGAGAGCCAGGGAACAGCAAGAACCTGTACCACTGCCCGTCGAGGAATGCATTCTGAACACCTCGACCCAGCAGTTAATTCAGATGCAGGACCAGGATGAAACCTTGAGGAAGGCTCGGAGTGCGTGTGAAGCAGGGACGCACTTCCACACCAAGTTTGGACGAGTTGAGTACGCGCGGAAGTCTGGTGTACTGGTTAGGCGGTTTGAGGGTCCCAAGGACGTAGCGAGTCAGATCTGCGTCCCAGCAGAACTACGGACCACGGTGATGAAGCTAGCCCACGACGTACCCATGTCTGGTCACTTAGGTACCACCCGAACCAAGGAGCGAGTTGGTCGCCATTTTTATTGGCCAGGCATGCATGCTGACATTCGTCGGTACTGCCAGTCATGCGTCCAGTGTCAGCGTACAGTGGATAGGGGAAGAGTGTCAAGAGTTCCCCTTGTAAGGATGCCACTGATGCGCAGGCCCATGCAGATACTGAGGGATCTGTGGTTGCAACCAGAAAGGCAAGAGCTCCGCACAGCGGCAGAGTATGTCGTTAACTTAAGGAACAAGGTAGCTGAGACGTATGAGTTGGCAAAGAAGAACTTGGCAACCGCAGCTTGCAGGTACAAGCGACATTCTCACTTGAGGACGAAACCCAGGAAGATAGCTGTAGGGTCTAGAGTGCTAGTGGGAGGATCACAAAGTGGGCACTGCAGCTGCAGCCATTCCAGCTTACGGTGCAGGCAGTGTCTTGAAAGGACAATGTGGCGGCAGACTTCTTGAGTCGCTTGCAGGAGAGAGAGAGAGAGAGAGAGAGAGAGAGAGAGAGAGAGAGAGAGAGAGAGAGCCTGAGGGTTCCATTAACCTGTGTCGTGAGAGGTTGACATTGTCGAAGCTATGCATGTGTTATCTTTGGTAGAGAATGGCGTAGCAAAGTGTTACTGAGGGTGTGGTGTTTGTAGCACGTGTCGCACAGCGGTCGTGCATAGTCAGAGCACCCTCAGTTATGAAATTTATATGTAGTGCGTAGTGTAACGGCTGCCTATAAGCGCCTGCGTTAGGGTCATATGAGGCAGAGTTAGTCCAGGTTGATTAATGTAACCTGTGGTTGTTGATGTATTTAAAGGTTGATGTTGTTGGGATGGAAGTTTTGGAGTGCATCAAAAGTAACAGTAGGACAGAATGAGTGATGGGGAATTGGATTGTTATAGGTAGGGTGTGGCTAAAACGCCGATCGAGTGAGAAGTTGTTGGGTTTAACCTGTAGTTAAAACTTAGGCAGGGGGGTGTGTCACCGATCGGCGGTACTAAACTAGTACGTCCACGTGTTTAAAAGTAGTGGTGGTTCAAGGTAGAGAGCGCGTGCGCGCGGGGTAAGACTGGGGTTTAGTTAGTTGGGGTTAGGCTAAGTTCCTCGGGGCTAGGTAGTAAGGTTAGGCTAGGTAGGGGGGCAGGTGAAGTAGGACATACAGTATTTTTGCCTTCCAGTCTTCATTTATTGAGGGAGTGGTAGGAGGAAGTTGGTTTCGTTCCCGATTGTTACCCTTTTGTTAATGTGGTTCTACACCAGAGAAGGCAGGGCAGGATATCGGCTGTTGTTGTGTTGTCAAGTCTGTGAGTTGTTGTGGTAAATTGTCGTGTTGTTGCACGAGCAACAACTAGTCCGTTGGTCAGGCGTGTCAGCTCTGCGGAGGGATACACTGCTCTGACCAATCGTTGTTTTGTGTGGTGAGTAGAGTTCGCTTGATTCCGACCAGGGCGGAATGCGTTGGGGTAGCTTCACTTCGGTCCCTGGTGTTCGTCGGAGTGGACGTACTCCTTGTAGGTGCGGCGGCAGCGCCGTTAGTTTTTGAAGAGTGACTTCGAGTCATAGTTAGTGCCAGGTCCTCGTCGGGTTTGGGTGCCCTTGGCCTGTGCTGAGTCGGTGTCGTCCTTGTTGGCAGCCACTGTCAGCCAGTTGCAGAACTGGTGTGGTTGATCATCTGTATGTCCAGTTGTGTCAGCAGGTATCCTGTTCCGTCCTGAGGCTGGGGCCAGATCACCGCAGTCTACTGCCGCGTGCCGGCAGGTGAGCGGCGCTTTCCAGTACCTGTTGTTTTCCCGGGAGAGGGAGACCACCCAGGCCGTTTGCCTTGTGTGGGGCAGCTCTCCTCCAGCTACCGGTGCTCTTCCGGGAGTTCTCCGGCGCTGGTTCCTCGTCCCTGTTCAGGCGTCCTGTGAGAGGGCGCTGCACCAGGCCTTTTTCCCTCACCCTTGGTGTCCGACGGGGCCTTCAGAGGAGGAGGCGTCCTACGAGCCCCGGACCCGTCGAGAGGGCGTCTGTTGTGTACGTTGGGTGTCGTGCCCATCGCAGGGGGGGGAGTCAGACTGCGGGAAGCCACGGTCAGCGCCGGGGTGCAGAGTCTTCGGGGAGGGTGTCGGTCCGCGGAGGAGCCACGGACAGCGCCGGGGTGCAGAGTCTTCCGGGAGGTGTCAGCCTGTGAGGGGCCACGTACAGCGCCGAGGACTGGAGCTTTCCGGGCCGGGATGGGTTGTCCCATGTTTGTGGTAGAAGGGGTGTAGCGTTAGGCAGTAGGGTTAGGGGTGTTAGCTACTGCCTCCTTTTAGGACGTAGTGGCCAGCACAGTGTAGGGTACTTGTCGTTGCCTCCCTTAGGGACGCAGCGACCAGTTTGGTAGTGGTCCCGGGTTAAAAGAGAAGGGCGAGTCCTGGGAAGAGGTGTGGGTGGTAGCAGTAGTTAAGAGATTAGAGTCCCTTTGGTAAATCCTTGTCCCTAGTAGTTAGTCACCACGTGTGCGGGCTATCGCTGTGTCCCCAGGTCACAGTGATATACCGCAACTGGTGTTTCAGGTTAGGTTAGGGTCTTCCAGGTCATTACAGTAGAGTAGGGTGAGTCAGCGGGAATTGGGATACTTGTGTGCAGTTGTGGATGTGCGTGAGTGGTGGCGCCATGGAGTGTGTGTGAAATAAAGAAGCGTGCGTGATTGTAAAACTGTGTTAGTGTGCTGTGTTGTCTGACCTAGTGTGTGATAGGCGTGGGTAAGGGTGGTAGGGCCGTCCGGCTTAGCGACCGTGACAGTATGTCATCAACTGTTTCAGATCGAGTTGAACACCTGCTTCCTGTGCCTTCACAAGGAGTTGAAAGGCAAGGTTCCCTTGTTTTTTGTATTCCACAACCTTCTTCTTGGTAGTCTTCATGTGGATGGTTTTGTTCATCAATGCCATCGTTTTCAGGTTTAACCGCTTGACTGGTTCAAAGAAATTGTCATTTGCCATCAGTCTCTGCGTGATGAACGCCTCCTTCGCGGCTTTACCAGCTTTTTCTGCCCTCAACACATCATGCTAAATGTCGGCTGGGACAGATGCTCCAGATGACAGGGCGATGAGTTTGACCGAGGCTTCCTCACAGAAAGGGTCGATGAAACTTTTGATTGCATCCTGAGTCGTCGTGACATTGCTTTCGTTCTTCAGTATCTCAGAAGGACGCAAGTCACGATATTTACTGCCAACCTCATCACCTTGTGCCATGCCAGCTATGTCGAGAGTTGCATGAAGATACCTTGACCTCTCATGGGTTGTCCTGACCCATCTTTGGTAGGCCTCCTGGTTCGACAGCAGTCCTGTGAGACCAGCGCCACCTCCGCCAGCTCCTCCTCAGCTTTTGACGTGCTTCATGAACGTTTCTTCCATGGTCTTGTCCACTGCACAGCGGTTGCTATGAATGAAGGACCTTGCCACGCTGAAAGCACCTCTCTGCAGCATCTCCTTGGCTCCAGGATGTGACAAGTCAATGTTTGCCAAGAAGACCGAGAAGAAGGTCAGGTAGCGTGCGTAGTTTGTCCACCGAAACTGAAGAAGAGGTCTGGCATTTGGGACATCGTTTGTGCGTACAGCAGGAAGTCGATGATTTTGACAGCCTCAAGGAGCGCTAGCACAAGCCATACATGATCGATGTACGACAACCAAAATTGTGCAGTTGGTCCAAAGGCTCCTTCTCTGACTCTATCTCTGAACTGTTCGTACTCTGCCATGAAACTGAAGATAGCTTCATCTTGCTGAAGCTCAGTCAACGTCTCTTTTGAGAAGAAACATGAGGCTGTCTGGAGTTTGATCATGCTGTCTTCCGACAGTGTCGGAAATGATGTGTCTTCATCTCTGATTTCAATATATCTTTCCAGCAGCAAGCGTTATAGACTCTCAAGCATTGACTTCTGGCAGAACAATGCTCGTTCACATGTTTGCCAGACAGCACCCCTTGCCGAGAACCAGAAGAGATCAGACCTACCTTCAGAAGGATATCTCCGAATCCAGAACCATCCAGCTTTTCCCCAAGCATCTTGAGGTACGCACAGGCAAGGTGGAAAGTACCGATCAGAATAATATGCTTCTTGTACAGGTCAGGTTGGTTCCCGGGTAGGCTTTCATACAAACCCCAAGATCAAACGTAGTGATAACGTACTCTTGTCCAACCTCTCTCGTGGCCTCCTCTGCAAGTCGCAAGCACTCCTGGACTGTCTTGTACTCGGTGATTGGGTGATGGATCACAGGGTAGTAGTCCAATGTCGTTTTCTTTGCCGGGTTCTGCCCACACTGTGAAATGAAGCCAGCCCACACTGGTATTTCCTGATCTGACATGCTGCTGTATTTCCAGAGAAGAATCCAGTGGAGGTTTGAACTTTGAACTTTCTTGAGAGCATCTTCACATCCATCAACTGTCCAGTGCCTAATTGCAAAAGGTGGGCTTTTTCGCTGGTTTACGAAGCATTCTGGTAAATCCTCTTGTGTCAAATGCAGAGATTGCAGAAGAAGAAGCTGTCATATCCTACGTATCAGAAGAGTTGCTTTCTACTTGTGCCGAGGGAAGCGACTCAAAATGATAAGATTATGGTTGATTTAAATACAGTCTGGCAGATGTCGCCATGAAACAGAATGCCTTCCAGTGCCAGCATCTGAGAACAATCATCATCAACACACACACACACACGTACGCACGCACGCACACACACACACACATATGCGCACACACTTGGAAAGTGCACATAGACTATTTTTTCAATTAAAAGACCAATGTGAATTTGTAAAGATTTAAATTTGCATCGAAGCCCAATGGGGGTAGGGGAGATAACCCGGCAACAGAGGACATCAGCATAGGCCCATGGTGATGTGGCGTAGCTCAAAAGAATCACAAGAGACTGATCTTTGTAACTGTGGTGTACTTTGTTTCTAATAAGTTGCACAGTTTTCGAGAGAGACGATTTATTGCAAACACTTTGGCAAATTTACAGTTCGCAACGTGTGACATACGGTGGGTACACACGTAGCTTCACTGCGATCACCTTCTTGCGTATATTATCGTTCTGATTATTGCGTATCGTGCAGAAGGCATTGCTGTCAATAAAAACATAAAGGAAATTCTCGTAGCTTAAATAACAAAGACACAGATGATCACCAAACTTATGGAACGTTTTGGACCGACGAAAAGCAGCCGCGGCGCCCGAGATGGGTACCCTTCAAAATTAAGCCAGAAGGGACAGTGCGTCCCAAGATTTTTTTTTATGTTAACATGACTTTCGTGATCTATACACTCTAAAGCACCAAAAAATACATATGATAAATTTATTGGGGGGAAAGGTGGACCGTTTCTCGTGACGGACTATAACTTTCAACACAAACCACAGAAAATGGGGTAAAGTGGTGATTCCACTGGAGTGTGTATTGACCAAAAGTGAGATCGCACATTTGTTGCTGGCTTGAGACTGGGATTAACAAAATAAAAGTGGTGTTCATGAATCAGAATCTGCATTATTCCAAGGCAGATTTTAAGGTACATGCGTGAAATTGATGTTTCAATAAGGAGGAATAAATCTTTAAAGATCTAGTCTTGTGACACAGGTCCGCACATTGCATAACCATGGTATGGGGTTCATTTTGAGGAGAAAAAATGCAGAAGAAATGTAAGGAATTAAAAACCACTTCCATTTAATGATCCTAACACAGAGCTGTGGACAGAACAGCGATGTCACTTGAGGGATTGCCTGAATTCTTATGATATTAACAAAATTAATCAAATGTTAACTAAAACTGGGCATATGATCTCTGTTCAATGTGTCACTATGGGTATTCCAGTCACAGAAGGTTGTTAGACACTAAAGTGAGATGTGTTCAATGTGTCACTATGGGAATTCCAGTCACAGACGGTTGTTAGACACTAAAGTGAGATATATGTTCAATGTGTCACTATGGGCATTCCAGTCACAGACGGTTGTTAGACACTAAAGTGAGATATACAGCACGCTTTCTCAGGGATTGTGGAGAATGTGTGTTGTTGCAGGAAAGGGAGAAGAGACAATGATGTACTATGTGTGTTACATAGGACAGCCTTTCCCATCCCACGGAATGCAAAGCAGACAACTTCAACTGAAAATGTCCATGTCTTCCCCGAAATCTCCCCATTGATCAGTCCAAAGGTTTCTGGAATCAATATGTGTACTTAATAATCACTGCAAGATTGAGTGGAGAACTGTATCAGTTGGATTAGTCTGACTCGCATTGAGCTGCCAGTTCATATGATAATGCTGCGATGTCATATTCAAGAGAAATTATGCCACAATTTGGCTTATTACTTTTTTTATGATGTCGCATTCCAGAGAAATAATACCAAGATCTGGCTTCTTACTTCTTTTATTCTGGATTACATGTGAAAATGCCCACTTTGATGGATTACTATGGATTGATTGGAAGCGATTCAAGTGATGGTTTTTACTATTTGTCTTACACTTCATATATCCTGTCAAGCTGACAGTCAAATTCATGTTGTTACTAGTGCATCTGTCTACAAAGAACCATATCAGAGCTATCACAGTCGCTCTCTACTCAGAGGCTATCCAGCCACACACACACACACACACACACGTTACTTAAAGAGATATTCTTAAAACATGTTGAAATAGCTTCAAAATCTTTCTTCTGAAATATTTTATATCAGAAGAAAAATGTTTATCTCTTTCAGGGTCTCAATAATCCTATCAGGTGGGACATCTTAACAAAATTTTCATGGAATCTGCTATAAGATCATGTAATTCCCAACACTCAATAAGAGCAAGGTTTATAGTCGGTGGCACATCACATGGAATGCACCTAGAGATTCTTCACCTTTCAAGAGATATAAGTGGGTTCAAAAGGAGTTACCTGTGTGCAATTGGCACAAAACATAACTCGTAGCATTCTGAGCAAGCTGACCAACCACCTGGTTGCCTTGAATGCCATAACTCGTAGCATTCTGAGCAAGCTGACCAACCACCTGGTTGCCTTGAATGCCATAACTCGTAGCATTCTGAGCAAGCTGACCAACTACCTGGTTGCTTTGAATGCCATAACTCGTAGCATTCTGAGCAAGGTGACCAACCACCTGGTTGCCTTGAATGCCATAACTCGTAGCATTCTGAGCAAGCTGACCAACCACCTGGTTGCCTTGAATGCCAACATGACTTTGATTCCAAGCAAAAACTGTGTTGTAATCATCAGATTTCAGAGAGGTGTAAAGTTCAAACAATTTTGCCTCTCAAATATGCAACAATGTTAACTTGATCACACCTTGTCTGTCCCCCCTTTTAATATGTCAGTTAAAAATGCTGCAGGGTTATCTTTCATCACAACTTGTCCCTTCTCCCCCACTCCCCTTCTATTTCATCAACCAAAAATGTGTTATATAATTACCTCGATCACAATTTGTCTTTTCCTCCACAAATGTCATACACACACTTTATCCCCCCCCCCCCCCCTTAATTTGTCCATCAACAAAATGCTAGTGTCACCATTACTCACACCTTGTTTAGAGTGGACATTCTATGCTTGCATTGATTAGGTCTTTTGTTTTCCTTTGTCAATAAAAAATTCCCACAGTGTTATCTCTAATCTTACGCATGTCTTTCCTCCCTTTCCGTCGTCAGGTAAAATCACCTGTCACCTTGTTCTGCCCCCCTAATGAGTAAAAACTGCAAGTGTTACTTTTAATTTCACCTTGCCTGGATCATCAATGTTCTCCCCACCCCCTCCCCTCCGCACCTCTCTCCTTCTCTTGCAAACAGTGTGAATAACAAATAAAGCACTCAAAACATTTGAGAAAGCGTATAATTTATTACATGACGAGAAACTGTCATTTCAGTTTAAACATGACTATTGTTTCTCATACACACCAGAAACATTCAACTGAAGTATCTTCATACCACAATGTGCATGGTGCTAATGAATGCGGAAATTTCAGCTAAATTCTAACATGAATTGCACTGTACAAGAAAATGTAATACAACCAAGTTTATTAAGGAAAGAAAAACAAACAAACAAACACACCTCAAAACCCGTATTTCTGAAACAAAGGCTCTAACGCATGAAGCTTTCCAGTCTAAATTGTTTGATTAAAACAAAAATTACATATCTAATTTACACCAAAAAAAACCCTCAACAAAATACTAACCTGTGTCCACCTGTGTGTGTCTTTTTTTGTTGTTGTGAACTCTGAATGCAAATTGTGGTTGAGAGGGGTTTCGAACTGATGGTAAAGCCTCTGTTTGTGATTCCATCACTCCTGGCAGGTAACACATGTTGTTTTCAAGATCAACATCTATGCAAATTCCAGCTCCTCCATGTGTTTTACATGAAATTTCAAACTGAGGTCTCCTTTATGAATGCAAGCTATAAAAATGACCATTTGAATGTATGTTAACCCGTTCAGTGCCTAACTTGACGAGATAACTCGATGGCAAGAACACGTACTCTTCGCTGCCATGGCCGTCGAGTATACTCGTCATTGGGAAGTCTGGAATTTTCCTTGTTTTATATTTATACTGCTTACAAAACAGAGGATATATTCAGAGAGGTGAAGGTTCTAGATTCTATTGATAGTTGGTATTTTCGTCAGTGAGAAAGTCAGTAGAATTATTTAAAAATATATACCCGTTTTTTTTTTTAACCCTGGCAAACAGGATTTAACTTTAAGCTTAATTCCCAGGCAGCGAAAGGTTAAGTCCCATTTAATCCATAGAAACGCACTCCACAATATGTTGGCCCTCTCTCTCTCACTCACTCACACACACACACACCACCACCACCACCACCAAAATGCATGCTGGCATCGTGTTTGGATATCATTCCCAAAGATGGAATGTAGCTACCTCAATGGTGGGATTAAAAACGGTCACACTGGCTACAGTCTAATCATGGGTTCAGGTGAGGAATGAAGACGAGCATTACAGCTGTGACAGAAACGGATCAATTTCCTATTCATTTTGCTAAAAGAGAGACACAGAGAGAGAAACAGATGGAGAGAGAGAGAAAGATCGAGCAAACTGGCCATGTCCTGTAAGGGTTTGACATGGTTTAGGTTTACAACACCAAACAAGATCTGTAAAAATCAGTATTCAGATTCCACCCTTCAGCCTTCTCTTCTTTCCACCTTCTAAGTTCAGCCAAATATCAATGAGACAAGGGGTTCTTTCTGGGAACTCCTAAATAGAAACAGCACCTCAGAAGGTATTACGTAGACAACATTACCCTTGAACCAAACAATATGAACACTGCGTAATGAAGGGATATAAAAATGAGAGACCATTTCCAGTCACAATTAGGTGAAATACTGAAAAATTCAGTTCTGCATGCAAACACACTTTCGTACACATTCACAATCCACACATCTTGATGATTTATTGTTCACTGGTCCACATTTCATGATCCTGATACCTTGACAGTGATTCACTTTAACTTTCAATGTCATAAACAAACAAAATATAAGTGAAGTTCTGAATGCAGTTTGATCAGATTTATGACTTCTCAACCAAAATTGCAGGGGAAAGGTGAAATACTTCTAGTGAATGAACGCAATACTTGTATTTGAGATTTATGTCATCAAATGACACTAGTGTGCCACAATATGTCTCCAGCCTTCCATGCACTGAAAGTAAACAAATAACAAAACAAACCTATAACAACTTACCACTGCTCCTGATGAGAGATTAGAACCAGCACAAAAAAAAGAAAAAAAAAGAGAAAAACAGAGCATCCACTCACATTGTATCAATAAAAAAAGACTAAATCTGCAAACAAACAGGAAGGAGAAATGTAGCCTACATGTTAATCTATTCCCTACCAAGCAAGCTGCTTTACCTGGGCTAGATATCTTTCATGAAGCAAGTCTATATAATACTGTTCAGTGTCAACATGATTGTATCTTTCTTTCTACCTCTTTAAAGAGACCTGAGGTTAAGTAAACTTTAAACTTACAGACGCTTAAAACATTCTGTAATATAACTTATGATATGGTCAGCGACAAAACATCTTTACTCATAACAAATTATATTCTTTAAACTTGCCAGCCTATTAATGATAGCTCCTGCCATGTTTATCGTGCACACTGTCTGGCCAATGGCTGGCAGTGTTACTGGTGTGACATGAAGCCTGCTCCTGTGAATGAACATTGGCATGGGTTTTTTCTCATGAAGCCTGCTCCTGTGAATGACCATTGGCATAGGTCTTTTCTCAAACTGCCGCAGTGCAGAGTTTGGGGTTGTTTTGTGATGAGACCAAAAAATACAGCAAGATTCAATATTCCAAATCATGCAAAACTGGTTTGAATTAGAAACTGTGTAGCAAGTTGTTGCTGAATTAGAACAAAGTGCAGCTTTTCTGACAAACGTGAATTATCAGATAGACAAGTGTAAATAAATCTTTGAAGAATTTCCTTGTGTTTCTGCATTTACACACCTGAGAGATATTAACTTGACTATAATCACTGTGGTGAGGACCTACTTCTAGATTTGTTTCTTAAAAAAGCGTGTGACATGTAGAATGCCTCATTCCATCTTGGAGTTTGCCTGGCATTAGAGTATCAGGGATCAACAACAATAATTTTCAGAGGGACAAGAAATCAGTGTGGCTTTCTAACAAATAATAACACAACCAGTAGAAATGTACACAAAAACAGTAGCAAAATGATAAAGATATCAACAGACTGAAAGCCCCAAATTGGACCTGACCAATATAAACACAAAATAACACTGACCATGTTGGAACACAGACTGTTTTAACCCTCTTGAAAAAGGTAACTGACTGACTTGTTTTGTTAGGATAGAAAAAGGTATCTGAATGACTGTTTTGTTATGACAGAAAAAGGTATCTGAATGACTGTCTTGTTATGATAGAAAAAGGTATCTGACTGACTGTTTTGTTATGATAGAAACTGAAGCAAGTTCATCCAGCCAGTGTAACACAGTCAGTGAAAAAAAAAAGTAGAGACTAACCCACCCAACACAAGATGCCAGACGCCTCAATACGCTGCCTGAACCACTCCCCAGCAGTACCACAGTTCCTTTATCCAGATAGAAATATAGGCTTCTTCCAACATAGACATACATGCAGACATACACATGCACAATATATATATATATATATATATATATATATATATATACACATGCACACTCTCCTGAACTCATGTGGCACAAAGACATTCATATATTTAGCACATCAACACATATATGAAGAGAACAGTCAACCGAAGTCCCAAAGATATGTGTCATGCAAGGGTGTGATTATGTGCACACAGGTGAAGGAGTTCTTGCACATAGAGGAAATGTGTGTGAATGGTATATGTGCAGAGAGAGTGCAAGCAAAAATATTGGAAAATACATTTGTATGTGTATGCATGTCACGTTTATGCATGAACATCGAGACAAACAAGAGTGTAAAATACATGTGTATTTCTTTGCTGACACTGGACATGTAGGTATGTCAAATACTGGCAGCAGTTAACCCTCAAATTCATACACACACAGATGAAACACTGACTGAACCAGTCAGCTAGGCACAAACTATATTGCTTTCTGTGTAAATATTCCCATAAGATTTTTTCTCACAATGATTTCACCTCACAGAACAAACATGATGTAAATATTTCAGTCCAGGCCACCGCTGTATGAAAATACTCCAGGATTGACCACAGTCAGCAAGGCAACTATTGCTCTGAGGACAGAATGTAAGAAACACAGCAAACACTCCCTTCATATCCCAAATATCTGTTTATCGCAATTTTCTCTACATGGATTACCCACAAATAATTCAATTTGTTTGAATGAATGCACTGCAAATAATTCAGGTCTGGTACAGCAAACAAAACCAACAGCCAAACAAATGGCAGCTGTCTCTGTAAACAATATTTTCTTACGATAACTGACACAAGAGCCTGATCCAGAAATGCACACTGGAAACACACAAGCTAGATTCCTTTATCGAAGTACCATCTAGATAAAAGTACCTAAGCTGTCTTAGAACAAAGCGTTCAAAAAACAAAAAAAAAAAGAAAAAAAGAAAGAAAAAACAGGAAAATAGGGAAGGAAGAAAGGGTGGAAACCAAATCAGTACATGTGTCAATGTCAATTGCACTTTGATCATGACAAGGAGGATTCAAAATAAGATCCATTTAATTAAAACAGCTGCCCAATTGTGAAGACTTGTTCAGGTAAGGGACTTCAACACTTGTAAACTCCTATTCCCTTCCAATACCAACCCCCTCGCCATTAAAAAAGCTATCTTCAAATGACAATGATATCTTCCTAACGAAGTAAATTTGCTTCCAGAAGACAAATTCATCGCCAAAGCTGTGATCTCCAGAAGACAAAGTCATGGCCAAAGCTGTGATCTCCGGAAGACAAATTCATGGCCAAAGCTGTGATCTCTTTCCACCAGCTTGTCAGTCTGAAGGATGGGTAACATGAAGATGGCTTCCAATAAAAACATGATGCACTCTATGTGGGTTGAGGCCACATTTTTGCATGGATTAATGGCTATGGCAAAACTGAGGAGTGGTACTTCATCTGTACAATGATTCATATGGCTTTGGGCAAATAATGTCACTGATACAAATGCAGCTCTCTTGTAATGATCATAGATCTATGTTATTCATTAATTTAAAAAAAAACAAAAAACATACAAAAGACAAGGAAAAAAGGTAAATTGATATAGGTTGTACATATGTTCAATAATTTGTTAAAAGTGATATTTTTTTCTGACAAAGAACAAGAAAGAGCTTGATATAGCATCAGAATCCATAAAAATAAAAATTAAAGGATTAAATGATTATGTTGACTGTGACCCTTGATAATACAAATAATACAGATCATATGAAAGTGTCTGAAAAACCATTGCACACATTAAATATGTCCACGCCCAAACCATAACTCATCATTAGATCTTTTTTGAAACATCTGTTAAAAAAGTATGTATGTTCTTTTGCAGAGTGATATAATTCTTACCACCTATCAACTCCATAGCCATAACAATTAGCTTGAGCTAAGGAATTCAGTGGCAAACAGTTGTTTTGAACAAAGAGAGAACGAAAGAAAAATCTGAAACCCAAGTTTAGAATTCTAAAGAGGCTCTGCTTCACTTTAGATCAGGGTTTCATATTACATACAAATGGGTGTGAATTACGTACTGAAATAGAAAATCACATGGAAAAAAAAAAGACTATGAACGCATAAAGAACACTAATAAAAAGGTGTGAACAAGAATTGATTTAAAATGGGGTCTTGTCAAACAGATGATGGTTCCATTGAAGAACTGAAAAGATGATTGCCTGTAAGCTAAATTGCATTTAGTTCCAAGAAGAGTGCTTTCCCTTGATTCACTTGTGGGCCTGACTGCGAAGGCCCGATGTCTCGTTTGTCAGAAGTGAAATGCTGACTGGTTGTTGCAGTTTGTTGTCCTTTTGTCAACATGGCAGGAGTGAGACAAAGAAACGAATGCACGTCAGCCTAAAGTGCAATTTGGGGGATAAGAAAAACTAAAGGAGACAGAATATAATCTCAAATTTTGGAATTTTTGAGCCACAACAACCAGAAACATCACCTGAAGGGACAAACAAAACACCTGATATGGTATCAAGAGTAGACTGACCACAAGCTTTTTAACAACAATGGTTGACTTAGTTTCAGTGATGGACGTTGAAATCTTCAAATGTGATACTATATGCACCTGTCTGCACACAAGGATTGGAAAACTTCCAGTAATCAGCTCTTGTTCATCATCCAAAGTCCGCGGAACAAGGATCATCTTTCTGTGTAAAATTAACAGCAGACTCTCTGTGTTGACTATCTTTAAACAAAGAGAGAAAGAAAGAAACATTCAATGCCTATCTTGCGCTGAAGTGATTGAAGATAAGTGATTGCTTGTTCATTTTCGTTGTCCTAATTGTTTTGTATCTTGCCTGAAGACCTAAGAGATCAAAACACGTGTTTCGTCTTGCTTGTGATTCATTTGTCCACGTTTTTTTTTAGCGGTTCGTGAACATTTATTCAAGATTTATCTTAAAAATTCCATGTTGGAGACAATGACTAAACAGTGACACACATTGAAAAAAAAAGCACAATAACAAATAAATCTCCTTGCAGAAAGTGGCTTTTTAAATATAGTATGGCAGAATGCTTTGCATGTGAAAACCTCTTGAATTCTTTGTTTGGGGAATGTACACCTCACCCCCCACCCCCAAATTCACCTTGAGGATATGAAAACCCTCACATTTTCAGTAATGTGGAGCCCTGTTAGGTCCTCCGCAAGCCAGCTACAGCATGTGATGGCATCAAAGCAAACAACAGCCATTTTATGTCCTGAGAGGCCTCTGAGACTTTCCATTTTATGTCCTGAGAGGCCTCTGAGACTTTCCAGCTACAGCATGTGATGGCATCAAAGCAAACAACAGCCATTTTATGTCCTGAGAGGCCTCTGAGACTTTCCATTTTATGTCCTGAGAGGCCTCTGAGACTTTCCATTTTATGTCCTGAGAGGCCTCTGAGACTTTCCAGCTACAGCATGTGATGGCATCAAAGCAAACAACAGCCATTTTATGTCCTGAGAGGTCTCTTAGACTTTCCATTTTATGTCCAGAGAGGCCTCTGAGACTTTCCATTTTATGTCCTGAGAGGCCTCTGAGACTTTCCATTTTATGTCCTGAGAGGCCTCTGAGACTTTCCAGCTACAGCATGTGATGGCATCAAAGCAAACAACAGCCATTTTATGTCCTGAGAGGCCTCTGAGACTTTCCATTTTATGTCCTGAGAGGCCTCTGAGACTTTCCAACTACAGCATGTGACGGCATCAAAGCAAACAACAGCCACTTTATGTCCTGAGAGGCCTCTTAGACTTTCCAGCTATGGGATACAAGATTCCATGAACAATTTCTTGGTGACAGATTGGAGACCATCAACTGATGCACTACTCCAATGCTGTGGCATCATAGTCAATGTTCGCATTAACGTTTTCTTCTTTTATTTCATTTAATTGATTTTTCCCCAAAACTTATGATACAGTGGGGAAATCACACCTGTCTCTTTATGGTTCAGTAGAACTGGTACTTAACTTATCTCTTTATGGTTCAGTAGAACTGGTACATAACTTATCTCTTTATTGTTCAGTAGAACTGGTACTTAACTCTTTATGGTTCAGTACAACTGGTACTTAACTTATCTCTTTATGGTTCAGTAGAACTGGTACTTAACTCTTTATGGTTCAGTAGAACTGGTACTTAACTTATCTCTTTATGGTTCAGTAGAACTGGTACTTAACTTATCTCTTTATTGTTCAGTAGAACTGGTACTTAACTCTTTATGGTTCAGTAGAACTGGTACTTAACTCTTTACGGTTCAGTACAACTGGTACTTAACTTGTCTCTTTATGGCTCAGAAGAACTGGTACTTAACTCTTTATGGTTCAGTAGAACTGGTACTTAATTTGTCTCTTTATGGTTCAGAAGAACTGGTACTTAACCTGTCTCTTTATGGTTCAGAAGAACTGGTACTTAACCTGTCTCTTTATAGTTCAGAAGAACTGGTACTTAACTCTTTATGGTTCAGTAGAACTGGTACTTAACCTGTCTCTTTATGGCTCAGTAGAACTGGTACTTGTCCCTTATGGTTCAGTAGAACTAGTACTTAACCTGTCTCTTTATGGTTCAGTAGAACTGGTACTTAGAGGATGTCTGCCACACACTGAATCATTTCCTCAAAATTTTAACATGAACCGATTGGACAACTTAGACCAACAACACACAAGCACCGCTACATCCCCATATACACATACATTCCCATACATATTGGTGTCTCTTGGCTTACTCACTACATTACATACAGGGTTAAATGTATATGTATCCTCATATAAAAGTAAACAAACTGTACATCATTTTCTTTTTTCTAAGATGGATGGAAAACAATGTATATGAATGTCAGAAATGCACAGAGGTCAGCTGTTTCTCATTTTGATATCAGTGTTTACATCTTCTGCATGCTCCATTTATATACATTTCCTAGCTGCAGTCCACTCCTCTTCATGGTGACACATCACCATTATCTTTCAAACACAATTTCTGTCACAGTTAATTATTAAGCACCCGCCCAAATCATGTGAGTGCATTCAACACATTTATATTTCTCTTCCTTTCTCTCTCCCTCATTTACACCAACACATGCAAACACACAAACACATACTAGTACCCATTATGACCATCCTTTGGAACACATGATAATGTCAGCAGAACATTTTGGCAGAAGGGGTGGGGAACTGCACACTACGATGTAGTTTCCACTGTGCTCCCCAACTTCCAGAGTTTGTCTGTGCGTAGATCCACTTCTCACCACCACAACACAGTGAATGTGATGTGACCCCAATCTCCATGCATTATACCTCCCAACAATCATACCACATGTCCTCTGTTTCAGAGAGGCATCTTTTCTCATTGAAACCAAAACATTCCCCATCCTTTACAGAACCATTCCACTCACTGGGCTGGATTCCTTTCATTTCTTTTTATGCTGTTGTTTCTTTTGTTCTTTCTCACGAGCTTTTCTCTCTTTTTCCTGCAGTTTCTGCTCCTTCTCTTTCTCCTTTTTCTCCTTCTCTGCTGCCACTCGTAGTTCCTTGATCTTCTTTTTCAAGGTCTCCCGATCCTTGGCACTGACGACTCCGAGTATCTGCCAAAAATAGCAAACACAAACTGAAATGAGTAAATGGAAAAACAATGTAAAAGTCAAATCAAATATCTAAACAAAACAGCATCAGGTTTATAGCTGGTTCTCAACAAAACACCATCAAGTTTATAGCTGGTCCTAAACAAAACGCCATCAGGTTTATGGTTGGTCCTAAACAAAACACCATCAGGTTTATAGCTGGTCCTAAACAAAACACCATCAGGTTTATGGTTGGTCCTAAACAAAACACCATCAGGTTTATGGTTGGTCCTAAACAAAACACCATCAGGTTTATGGTTGGTCCTAAACAAAACACCATCAGGTTTATGGTTGGTCCTAAACAAAACACCATCAGGTTTATGGTTGGTCCTAAACAAAACACCATCAGGTTTATGGTTGGTCCTAAACAAAACACCATCAGGTTTATGGTTGGTCCTAAACAAAACACCATCAGGTTTATAGCTGGTCCTAAACAAAACACCATCAGGTTTATAACTGGTCCTAAAAAAATGTCAATAAGCAATGTCATGACAGCAAAATGTCAATAAGCAATATCATGACAGCAGTCTGATACAGGACACTGCACTTCTCTGCTGGTGATGTATGATGCTTCACTCTTCTGCTTTGAACAGACATCACGCTGGTGATGTATGATACTTCACTCTTCTGCTTTAGACAGACATCACAACACTCCTGGTCTTTGACCTATGACCCTAGGTGATGTATGATGCTTCACTCTTCTGCTTTGGACACACATCACAACACTCCTTGTCTTTGACCTATGACACTATATATGTTTGGATGTGTATCATTACATCACAACACTCCTGGTCTTTGACCTATGACACTAGGTGATGTATGATGCTTCACTCTTCTGCTTTGGACAGACATCACAACACTCCTTGTCTTTGACCTATGACACTAGGTGATGTATGATTCTTCACTCTTCTGCTTTGGACAGATATCACAACGCTCCTTGTCTTTGACCTATGACACTATATACCTGTCTGGATGTGTATCGTTACATCACAACACTCCTGGTCTTTGACCTATGACACTAGGTGATGTATGATGCTTCACTCTTCTGCTTTGGACAGACATCACAACACTCCTGGTCTTTGACCTATGACACTAGGTGATGTATGATGCTTCACTCTTCTGCTTTGGACAGACATCACAACACTCCTGGTCTTTGACCTATGACACTAGGTGATGTATGATGCTTCACTCTTCTGCTTTGGACAGACATCACAACACTCCTTGTCTTAGACCTATGACACTATATACCTGTTTGGATGTGTATCGTTATATCACAACACTCCTGGTCTTTGACCTATGACACTAGGTGATGTATGATGCTTCACTCTTCTGCTTTGGACAGACATCACAACACTCCTCATCTTTGACCTACGACACTATATACCTGTTTGGATGGGTATCGTTACATCACAACACTCCTGGTCTTTGACCTATGACACTAGGTGATGTATGATGCTTCACTCTTCTGCTTTGGACAGACATCACAACACTCCTTGTCTTTGACCTATGACACTAGGTGATGTATGATGCTTCACTCTTCTGCTTTGGACACGACATCACAACACTCCTGGTCTTTGACCTATGACACTAGGTGATGTATGATGCTTCACTCTTCTGCTCTGGACACACATCACAACACTCCTGGTCTTTGACCTATGACACTAGGTGATGTATGATGCTTCACTATTCTGCTTTGGACAGACATCACAACACTCCTGGTCTTTGACCTATGACACTAATACCTGTTTGGATTGTATTGTTACATCACAACACTCCTGGTCTTTGACCTATGACACTAGGTGATGTATGATGCTTCACTCTTCTGCTTTGGACAGACATCACAACACTCCTTGTCTTTGACCTATGACACTAGGTGGTGTATGATGCTTCACTCTTCTGCTTTGAAAGACATCACAACACTCCTGGTCTTTGACCTATGACACTAGGTGATGTATGATGCTTCACTCTTCTGCTTTGGACACACATCACAACACTCCTCGTCTTTGACCTATGACACTATATACCTGTTTGGATGTGTATCGTTACATCACAACACTCCTGGTCTTTGACCTATGACACTAGGTGATGTATGACGCTTCACTCTTCTGCTTTGGACACACATCACAACACTCCTGGTCTTTGACCTATGACACTAGGTGATGTATGATGCTTCACTCTTCTGCTTTAGACAGACATCACAACACTCCTTGTCTTTGACCTATGACACTAGGTGATGTATGATGCTTCACTCTTCTGCTTTGGACAGACATCACAACACTCCTTGTCTTTGACCTATGACACTATATACCTGTTTGGATGTGCACTGTTACATCACAACACTCCTTGTCTTTGACCTATGACACTAGGTGATGCATGATGCTTCACTCTTCTGCTTTGGACAGACATCACAACACTCCTTGTCTTTGACCTATGACACTAGGTGATGTATGATGCTTCACTCTTCTGCTTTGGATAGACATCATAACACTCCTTGTCTTTGACCTATGACACTAGGTGATGCATGATGCTTCACTCTTCTGCTTTGGACACACATCACAACACTCCTGGTCTTTGACCTATGACACTATATACCTGTTTGGATGGGTATCGTTACATCACAACACTCCTTGTCTTTGACCTATGACACTAGGTGATGTATGATGCTTCACTCTTCTGCTTTAGACAGACATCACAACACTCCTTGTCTTTGACCTATGACACTAGGTGATGTATGATGCTTCACTCTTCTGCTTTGGACAGACATCACAACACTCCTTGTCTTTGACCTATGACACTATATACCTGTTTGGATGTGTACCGTTACATCACAACACTCCTTGTCTTTGACCTATGACACTAGGTGATGTATGATGCTTCACTCTTCTGCTTTGGACAGACATCACAACACTCCTTGTCTTTGACCTATGACACTAGGTGATGTATGATGCTTCACTCTTCTGCTTTGGATAGACATCACAACACTCCTTGTCTTTGACCTATGACACTAGGTGATGCATGATGCTTCACTCTTCTGCTTTGGACATACATCACAACACTCCTGGTCTTTGACCTATGACACTAGGTGATGTATGATGCTTCACTCTTCTGCTTTGGACACACATCACAACACTCCTGGTCTTTGACCTATGACACTATATACCTGTTTGGATGTGTACCGTTACATCACAACACTCCTGGTCTTTGACCTATGACACTAGGTGATGTATGATGCTTCACTCTTCTGCTTTGGACAGACATCATAACACTCCTTGTCTATGACCTATGACACTAGGTGATGTATGATGCTTCACTCTTCTGCTTTGGACACACAACACTCCTGTCTTTGACCTATGACACATAATAATAATAATAATAATGGTATTTATAATGCGCAAAATCTTGATAAAATCAACTCTAAGCGCAAGGGAAAAAAAAAAAAATCTGCACACACACCCACAGACACACCCACACACAACTGCACATGCGTTACGGCTCTAAACAAAGGAATAGAAAGGAAAATCATGTACAAAATAAATATTAAACCATAAATATTAATGCACACACACACATACACACACACACACGCTGTGGGCCATATGGCTCTAAACACAACTAATTCAAAAAGAAGAAACATTATGTACAAATACTGATGGATGCACAGCCCCCCCCCCCCCCCCCCCACACACACACATACACACACACACACCCAGCACTCACACAGACACATGCAACACACACACCTACATGCGTGTCATAAATCTAGCCAAAACTATCGAAAGAGAGGAGAAATATATGCATTTCATCTTTGACCTATGACACTAGGTGATGTATGATGCTTCACTCTTCTGCTTTGGACAGACATCACAACACTCCTTGTCTTTGACCTATGACACTATATACCTGTTTGGATGTGTACCGTTACATCACAACACTCCTGGTCTTTGACCTATGACACTAGGTGATGTATGATGCTTCACTCTTCTGCTTTGGACAGACATCACAACACTCCTTGTCTTTGACCTATGACACTATATACCTGTTTGGATGGGTATCGTTACATCACAACACTCCTGGTCTTTGACCTATGACACTTGGTGATGTATGATGCTTCACTCTTCTGCTTTGGACAGACATCACAACACTCCTGGTCTTTGACCTATGACACTATATACCTGTTTGGATGTGTATTGTTACATCACAACACTCCCAGTCTTTGACCTATGACACTAGGTGATGTATGATGCTTCACTCTTCTGCTTTGGACAGATATCACAACACTCCTTGTCTCTGACCTATGACACTAGGTGATGTATGTTGCTTCACTCTTCTGCTTTGGACAGACATCACAACACTCCTCGTCTTTGACCTATGACACTATATACCTGTTTGGATGTGTATCATTATATCACAACACTCCTCTTCTTTGACCTATTACATCCTTTGGAACACATAATAATGTCAGCAGAACATTTTGGTGCCACAATAACACTACACTCTTTACCTTTAATGATATAATAACTCTACACCCTATCTTTGGTGCCACAATAACACTACACTCTTTACCTTTGATGCTTTAATGACTACACTCTTTACCTTTGATGCTATAATGACTCTACAACTCTTTACCTTTGATGCTATAATGACTCTACACTCTTTACCTTTGATGCTTTAGTGACTCTACACTCTTTACCTTTGATGCTATAATGGCTCTACACTCTTTACCTTTGATGCTTTAAGGACTCTACACTTCCATCTTTGGTGCCACAATAACACAACACTCTTTACCTTTGATGCTTTAATGACTCTACACTCTTTACCTTTGATGCTATAATGACTCTACACTCTTTACCTTTGATGCTTTAATGACTCTACACTCTTTACCTTTGATGCTTTAATGACTCTACACTCTTTACCTTTGATGCTTTAATGACTCTACACTCTTTACCTTTGATGCTTTAAGGACTCCACACTTCCATCTTTGGTGCCACAATAACACTACACTCTTTACCTTTGATGCTTTAATGACTCTACACTCTTTACCTTTGATGCTTTAATGACTCTACACTCTTTACCTTTGATGCTTTAATGACTCTACACTCTTTACCTCTGATGCTTTAATGACTCTACACTCTTTACCTTTGATGCTTTAATGACTCTACACTCTTTACCTTTGATGCTTTAATGACTCTACACTCTTTACCTTTGATGCTATAATGACTCTACACTTCCATCTTTGGTGCCACAATAACACTACACTCTTTACCTCTGATGCTTTAATGACTCTACACTCTTTACCTTTGATGCTTTAATGACTCTAACACTCTTTACCTTTGATGCTTTAATGACTCTACACTCTTTACCTTTGATGCTATAATGACTCTACACTTCCATCTTTGGTGCCACAATAACACTACACTCTTTACCTTTGATGCTTTAATGACACTACACTCTTTACCTCTGATGCTAGACTCTACACTCTTTACCTTTGATGCTTTAATGACACTACACTTCCATCTTTGGTAGCACAATAACACTACACTCTTTACCTTTGATGCTATAATGACTCTACACTCTTTACCTTTGATGCTTTAATGACTCTACACTCTTTACCTTTGATGCTTTAATGACTCTACACTCTTTACCTTTGATGCTATAATGACACTACACTCTTCCGACTTCAATGCAATAATAGCACTGCACTCATCTGGTTTCAATGCCATTATAACATTACATTCCTCTGGTTTTAATGCCATAATAACACTACACTCTTCTGGCTTTCATGCTACGATAACATTACATTCTTCTGGTTAGAATGCCATAATAACACTACACTCTTCTGGCTTTCATGCTACGATAACATTACATTCCTCTGGTTTTAATGCCATAATAACACTACACTCTTCTGGCTTTCATGCTACGATAACATTACATTCTTCTGGTTAGAATGCCATAATAACACTACACTCTTCTGGCTTTCATGCTATAAAAACATTACATTCTTCTGATTTTGATGACAGAATAGATAACACTACACTCTTCTGGTTATGATGCCCTAATAACACCACACTCTTCTGGCTTTCATGCTATAAAAACATTACATTCTTCTGATTTTGATGACAGATAGATAACACTTACACTCTTCTGGTTATGAATGCCTAATAACACACACTCTTCTGGCTTTCATGCTACAAAAACATTACATTCTTCTGATTTTGATGACAGAATAGATAACACTACACTCTTCTGGTTATGATGCCCTAATAACACCACACTCTTCTGGCTTTCATGCCATAAAAACATTACATTCTTCTGATTTTGATGACAGAATAGATAACACTCACTCTTCTGGTTATGATGCCATAATAACACTACACTCTCTGGTTATGATGCCAAAAACTCTACACTCTTCTGCTTTCATGCTATAAAAAACATTACATTCTTCTGATTTTGATGACAGAATAATAACACTACACTCTTCTGGCTTTCATGCTATAAACACATTACATTCTTCTGATTTTAATGACAGAATAGATAACACTACACTCTTCTGGTTATGATGCCAAGACAACACTACACTGTTGTGGCTTTGATGTGTGTATTAACACTGTCCTCTTTTGGCTTTGATGCTTATAACAACACTACTATCATAGCTTTGATACAATACAACACTACACTCTCTCTCTGGCTTTTATGCCCCAAAACATCACACTCTTCTGGCTTTGATGCATGTAGTAACACTACACTCTTCTGGCTTTGATGCATACGTAAACACTACACTCTTCTGGCTTTGATTGCATATAGTAACACTGCTCTCTTCTGGCTTTCAGCATATATAACACTGCACTCTTCTGACTTTGATGCATACAGTAACCACTACACTCTTCTGGCTTTTGATGCATACGTAAACATAACACTACTTTTCTGACTTTGTAATGCATGTTAGGATACACATGCCTCCTCTTCTGGGCTTTGAAGGCATAACAGTTACACACTAACACTCTCTTGACTTTGATGCATGTAGTAACACTGCTCTCTTCTGGCTTTGATGCATACAGTAACACTGCACTCTTCTGGCTTTGATGCATATAGTAACACTGCACTCTTCTGACTTTGATGCATGTAGTAACACTACACTCTTCTGGCTTTGAAGCATACAGTAACACGCACTCTTCTGGCTTTGATGCATATAATAACACTGCAATCTTCTGGCTTTCACGCATATAAGTAAGGACATTACATACATCTACCTTTGATGCTCTAATAAGACTACACTCTTCTCACTTTGACGCATAGAATAACTACACTGTTCTCACTTTGACGCATAGAATAACTACACCCTTCTCTCTTTGACGCATAGAATAACTACACTGTTCTCACTTTGACCCACATAATAACTACACTCTTCTCACTTTGATGCATATAACAACTACACTGTTCTCACTTTGATGCATATAACAACTACACTCTTCTCACTTTGATGCATATAATAACTACACTCTTCTCACTTTGACGCATATAACAACTACACTCTTCTCACTTTGACGCATATAATAACTACACTGTTCTCGCTTTGACCCATATAATAACTACACTCTTCTCACTTTGATGCATATAATAACTACACTGTTCTCACTTTGACGCATATAACAACTACACTCTTCTCACTTTGAAGCATATAATAACTACACTGTTCTCACTTTGACGCATATAACAACTACACTCTTCTCACTTTGATGCATATAACAACTACACTCTTCTCACTTTGATGCATAAAATAACATTGCACTCTTCAGCCTTTGATGCTATCATTTGTTGTTGTTGTTAGTTGGAATACATACAGCAAATTTCAAACACTTTTAGAGTACGCTTGGTTCTAAAGGAATTTTACTCCAAACAAATGCCTTATCCCTTCTTAGCTTGGAACAATGGCATGTTATCAGGATCCCCTCCCCCCTCCCATCCCCCCAAAAAAGAAACAAAAAACACACACACACGCACACAAATGAGAGAGAAGAAAGCTACCTTTGCCTTCATACCCAGTCAGGCAGTAAGAGTGATTGCCCTTAGCGAGCTCACTCCCTTGTGCCACATTCAGACATAATTCAGTTTTCTCATCTTTTCCCGGCCAAGCAGGGAGGTGGGAGGGTGTCTTGGTGTTTGGATATGTAAGTATATCTATATCCTAAAACTACAGCCTACCTGGGTATGGAAGCAAGATTAGTTCCTTAGTCTTTTCTTTTTTTGGGGGGGGAGTGGGGGGGTAGGGAGAAGCGGGGGTGGGGGTGGGGTGGGGGTGGATCCTGATTATATGATGTTCCACACCAAGTAGGGATATGGCATTTGCTTGGACAGGTAAGTAAAAGAAAATGATATTTTTTAAGGCCTTGAAGAGGGAGTTTCATAGCCCCAGGACTTTCAACCACCGTACAAACCCTGAATAACACTACACTCATGTCTGCTTTTGACGTACAACACATGATGAGCAGTGACATAACCCGGTACAAACCCTGCATAACACTACACTCACGTCTGCTTTTGATATACAACACAAACATGATGAGCAGTGATATAACCCTGTACAAACCCTGCATACACTACACTCATGTCTGCTTTTGATATACAACAAAACTCATGATGAGCAGTGATATAACCCTGTACAAACCTGCATAACACTACACTCATGTCTGCTTTTGATATACAACAAAACACATGATGAGCAGTGACATAACCCCATCCAACACCCGATCCTGCCCTTTAGTGTCCCTGGCCCTCCACTTTCTCAGTCACCTTGAGCTTGGAGCTGTCCATCATCAGCAGCTGACTGCCGGTGATGCTTTTGTCGGTGAAGAGGGCAGTGTATTTGTCCATCTCCAAGGCAACCAACCAGCGACACACGTGCTCGGTGTTCCACTCTGCAATGCCACATGACGGGTACTGGTTCTGACTGCGCTTGTTCGGTGACACGTTCTCCTGCAATGTCATCAAGGAGGGCAGTGTAAGAATACATGATCAAGAGGTAAACCTGGACTCTTTGCTGATACTGATCGAATTCTGGACAAGGGAACAAGGGTCATGTCTATCAACTGTGCAGCACTGACTCCTCGGTCAAGGTGGAAGCCAAGGCAACACACAGCACCGGCAAGTTACTCACCACAGTGGCTGGAGTTCCTGAGATGTTGAGGGTAAATCCCGAGCGTGTTGCGTCATCGTCAGGCTCTGACACCATTACGGATGAGGAGAGGTCACTGCCTGTGCTGATGGCTAAAAAACAGACAGACTGGTTCGCCACTTGTTACTTCTGACTCGGTCATCCTCTTATCTGTGAAAGCAGTCTTCTTTTCATGCTATCACAAACTGGCATACACTTTCATCTTTATCATATTCATTTCTGTTTTTATTTTTTCCACTATTTTTTTCTTACAAAAACAAGAAAGTAGTGCTATCATCTCAACCCCCTTCAATACAACTAAAGTAAAAGTAAATAATCAAAAAGAAAAGGATACTATGCCATGAACAAAACAGCACATAATGCACTTAAAATCATAAGAGAAAAGCATTAAAAGGAAGCATACTCTCCTTAAAAATCATACTATAACTAAAATCATGTACACCTAAACACATAAAAATCATACTATGACTAAAATCATGCACACCTAAACACATAAAAATCATAACTAAAATCATGCACACCTAAACACAAACAGCATATGTCAGAGCTTACTAAAAGGAAGACATCCCTAATTCTCACTCCTGTTACAGCCTAGCTGACTGCACAGCCCTCCATGGACATACTTCAGTCACATCAAGTCATGATTCTTTACAGCAGCTTGTATTATTGTAATAGCAGCAGCAACAGCAGTAGTAGCAGCAGCAGACCCTCCATGGACATACTTCAGTCACATCAAGTCATGATTCTTTACAGCAGCTTGTATTATTGTAATAGCAGCAGCAGCAGCAGTAGTAGTAGCAGCAGCAGACCCTCCATGGACATACTTCAGTCACATCAAGTCATGATTCTTTACAGCAGCTTGTATTATTGTTATAGCAGCAGCAGCAGCAGTAGTAGCAGCAGCAGCTGCAGCATGGAGCAGAGGTAGTAGTAATAGTAGTAGTTGTAGAACTGTTTATGTAAGCATCCATGCACATGCACACATAAATTCATGCATGCGTCCGTGTGGAGTGTGTGTGTGTGTGCCTGTGTGATGGTGGAGCAGCTGGTAGAATTAGGTATGCAAACACTGGTGTCATTCAGTATGCCGTGTAGATATAAATCACCATCAGTCCTCAGATTATGCCACATTAAGTAAGCGAACTTGGCTACACAATCAGCCCAACATTATATCAAATTCCCCCACCCCCAAATCACACAACAGTCACAAAAACTAACAAAGCCAACACAACACCAAGTAGCATGCCATACAGACTGTGAGAAATGGACCATCACAGGCTACTGATCATGAGAGAGATGGACCATCACGGGCTACCAATCATGAGAGAGATGGACCATCACGGGCTACCGATCATGAGAGAGATGGACCATCACGGGCTACTGATCATGAGAGAGATGGACCATCACGGGCTACCGATCATGAGAGAGATGGACCATCACGGGCTACTGATCATGAGAGAGATGGACCATCACGGGCTACCGATCATGAGAGAGATGGACCATCATGGGCTACTGATCGTGAGAGAGATGGACCATCACGGGCTACCGATCATGAGAGAGATGGACCACCACGGGCTACTGATCATGAGAGAGATGGACCATCACGGGCTACTGATCGTGAGAGAGATGGACCATCATGGGCTACTGATCATGAGAGAGATGGATTATCACGGGCTACTGATCATGAGAGAGATGGACCATCACGGGCTACTGATCATGAGAGAGATGGACCATCATGGGCTACTGATCATGAGACAGTGGGACATGGAACACGGCTGCATGACCCACAACAACCAAGTAACACAACATTCCATTCTTTCCCAGGGTTTCACATCATCATAGTGTACAGGTTATCATTTCCCCATTCTTTCCCAGGGTTTCACATCATTAAAGTGTACAGTTTATCATTTCCCCATTCTTTCCCAGGGTTTCACATCATTAAAGTGTACAGGTATCATATCCCCATTCTTTCCCAGGGTTTCACATCATCATAGTGTACAGGTATCATATCCCCATTCTTTCCCAGGGTTTCACATCATCATAGTGTACAGGCTATCATATCCCCATTCTTTCCCAGGGTTTCACATCATCATAGTGTACAGGCTATCATATCCCCATTCTTTCCCAGGGTTTCACATCATCATAGTGTACAGGTATCATATCCCCATTCTTTCCCAGGGTTTCACATCATCATAGTGTACAGGTTATCATATCCCCATTCTTTCCCAGGGGTTCCATCATTAAAGTGTACAGGTTATCATATCCCCATTCTTTCCCAGGGTTTCACATCATCATAGTGTACAGGCTATCATATCCCCATTCTTTCCCAGGGTTTCACATCATCATAGTGTACAGGCTATCATATCCCCATTCTTTCCCAGGGTTTCACATCATCATAGTGTACAGGTTATCATATCCCCATTCTTTCCCAGGGTTTCCCATCATCATAGTGTACAGGTATCATATCCCCATTCTTTCCCAGGGTTTCACATCATCATAGTGTACAGGTATCATATCCCCATTCTTTCCCAGGGTTTCACATCATCATAGTGTACAGGTTATCATATCCCCATTCTTTCCCAGGGTTTCACATCATTAAAGTGTACAGGTATCATATCCCCATTCTTTCCCAGGGGTTCCCATCATCATAGTGTACAGGTTATCATATCCCCATTCTTTCCCAGGGTTTCACATCATCATAGTGTACAGGTTATCATATCCCCATTCTTTCCCAGGGTTTCCCATCATCATAGTGTACAGGTTATCATATCCCCATTCTTTCCCAGGGTTCCCATCATCATAGTGTACAGGTTATCATATCCCCATTCTTTCCCAGGGTTTCACATCATCATAGTGTACAGGTTATCATATCCCCATTCTTTCCCAGGGTTTCACATCATCATAGTGTACAGGTTATCATATCCCCATTCTTTCCCAGGGTTTCACATCATCATAGTGTACAGGTATCATATCCCCATTCTTTCCCAGGGTTTCACATCATCATAGTGTACAGGTATCATATCCCCATTCTTTCCCAGGGTTTCACATCATCATAGTGTACAGGTTATCATATCCCCATTCTTTCCCAGGGGTTCCCATCATTAAAGTGTACAGGTTATCATATCCCCATTCTTTCCCAGGGTTTCACATCATTAAAGTGTACAGGTTATCATATCCCCATTCTTTCCCAGGGTTTCACATCATTAAAGTGTACAGGTTATCATATCCCCATTCTTTCCCAGGGGTTCCCATCATTAAAGTGTACAGGCTATCATTTCCCCATTCTTTCCCAGGGGTTCCATCATTAAAGTGTACAGGTTATCATTTCCCCATTCTTTCCCAGGGGTTCCCATCATTAAAGTGTACAGGCTATCATTTCCCCATTCTTTCCCAGGGGTTCCCATCATTAAAGTGTACAGGCTATCATTTCCCCATTCTTTCCCAGGGTTTCACATCATTAAAGTGTACAGGCTATCATATCCCCATTCTTTTCCAGGGTTTCACATCATTTAAGTGTACAGGTATCATATCCCAAACAAATACCTCTATGGATTCTAACATGCAACTTTCAGCCTCTTGAGAAGATGTTTCTGGTAATGATTGCAGTTACAGTTCTAAATTCAATGCGATTTGCTTCTAGCAAACTCGATGTCAGGCCTTTGTTGATTGATCAACACACCTGTGTCAAGGAAAAGCACTCTTCATAAAATGATGCGCTTTTTAACCACCATGCAATCCAACTTTTCCTTCTTGACTGAAATCGTTGTATGTCTCGAGATCTTATAAAATCACTAAACGGTAAAACCCTTGGATTCATTGATTTACCCCCCCCCCCCCCCCTCCTTCCCCTTGTATCTCCTGCTGTTTCCTCCTAACTTCAAAAAGATTTTCAATGAAAGAAAGTTTCCTGGATTTCGTTTTTCATCATGAACTATCACATTTTCATCATGAACTATCACAGATTTATTCTACATGAGAAGTCCTTGACAGCACAAGAACAGTCACAAAATGATTAATAATCATGGAGTAGTCTGTAGCTTGCAACGTCAAATACAGATTCATCAACTTAATACCCCATACTGAGGAATTAGTCTCTGATGACTTGTTGGATTTCACTAGTACAGTTTCACTGGGAAAATGTAAGATGTCCAAACTGTGCATCGATATTCCACACCCATTCTTCAGTAGTACACTGTTATAGTTATACATGTTACACAGGCTTTTTCCCTTTGCTTTTTTCCCCCCACAGCTCTTTACTTTTCATGGTTGGTTGTTTAAGTTGTAGCTGTTGTTGTTTTGTTTTTGTTTGTCATTTTTCTTTTTTTTTCCTGCCTTGATACTTTTACTTACCATCAAGATCTGAGTTGCTGGCATCTAGAGACCTTTTCGAAATGAGAGTGACACCTGCAGAGGAGGAAAGCGAAGGGACTGAACTCCCTTCACCAATGCGTTTGTTGGACAGTAGAACGATTCCCTCCCCTCCTTTACTGTTGCCACCTCCACCAAATGGAGACTTAGGTTTCAGCGAAAACTTGGGAAATCCAATGCCTACATGAAGCAGGGAGACATCAAACAGTTGATAAGCCACAAAGCATGCATGATAACGTAGCCATAAACACATAACCACATACACATGCGAAATAATACCAATAGATGAATGGATACTCCCAATAAGAATCAGTAATGAATTATTTTCAAGACATTAGAATCCGGTACAAAGCATTCTTTTCAAACCTGCTTGCATTAAACTGATGAAATAACCTGTCACACAACCATTTGGCCAGATTTACAGATCATGTTAGTTCCATATAACCATAAATCACCACAGATACAGATTTGATATAATTGTCAAACATACAATGTTCACACTCCATACAAAAGCGTGAACTTCTAACATATAATGAAGTAACAATGATATCTTGCTTGCGACCAGAGAACACAGTCCCTGTGATTCACAACTTACAAGCCCATTGATTGCACTCTATCATGTCAGCACCTTGGTTTTCTTTTTGTTTGTTTGCTAGTTTTTTTTTGTTTTTTTACCCTTTTTTCGAATCATCAGCTGCCATTGTTTCCTTGCTGTTGCTAGTCCAGTTCTTCAGTTTTCTTAGGGCAACATTAGCAAACTGGTCATCTGATAGTGTTGTTTTCTTGCTGTTGCTAGTCCAGTTCTTCAAGTTTCTTAAGGCAACATTTAGCAAACTGGTGATCTGATAGTGTTGTTTCCTCTCTGTTGCTAGTCCAGTTCTTCAGCTTTCTTAGGGCAACATTAGCAAACTGGTGATCTGATAGTCTGAACAACATTTGATAATCATTCAATAATCCTCACTTTGTTTCACTTCCATAATCATCAGATCATCTCTTGGCCAGCTAGTGGTAGAGGAGTCACTGGTGATAAGGTAAGGGGTTAAAATCGCTATAACTGTTCTCTGAGACACTGGTGATAAGGTAAGGGGTTAACATCGCTATAACTGTTCTCTGAGACACTGGTGATACACTGGTGACAAGATCAGATGTTAACATTGTTATCACTGTTGTCTGAGACACTGGTAATAAGGTCAGATGTTAACACCATGGTCACTGTTGTCTTCACTGGTGACAAGGTCAGGAGTTAACATGGTTTTACCTGTTGTCTGAGACACTGGTGATAAGGTCAGGTGTTTACTGAGACACTTGTGATAAGGTCAGGTGCTAACATCATTACAACGGTTGTCAGAGACACTGGTGATAGGGTCAGGTGTTAAGTGAGACACTGGTGATAAGGTCAGGTGTTGACATGGTTTTACCTGTTGTCTGAGACACTGATGATAAGGTCAGGTGTTAACCGAGACAATGGTGATAAAGTCAGGTGTTAACTGAGACAATGGTGATAAGGTCAAGTATCAACTGAGACACTGGTGATAAGGTCAAGGTCAACCGAGACACTGGTGATAAGGTCAAGGTCAACTGAGACACTGGTGATAAGGTCAAGTGCCAACTGAGACACTGATGATAAAGTCAGGTGTTAAGCGAGACACTGGTCATAAGGTCAGGTGTTAAGCGAAACACTGGTGATAACATCAGGTGTTAACTGAGACACTGGTGATAAGGTCAGGTGTCAACTGAGATACTGGTGATAAGGTCAGGTGTTAACATCATTACCACTATTGTCCGAATCACTGGTGGCAAGGTCAGGTGTTAACATCGTGATTACCGTTGTTTGAGTTATCGAGACACTGGTGAAAAGGTCAGGTGTTAACATCATAACTGTTGTCTGAAACACTGGCAATAAGGTCAGGCGTTAACTGAGACACTGGTAATAAGGTCAGGTGTTAAGATTGTTATCACTGTTGTCCGAGACACTGGTAATATGGTCAGGTGTTAACATCGTTATCACTGTTGTCTGAGACACCGGTAACAAGGTCAGGTGTTAACATCATTATCACTGTTGTCTGAGACACCGGTAATAAGGTCAGGTGTTAACATCATTATCACTGTTGTCAGAGCCACTGGGGACAAGGTCAGGTGCTAACATCATTATTACTGTTGTCTGAGTCACTGGTGATAAGATCAGGTGTTAAGTTAACATCATTATCACTGTTGTCTGAGTCACTGGTGGCAAGGTCAGGTGTTAACATCATTATCACTGTTGTCTGAGTCACTGGTGATAAGGTCAGGTGTTAACATAATTATCACTGTTGTCTGAGACACTGGTAAAAAGGTCAGATGTTAACATCATTATAACTGTTGTCTGAAACACTGGCGATAAGGTCAGGTGTTAACATCATTATAACTCTTGTCCGAGTCACTGGTAATAAGGTTAGGTGTTAACACTGTCATCACTGTTGTCAGAGACACTGGCGATAAGGTCAGGTGTTAACATCGTTATTACTGTTGTCAGAGTCACTGGGGACAAGGTCAGGTGTTAACATCATTATTACTGTTGTCCGAGTCACTGGTGATAAGGTCAGGTGTTCAGTTAACATCATTATCACTGTTGTCTGAGTCACTGGTGATAAGGGTCAGGTGTTAACATCATTTTCATTGTTGTCTGAGTCACTGGTGACAAGGTCAGGTGTTAAGTTAACATCATTATCACTGTTGTCTGAGTCACTGGTGGTAAGGGTCAGGTGTTAACATCATTTTCACTGTTGTCTGAGTCACTGGTGACAAGGTCAGGTGTTAACATCATTATCACTGTTGTCTGAGTCACTGGTGACAAGGTCAGGTGTTAAATCGTTATCACTGTTGTCTGAGTGCCCATCTCAACATTTCAGACAGCCAACACTTGGTAGTGCTCATCTCCTTCTCCAAGCATCCCGGACATTTTCATGTTTCTATAACCCACTGAACGCCAACGTAGACGATACACACATCTCATCTTTTGTGTGCACAAGAGCATCCCGGACATTTTCATGTTTCTATAACCCACTGAACGCCAACGTAGACGATACACACATCTCATCTTTTGAGTGCATAAGAGCATTCCGGACATTTTCATGTTTCTATAACCCACTGAACGCCAACGTACACGATACACACATCTCATCTTTTGTGTGCATAAGAGCATTCAGCTTGCACAGCCATGATGACCTGGGAGAAAGGAAAAAAAACGAACAGGGCATTGCCCAGTGGTCATCCACTGCTACCAGGACTTGAATGCCCAATGTTCAGACTGACAGTCAATCCCTCCAACTACTTGGCTCTCATACTTTCAATGTTCTTATCCATACTGATGTTTACCTGCCAGCAAGTTCAGATGATCTTAATCATACCTATATTTTGCAACCAATGATCTTAATCATACCTATATTTTGCAACAGACTAATACCTATATGCACCATTCTATCAACCTATATTTGCAACCAATGACTAGTCTACTATAATTACCAATGATCTAATATATTTTTTGCAACCAATGGTCTTAATTATACCTATATTTTGCAACCAATGATCTTAGTCATACCTATATTTCGCAACCAATGATCTTAATCATACCTATATTTGGCAACCAATGATCTTAATTATACCTATATTTTGCAACCAATGATCTTAATTATACCTATATTTTGCAACCAATGACCTTAATCATACCTATATTTTACAACCAATGATCTTAACTATACCTATATTTCGCAACCAATGACCTTAATTATACCTATATTTTGCAACCAATGATCTTAATTATACCTATGCTTCACAACCAGTCATGTGTGCTTCCCGTACCGACTTGTGCTTTGTTTTCACAGTTCATCAGGGTTTTTCACAGTTCATCAGGGTTTTTCACAGTTCATCAGGGTTTTCTCTGTCTAAAACATTACTTTGTGCAGTTCACAGTGCCAAATGTTGTAGCAAATATAAAATCTGTTACACATTCACTGTTACATTTAATTCTTAAAATGCTTTGCAATCCATAAAATATGTCATAACTATAGAGAAAATTTGCCAGCACATATGTTCAAAACCCTGCCAGCAGAGCTTACAGAAGTATGAAAAATCATATATCATCAAAATAACTGACCAATTTAAAAAGATCTATCACAATATACAAAGCAGAAACAACCAATCCATGAAATCAGTACAAACATGGGAGACAAATAAAAACAGAACTAAACCAAAAGCACAACTAAACCCACAAACACTTAAAATATCACATCCCCCCCCCCCCCCCCCTCCCCATTGCTCATATACACACTAACACAAGCATGCACATATGTATGCACACATGCATGCGTGCACCCACACACAAACACACACATACACACCACCATGCAATCGCACCTAACAACTCAAACATGCACAATTCAAGGAGCAACAATAGAAAGAGTACTGGCATAAATGCAGTCATATTCTTTCAACATAATAGGTTTTAAGGAGAGACTTGAAGGAAGAGAAAGATTCAGTGACTGAGAGTGAAAGAATAAAATCGTTCCAGACTGCTGTAGCTTGTTCAGTAAAAGATCTGTGACTGAAGGTCTTGGTTCAGAAAGAAGGCATTTTCAAGAGTCTTGTGTCTGAGGAAGAGTGGGGTTGGCAAGAATGAGTATGATGCAGCAGATCAGGAGGACATAGGAGTTCTGACAATCAGACGCTCTTTCAGATCTGACAGAAAACCTCAAAGAAGAGGATTCTTTCGCTCTTCTGTCACAGGTACAGAGCCTGTGAACAGAGTAAAGGAGTTGAAATACAAATTTACATTTCAGCGTTGGAAAATTACATGAACAGCAGATATATTAGTTTCCACCCTTCCTTTTTTTTCATTAAGCTCAGGAATATTAACAACAGCAAAAGCGGTTAAGTAAGCCCCACCCTACCCATTTCAGCACACACCTATCAATGAATGCCATTCTCTTCTAGTTAGCCACATCCAGTTATCAAAACACCACACGCCAAATAAACTTCATCCATGCAGATACATCTAAATACATACCATCCACCACAATACATCGCCATGCACAATGACATTAGTTTGGACTGGGACATTGGAAAACTAACGATATAATCCAATGACATGACACCATCATGAACACCTGTGGGATATGACGCCATTCTGGGGAGGAAGATATTTCAGTACCTGTTTGTCATGAACACCTGTGGGATGTAACGCCATTCTGGGGAGGAAGATATTTCAGTACCTGTTTGTCATGAACACCTGTGGGATGTAACGCCATTCTGGGGAGGAAGATATTTCAGTACCTGTTTGTCATGAACACCTGTGGGATGTAACACCATTCTGGGGGCAAGCTATTTCAGTACCTGTTTGTCATGAACACCAGTGGGATATGACGCCATTCTGGGGGGCAAGATATTTCAGTACCTGTTTGTCATGAACACCTGTGGGTTGTAACACCTTCTGGGGGGCAAGATATTTCAGTACCCGTTTGTCATGAACACCTGTGGGTATGACGCCATTCTGGGGACAATGATATTTCAGTACACTGTTTGTCATGAACACCTGTGGGATATGACGCCATTCTGGGGAGGAAGATATTTCAGTACTGTTTGTCATGAACACCTGTGGGATGTAACGCCATTCTGTGGGGCAAGATATTTCAGTACCCGTTTGTTTCAGCCCAGAGTCTACACTTTTTCTTCTCAGAGTGACCAGTTCTTGCTCAAACTCACTATGCTGGTAAACCAGCCTTTACAGCTTCCTATACAGGAATTTTGGAAACACTGAAAGAGAATCGTATTAATTCAAAACATCCGTCTTTGGTTGCATATTTCTAACCACTGAAAACTTACAAAAGCAGACCTGCCAACCCCCTAAGATACCAATGAGTAAGAATTGAAGCTCAGTGAGGCAGAAATGTGTAATTTCTGAGAAGTAAGAGTAATCAAGCGCGACACCTACCTTTTCTCAAAACAAACACGATGCGATGAAATTGTTCGCACAATTTTTGTGAGCTTTACTTTTCTTCAAAAACAAGCTTTTCTTTTAAGTGTCACAAGAAATCTTTTCAAATTATGAAAATGTAGAATACACTGGAAACACACACAAATCCCCTACACCATCATGGCATGGCACACCAAGGCTTGATAGTGCGCCAGAAACAACCTCAAAAATGTTCTCCCCTGTTGCTGACTCTGTGCATGTGGGGTTGGCTATCAGCTCAGTGGCGATTGTGTCATTTTTTAAGTATCGCCCCACCCCAGGAAAGAATTTGTTGCCCCTCCACCCCCCAGTCCCCAACACAAACGGTCCATTCTGCAGTCGAGATGCAGCAGCAGTTTGGGCTTCCATGGCAAGGGTCCTCACAATGTGTGTTGTCTTTGTTCGACCGCTCTTGAACAGTCTGGCGATCTCCGAATCTGAGAACGCTTCTTTAAAAAGCTGGGATGCATGGTCGGCTGCGCTAAGAGCGATGTTGTGCTCGACGAAAAATCCGGCCAGCAATGCTTCAGCCCGAATTACCCTTTTCCTCATTTCATCCTCTTTTGAGGTGTCTACAGTCTGAAAAAACTGTGTGATGATGGAAGAATTCGGCGCGTTAGAGGATTCGGCGCGTTAGAAGAATCGATGTGCTTGTGTGACTCAAGGTGACGCTGACGCTTCACATCCACCATGGGAAATTGTGAAGTCCGACTCGCAAGTGGTACACCGTGCACAATTTACACCTTTAGCCGAAGGTCGTATGCTGGGGAACTTTTCCGAGTATTCTTTTCGGAACTTTTGACCAAACTTTTGACCAAGTTTTTTCTTTTTCGCATCTTGTCCAGAACTTTCTACTCCATGTTTCGACATTTTCGTAGCTAAAACTTCAAAAGGACGCCAACTTCGCTGAATGGTAAAGATGGTGAAACGAACTGCGCATGACCGGAAACGCTTCTTGAAGATTACTGGTTATACGCATGGCGCCGTGCGAGTCTGTACATAAGCCGATTTTTTCGTCCGTTTTCTTTTTTTTTGTTGTTGAAAACTTTCAATGCGTAATTTTTTGGCTAAATGCATAAGGGCGTAAGAATTATCACTTGGGCGTAATAAATGACGTGAAATGCGCAATGGTTGGCAGGTCTGCAAAAGACCATCTTAATCATGTAATATTTGGAGGGGAAACAAAAATCAGGCATTTATAGACGTTACCACCTTTATAAATTTAAATCATTGGAATTTTACCTCCTATCACCATAAGAAAATCAAAGTTTAACACTTTTTCTATTTTTCTTTCCATAGTACTTCTATAAAACAAGACAAATATACACACAAGCACATCACACACATACAATACTAATTTAACATATAAAGTAAAAAAAAAAAAGAAAGGAAAATATACACACAAGCACACCAAATACATACAATACTGAATCAATGAATTCAGTGTGTTATCTCCATGTTACAAACCTTTCCCAGACGTAGATGGCTTTGCTGATATCAAAGCCACCCCCCCTCCATTCTCATCTGCCACAAATTCTGGAATCTCAGACCCCATGCCATGGAACTGAGGCTTGCTAGGATCATATGAAGTCTGTGAGACTGATGAAGATGTGTCCGACTGACTATCATCCTTGCTGCTGCACACCAGAATGGTACACACACGTCATACATGAGGCTTGCTAGGATCATATGAAGTCTGTGAGACTGATGAAGATGAGTCGGACTGGCTATCATCCTTGCTACTGCATACCAGAATGGTACACACACGTCATACATGGTATCCACACATTTTCCGGAGCAGACACTAATAGCTCTGCCTGGATTTTACAGGGATTTTACCAGCTTTTATTCAGACAAATCTCTTGGTCAGACATAAGCCACACTGAAAACTGAATATTCATTTTCACTTTGCAATGACATCTTAGGCTGATCTTTTTTCACTGCCAGATTATACAACTCAAATTTCCTTACACTCACTCCCCTTAACCTTTGTATCCCCCTTCCGCCTTATTCCGCCCGACCCGTCAGGCTCCTGATCCGCCCTGTACCGCCTATTCCTCAGTTGGCTGATTGTCTTGGTGTGCCTCCCTTATTTGGGTTGACCACAGTAATAAGACAAACCGGTCATTATCCGGGTCTTTCCTCCCTTTACCAGCGCCATTTGTGAACAGCAGTTTGTGGCTTTTTTAATTTTTAATCGATTTTTTTGTCATCCCATCGACTTCCGACTACGATCAAAATGTCGGACTCTGACAGTGACAGTGACATGAGCTTGATGGTGGACCAAATGTTCAATATGACTGTGTTTCTGACCGAAAATGACGAGTGGAATGAATCGGACACTGATCTAGACTCTGCAGACAGCGATAATGACTATGAAGTTGAAGGAGTGAATGCGAGTAGTGACAGTGACTCGGAAGTAGGCGACGCAGGTGATGCAGTGCACAACGTAAAGAAAATTTCATGTCAGTGATCTGTGTGTGACAAAAGTGCTCAAAAGCAAGAAAATTTCCAGTGACTGTGTTCTTTGTGTGTGATCACATTTGGATTATATAATTCATTACTTCTGGAACCATATGGTGAGTACAACAAAAATATTTGAGTGTACCAGCCGCCGTGGCGAAGTGGTCAGCGTCGCGGACTCCCGGCTGGGAGGTCGTGGGTTCGAATCCCATCAGAAGTCATGTGGGTTTTTCTGCCCCGACCGGCTCCTACCCAGAGTTGAGTTGCTGCGGACTCAGTTGGGAAGACTGGGACCACACAGTCGAGTTTCATCCACTTAATGGATGCGTTTCTGAGAGTGTTGCTCAAATTTCCTGACCAACACTGCAGGTGCCTGTATCTCTCGGGCCTGGTTGACGCCGGGATATATTATGAAAGGAAGCGTAGAGTACAGCCCTGTCATGTAGTCTCAGACCGAAATGGAAATCCGTAGCATCATCGTAATCATCCTCATTCTCATCGATCAGCATAAAAAAAAATGTCTCAGATTCTGTGGCCCTTCATGCCCTGCTCTCATGGTGACCTCAATTTCGACGTCCTCTCCACGTCTGTGGCCTTGGTTTGGTTCCGTCGGGGTCACCGGTATCGGCGAGTCCATGGGAGCTGTCGTTGGACGGATGTGGTGGCGCCCTCCGGGGGGAGAGCTCACTCACGCCGGCTCCGCGACTAAGCAATTATTGTCGTCAGTAGGGGGCTTAGTAGGTGGTGTCCTGCGTATGTTAGATCAGAACAGGCGCCACTGAACACCACCGAAGTGACTCGGCAGCAGTGCAGTGTCTCCTCCGGTGGGTTGCCTCTTGACGACTTGACATAGACTGCTCCCTGTGGATTGCCGGTGCCGGGGCTGCGGCGGGGCCGACCGGGCTGTGGCTGTGGACGGGGTGTCGGAATGAGCGGCGTGGGTGCACTGCCTCTGAGGTGACCCAGAGGTTGGGACAGCAAAAAAAAAAAAAAAAAAAAAAAAAAAAAAAATTTGAGTGTTGTTTTGTGTTGTGATGCCTGCCTTTCTTCCTTCCTACTAACACCTGCTCATAGAAATGTTATCAGTCAGAGGATTTTTTTTTCTCACAAACACAAACTAACTCATGCAGATCAAAAAGCATGCACTCCAACACATTTTCAGTAAAAATGGTATGATTTTGACCTGTTAATTTTTTTTTATTTATTTATTTTTTCCTGCTATGTAAATAAAATGCGTCACAAAAATTTCACGAATATTCCTAGCTACCTGTATAACTACTAACACCTCACAACACCCATCAGTTCTTTTCAGATGGTGAACCTGACCACTTGCCACCAAAAAGGTAGGTGCTGTAAATTTAGTTGATGGGTGTTGTATTGCCTGTCTATCACCTATTTCACTGACGTAGGTGTGTTTTCCAGGTAAAATCAGGTGTGTGAGTGTTGAGCCATGAAAATATTTTCACATCCCCCTAAAATAACAAGTGCAAACCAAAGTTCAGCTGTCCATAGATTTTTACTAAAAATTTGAAGTCTTTCTATCCATTAGTTTATGTTTTACAATTTTTCAAACTCAGTACCCCAATTCGGGCAGCAAATTCCCATATAAACTTAGTAGTCGAGGCGACTTCTGTTACACGAAATACAGGAAAACAAAGGTTAATACACACCCACAAACCTTGCAATGCACTCAACTTGATTCTGCTGCTAACAAAATTTGATACCTGTTAATGCTAATGATAGATACAATGATCCCATTTTCAACAAGATACAATGATCCCATTTTCAACAGACTTTGTACCTGAAAAGAAGATTTGCAAGTGTGTCCTTTTTATAAACATTCATTTTAAAGCAGGGAGTAACTGCTACACAGAAGAACGACGTCAAACTGACCAGGAAACACTGTGTGAGTCTGACTGGCTGTCTGTGTCTGCCGTGGCTGCAGTCCCACTGGATGCAGGCAAACTGGAGGCGGCAGCAGCAGGGGATGAGACCATGCCACTTGCTGACTCACAGCCACCGGCTGTCTGCTGGGCCCTTCGCTTCTTGGCATCGCTTTTTCGCACTGTGCTGTCACTGGTGGCAGAGAGGAGACAGTTTGCAGTATGCACAGGGCTGTGATGGAGTCCTCTCCCTTCATTCTATTAATAACCAGTATGATATATGACAAAGACTTTGTCCTTTTCTGTTCTTCCAGCATCCTATAGGAAAAGAACGATTCATTCTTTTTGTCATTCTCTCAGACTCTTACAGGCAAGCAGAAAAGATCATATTCCTTTCCTTCACTCTACAGGTATCCAATTAGGCACACAACAAAGGAAAGATTACGGGGTTTTTTTTTTTTTTTTTTTCAGATTCTTTCAGCATATAGCAGACGAACAATCAATCCTACATTTGCTCTTTTCTGATTTTTTTTCTCTTTTTTTTGCGCAAAACATCATTTCAACGCTTGCCACAAGCTTTCCAAATATCTCTAAACACAGACAACTTTTACAAAAATTTCTCCTTTGTTAAAACAATGGGAAAAATCTTGACCTTGCCATTTCTTGTTCTTTAATAGCAAAGGTCAGCAATTTAAGTTTTTTTTTTTAACCCTTTCTAGTGAATTTCCAGAAGGAAAGTTTGAAAAGAATAGTTACCTTTGTATAATATGCATAACTTTTCAACGGTTAGTATTTGAACATGACATGCTGAATAAAAATTGTAAGTAATTGAATAAAGAATAATATAAAATAGAAGTGGTGTGCTTGTGAGTGTCTGATTAGGTTCTTACCTGTCTAGAATGTGCAAATAACAGGTGAAAACAGGTGGCACATCCTGCTTGTCATTTTCAAGAGCTTGTTCACAAATAATCCAGTCTATGGTGTTCCACAGTATCCAGAAATAAGTTACAGCCTTTTTCAAAGGAAAGTCAGTGTGGATTATACCAGTCTTCCACGCAGGTAATCCAGGTAAGAATGAATAAGGTACAGTTCAGTTTTCACATTGAAATCACGTGCTGATAAAACAAAAAACACCCCAAAATGGTCACTATCAACAAATGTAATAGTAAGCCCACACTGTCGTCATTTACGTCTTAAAGATTAAGGATCATCTGGAAGCGCTACACTGTGTTTTTCTTCCCCACTGAATTCCCCTCACCCTTAGGCACTCATCCAGTCATTGTCCATGTTGATCTCAAAATCACAATTACATGGTGCTTGATCTAAATCAACACTATCACCCACCACACCCAGTTCATTCAAAATGTCCGTAACTTCTTATTCACCTGCTTTTTCCACAGCAGATTCAGCAAAATCATCTTCAAACAAGTTCCTAATTCTATCACGATCTTTTTGTTTGCCATATGAGTCGAGTCACGCTATGCATTACAAGCTGCTACTAACTATAAACCAATCTAAAATGCTGGAAATCCATGTTCTGGGGCTCGTTCAGTCATTCATGCAAATGAGTTTGTCACTGAGCCATAGTTTCATATCTGTGTGTGTCAGTGAAACTAGGCTCACAAGGCTCACCCTACAGCATGACTTATGTCACGACAACCAGTCAAGGGACACGACGTCATGGCGTGACTTATGTTGCGACAACCACCATAAGGGTTTTAACATTCCAACTATACCATTTCTTGATCCTGGATATGCAGAGTAGGCAATTCAAGTAACTTTAACTTATGTTCATAATCCACCTTACTGATGCTCATGATTTTGTGGGTAAATTTTCTCTGTTACCAGAGAGACAGAGAAAGAGAGAGAGAAGGGGGGAGATGGGGAGAGAGAGAGAGAGAGAGAGAGAGAGAGAGAGAGAGAGAGAGAGAGAGAGAGAGAGAGAGAGAGAGAGAGAGAGAGAGAGGGGGGTGGTGGTGGAAAGAAAGCGAGAGAGAGAGAAGGGGGGTGGAAAGAAAGCAAGAGAGACAGAGAGAGAGAGAGAGGCAGAGACAAGGACAGACTGACTAATGGACAGATCAGCCAGTCACAGTCACACAGACAAGTTCCGCACTTGACTGCAGCCTACAGCAAAGTGAGTTCCGCACTTGACTGCAGTCTACAGCAAAGTGAGTTCCGCACTTGACTGCAGTCTACAGCAAAGTGAGTTCCGCACTTGACTGCAGCCTACAACAAAGTGAGTTCCGCACTTGACTGCAGTCTACAGCAAAGTGAGTTCCTCACTTGACTGCAGTCTACAGCAAAGTGAGTTCCGCACTTGACTGCAGTCTACAGCAAAGTGAGTTCCGCACTTGACTGCAGTCTACAGCAAAGTGAGTTCCGCACTTGACTGCAGTCTACAGCAAAGTGAGTTCCGCACTTGACTGCAGCCTACAGCAAAGTGAGTTCCGCACTAGACTGCAGTCTACAGCAAAGTGAGTTCCGCACTTGACTGCAGTCTACAGCAAGGCGAGTTCCGCACTTGACTGCAGCCTACAACAAAGTGAGTTCCGCACTTGACTGCAGTCCACAGCAAAGCTAACTGACAAAGAGAACCCAAATGCCCTCACTGAAACAGGCTGTGATGAGGAGGGATGGGGAAGACCCCCACCTGTGGTGTTTGATTCCCCCACCTGTCATGTTTGATCCCCCCACCTGTGGTATTTGATCCCCCCATCCTGTCATGTTTGATCCCCCACCTGTCATGCTTGATCCCCCACCTGTGGTGTTTGATCCCTCACCTGTCATGTTTGATCCCCCACCTGTCATGTTTGATCTCCCCACCTGTGGTGTTTGATCCCCCCACCTGTGGTGTTTGATCCCCCACCTGTCATGTTTGATCCCCCCACCTGCGGTGTTTGATCCCCCACCTGTCATGTTTGATCCCCCACCTGTGGTGTTTGATCCCCCACCTGTCATGTTTGATCCCCCACCTGTCATGTTTGATCCCCCACCTGTCGTGTTTAACCCCCCCCACCTGTGGTGTTTGATCCCCCCACCTGTCATGTTTGATCCCCCACCTGTCATGTTTGATCCCCACCTGTCATTGATTTCCCACCTGTGGTGTTTGATCCCCCACCTGTGGTGTTTGATCACCCAACCTGTCATGTTTGATCCCCCACCTGTGGTGTTTGATCCTCCCACCTGTGGTGTTTGATCCCCCACCTGTGGTGTTTGATCCCCCACCTGTCCTGTTTGATCCCCCACTTGTGTGTTTGATCCCCCACCTGTGGTGTTTGATCCCCCACCTGTGGTGTTTGATCCCCCACCTGTCATGTCTGATCCCCCACCTGTCATGTTTGATCCCCCACCTGTCATGTTTGATCCCCCACCTGTCATGTTTGATCCCCCCACCTGTCATGTTTGACCGCCACCTGTCATGTTTGATCACCCACCTGTCATGTTTGATTCCTCCACCTGTCGAGTTTTATCCCCCCACCTGTGGTGTTTGATCCCCCAACTGTCATGTTTAATCCCCCAACTGTCATGTTTGATCCCCCTACCTGTCATGTTTGATCCCCCCACCTGTCATATTTGATCCCCCACCTATCATGTTTGATCCCCCACCTGTCATGTTTGATCCCCCACCTGTCTGTTTGATCCCCCACCTGTTTTTGATTCCCCCACCTGTGGTTTGATCCCCCACCTGTCATGTTTGATCCCCCACCTGTGCTATTTGATCCCCCACCTGTCATGTTTGATCCCCCACCTGTGGTGTTTGATCCCCCACCTGTCATGTTTGATCCCCCACCTGTCGTGTTTGATCCACCACCTGTGGTGTTTGATCCCCCACCTGTCTGTTTGATCCCCCCTGTGGTGTTTGATCCCCCACCTGTCATGTTTGATCCCCCCTGTGGGTTTGATCCCCCCACGTGTTGTTTGATCCCCCACCTGTCATGTTTGATCCCCCACCTGTGGTGTTTGATCCCCCCACCTGTCATGTTTGATCCCCCACCTGTCTGTTTGATCCCCCACCTGTGGTTTTGATCCCCACCTGTGGTGTTATCCCTTTCTGATCCCGTTTGATCCCCCACCTGTCATGTTTGATCCCCACCTGTTGTGTTTGATCCCTCACCTGTCCTGTTTGATCCCCCACCTGTTGTGTTTGATCCCCCACCTGTCATGTTTGATCCCCCCACCTTTTGTGTTTGATCCCCCCACCTGTCATGTTTGATCCCCCCACCTGTGGTGTTTGATCCCCCACCTGTCATGTTTGATCCCCCACCTGTCATGTTTGATCCCCCACCTGTCATGTTTGATCCCCCCACCTGTCGTGTTTGATCCCCCACCTGTCATGTTTGATCCCCCACCTGTCGTGTTTGATCCCCCACCTCTGTCATGTTTGATACCTTCGCCCACCTGTCATGTTTGATCACCCACCTGTCATGTTTGATTCCCCACCTGTCGAGTTTGATCCCCCCACCTGTGGTGTTTGATCCCCCACCTGTCATGTTTGATCCCCCACCTGTGGTGTTTGATCCCCCACCTGTGGTGTTTGATTCCCCCACCTGTGGTATTTGATCCCCCACCTGTCATGTTTGATCCCCCCACCTGTGGTGTTTGATCCCCCACCTGTCATATTTGATCCCCCACCTGTCGTGTTTGATCCACCACCTGTGTGTTTGATCCACCACCTGTCACGTTTGATCCCCCCTGTGGTGTTTGATCCCCCACCTGTCATGTTTGATCCCCCACCTGTCATGTTTGATCCCCCACCTGTCATGTTTGATCCCCCACCTGTCATGTTTGATCCCCCACCTGTCATGTTTGATCCCCCCACCTGTCATGTTTGATCCCCCCACCTGTCATGTTTGATCCCCCACCTGTCATGTTTGATCCCCCACCTGTCATGTTTGATCCCCCACATGTTGTGTTTGATCCCCCACCTGTCATGTTTGATCCCCCCCTGTTGTGTTTGATCCCCCCCCACCTGTCATGTTTGATCCCCCACCTGTGGTGTTTGATTCCCCACCTGTCATGTTTGATCCCCCCACTTGTTGTGTTTGATCCCCCACCTGTCCTGTTTGATCCCCCACCTGTCATGTTTGATCTCCCACCTGTCATGTTTGATCCCCACCTGTCCTGTTTGATCCCCCACCTGTTGTGTTTGATCCCCCACCTGTCATGCTTGATCCCCCACCTGTCATGTTTGATCCACGTTTCCAGCCCACTCTCACTGTCCTGGCGACTGATGGCAGACACGGGGGAGGAGATTTCTGTTGGGGAGGAGGCAGAGGATACTACGGCTGCTTCTTCCATCTGTTCTAATGACTGCAAACACATGAATACACCACTCTGATTCTTTATCTTTGGAACGACCAGGCACCTTCCCTGGTTTTTCTTCCATCTGTTCTAACGACTGCAAACACATGAATACACCACTTTGATTCTTTATCTTTGGAACGACCAAGCACCTTCCCTGATTTTATCAAACCAAATAAAAATAAAAACCAAACGGATTATAAGAACACTGCCTCCTCACTGTCATTTTCCTTCTTCAAAAAGACACTGGTAACCTCTCTGAATTCACAATATCGAAATAAAAATAGTGTCTGAGATGGACTATAAGAACACTATCTTTTCAATGGAAGTTTCAATCTTCAGATAAACACTTCTACCCTCCCTGAATTCATAATACTGAATAAAACTAGCATGTGTTAGGACTATGAACACCACTAAGGTTGTCCCTCTTCAGAGAGACACATGTCCCCTTTCAGAGTTATTCTTTTGTTTTCTTTGCATTTACAGGTAAGACGATACGTCCAGTCCAGGTTAAGAATTGTGTTTGTTTTTTCCACCTTGTGGTCACAGCCATAGTACCTGATCTTCAGTGGAGTTTCTGGGTTTATAAAACTGAATTAAAATGTAATCCAAGAAAGTGAAGCAAAACCTGAGCACTGTTTTACAACATTCCTTGCATAAATGCGGAAAATCCACTGTGCTGAAAAGTGTGAACGGTCAGCAAGCATTGGATGACTATCCCTTAGTATTTCATCGGTTGGAAAAAAAAATCTCAAACCTAACTTTCATTTCAGGATAGTAAAAATACAAATGATACACTAAAACACCATAAAAAAGTGTCTTACACTTCTACTCCAATGCTACCCAATTCCACCTCCTTTCACTCTATGGCTATAGGGGGCCGGAATAGCTCAGTTGGTAGAGCGCTGGACTCATGATCCTGGGGTTGCGAGTTCGAATTTCGGTACTGGGGGATTTTTCCCTCGGAGTTAACATTGGTTCGGACTCCATTCCCCATACAGTCCTTCGAATGAGACTACAAACCGAGGTTCCGTGTGTGAACGCACGCACAACATCTTGCACACACGTAAAATCCCATCACCAACTTTCGGAGGAGAAGGCCAGTTTGGCCGTTGGTATGGATGACACGTTACACATAGCATGTACCTTCCCCGAAGATGGAGTACGGCTGCCTTAATGGCGGGATGAAAAACGGTCATACACACAAAGCTCCACTGCCTGTCTATACAAGCAGTGTCCGCAGGAGTATCAGCCTGCGTACGCAGGAAGAAAGAAAGAAACTCTATGGCTAATACAGATAAATCCCAGCAGACTTTACAATAAAGAGGGGAAAGCTGGACCAGAATCCACCTTTGACATAGCAAATAGATTTCATCTAGCTTAGTGCAAAAGGATTCCATATTGAATATTAACTCAAACACATGACCACTCCTGACAGAACAAAATTCTGTGTAAACTTAACATAAAATGTCGATGGATTTTTTTTTCCAGACAACAACCAACATTCAGTCAATATGGTTCTAGACTAGACTTTCATTATTGACCCATACACACATGCATGCTCGCGTGCTCACACACACACACACTCATATGTGCCCACACACACAGACTCATACACCTCTAACCAACCTGTCTTCGTTTGGAAGGGAAACTGTGTGTAGAGACATTACTAGCCATCTGGGCATGGGCACGATGGGCTGTTGCATCCAGCAGGTCTATGTCTGGCACAGACGCCAAGTCCAGTACCCCATCTTTGTCCATGGTTCCTTCTGCTCCATCATCATCTACAAAAGATTTATATTCATCAGTTTGTTTCATGAACAACTCTTGGTTTGTTTCAAAATACTGTCATGTTTTACTGGTTTAACTCCTATGGGAGAAATTTCCACACAAAGAAAAAAAGGGATGCCTGGGATTTTGTACATCCTGGATGAAAAGGATTAAAAGGAACTATTGTACACTGAACAAACATGGTCTGCCATGCAGACAAAAAAAGGCACATCATTTTTCTACACATTGCAGAGTTCTATAACAGAGATTTGTAGTCTTCTCCTAACAGCCCCTACACCCATCCCATCCCTAAAAAGATCCTGCGCAACTAAAACATGTAAAACCTAGTTCTGCAGCACTTTAGGTACTGTATATATTTTCACCTACTGTACTTTTTTGTACTGTACTTAGGTGCTGTTTAAATCAGCTCATAAACAATGCAAAATACATATGGCTCATTCTTGTAGATAAAAAAATATCTATTGACAAGGCAAGTATCCCCCGCCCCATTCCCCCCTCCCCCCCCCGAGTCAGCACCAGTTCTTATTTCTAACAACTGGTCTTCTGATCCTTCACACACTGGCAACAAGCAGCACCAGTTCTTATTTCTACTGGCAACAAGCAGTACCAGTTCTTATTTCTACTGGCAACAAGCAGTACCAGTTCTTATTTCTAACAATTGGTCTTCTGATCATACACTGGCAACAAGCAGCACCAGTTCTTATTTCTAACAATTGTTCTGATCCTCATCTAATCAAGCACAGCTACTTATTATATTCAGACCATCACGGTAGGTAGGCATGCAAGGTGTGACCAGCGCGTTGGGCTAATGTGTAGGTCAGACATCCGCTGAGTCGTAGCCCCGAGACCGTCTTCTTCTATTGTCTCATCTTAGTTGTTAATTCATTTATCCATCAGCTTCAAATCATGCGTAATGTGGTCTCAAAACTTTGCGGATGTGGTGTAGCGTATATGGACTAGTCCGCACGCAGGGACGCCTCCTTGATGAAACTGAAACTGAAACAGACTACCATTTCAAACTCTTGTGGTACTGAGGAAAAAAACTCCTCATTTTGACCCAGCTACAAAATTCAGGTTTCTGGCTTTCCACTGAAGCAACACGTTGTTGGGGGGTGGGGTGTTGGGAGGTGGTGGGGGGACATCCCTTCCAATGAAACACAAGTTTGATCTTTTGGAAAAAGCGCATCATACCAAGCCTTGAGTTGGACAAAAAAAGGGAGATAATGCATTATACCAAGCCTTGAGTTGGACAATGAAAGGGAGATTTTGCATTATACCAAGCCTTCAGTTGGACAAAAAAAGGGAGATTGTGCATTATACCAAGCCATGAGTTGGACAAAAAAAGGGAGATAATGCATTATACCAAGCCATGAGTTGGACAAAAAAAGGGAGATTGTGCATTATACCAAGCCTTGAGTTGGACAAAAAAAGGGAGATAATGCATTACACCAAGCCTTGAGTTGGACAATGAAAGGGAGATTGTGCATTATACCAAGCCTTGATTTGGATGAAAAAAGATAGATAATGCATTATACCAAGCCTTGAGTTGGACAAAAAAAGGGAGATAATGCATTATACCAAGCCTTGAGTTGGACAAAAAAAGGGAGATTGTGCATTATACCAAGCCTTGAGTTGGACAAAAAAAGGGAGATTGTGCATTATACCAAGCCTTGAGTTGGACAAAAAAGGGGAGATTGTGCATTATACCAAGCCTTGAGTTGGACAAAAAAAGGGAGATAATGCATTATACCAAGCCTTGAGTTGGACAAAAAAGGGAGATTGTGCATTATACCAAGCCTTGAGTTGGACAAAAAAGGGAGATAATGCATTATACCAAGCCTTGAGTTGGACAAAAAAAGGGAGACAGTGCATTATACCAAGCCTTGAGTTGGACAAAAAAAGGAAGATTGTGCATTATACCAAGCCTTGAGTTGGACAAAAAAGGGAGATAATGCATTATACCAAGCCTTGAGTTGGACAAAAAAAGGGAGATTGTGCATTATACCAAGCCTTGAGTTGGACAAAAAAAAAGGAAGATTGTGCATTATACCAAGCCTTGAGTTGGACAAAAAAAGGGAGATAATGCATTATACCAAGCCTTGAGTTGGACAAAAAAAGGGAGATTGTGCATTATACCAAGCCTTGAGTTGGACAAAAAAAGGGAGATAATGCATTATACCAAGCCTTGAGTTGGACAAAAAAAGGGAGACAGTGCATTATACGAAGCCTTGAGTTGGACAAAAAAAGGGAGATTGTGCATTATACCAAGCCTTGAGTTGGACAAAAAAAGGAAGATTGTGCATTATACCAAGCCTTGAGTTGGACAAAAAAGGGAGATAATGCATTATACCAAGCCTTGAGTTGGACAAAAAAAGGGAGATTGTGCATTATACCAAGCCTTGAGTTGGACAAAAAAAGGGAGATAATGCATTATACCAAGCCTTGAGTTGGACAAAAAAAGGGAGACAGTGCATTATACGAAGCCTTGAGTTGGACAAAAAAAGGGAGATTGTGCATTATACCAAGCCTTGAGTTGGACAAAAAAAAAGGGAGATAATGCATTATACCAAGCCTTGATTTGGACAAAAAAAGGGAGATAGTGCATTATACCAAGCCTTGAGTTGGACAAAAAAAAAAGCGTAAAGCCCTGCACAAAACGTCAGCCCAGTGTTAAGTGCAATATGCAAGCAATTGTTATGAAAAAATGTCTAAACACTCACACACACACATGCTTGTGCATATGCGCACGCGCACACACACACACACACATGAAATCATACTTTACACCAATCATACAATAAGCAAGGTCTATTTCATAATGAATGTGTATGTGCATGAAGCTGTGCATGCATAAATGCTTTAGCTCTTTCCATTTATACATGTTAAGTATCAAGCTGCTGAGAATGTGGGAGTGCTTGCAAAGATGTGCACAGTGTAGGCTTGTGCAAGTGAAAACCTAAAACAAATATCAGCAATACACAGCCAGTGAGCCACTATAAGGGTTACTATCTTCACATCAATTCCCAGAACTGAAAGACAGATCAGTGCTGCTGAATATCTTCACTAAAGATGACACTTAAATCATAGCTCTGTTCAACACTGCAGGTAACAGATTTATTCTTCACTGAAAAAAATCTTCATTTAAGATGACAGTGAAGTTACTGCTCTGTTCAAAAGTGCAGGCAACAGACCTATACTCTATGAAAGAACATCTTCACTATGGGGGACACTTTACTCACTGCTCTGTTCAACAGCCCTGGCAAATGACCTACACTTCATTGAAAGAACATTTTCACTAATGAAAAGCCAGTTATTTAGTGCTCTGTTTAACAGTGCTGACAACTGACCTATACTTCATTGAGAGAACATTTTCACTAATGAAAAGCCAGTTATTTAGTGCTCTGTTTAACAGTGCTGACAACTGACCTATACTTCATTGAGAGAACATTTTCACTAATGAAAAGCCAGTTATTTAGTGCTCTGTTTAACAGTGCTGACAACTGACCTATACTTCATTGAGAGAACATTTTCACTAATGAAAAACCAGTTATTTAGTGCTCTGTTTAACAGTGCTGACAACAGACTTTTTCTTTCCTGAAAGTACATTTTCACCAAGGTGCCAGGTAAATGATTGCTCTGACACTTCTGGCAACAGACACAGACTGCACCATGAATGGCAAGACAAGTCATACAGAATTTCTATCCACAAGACAACTGGCATGATGTGACAGACAGACAGACCCAGTGAGCAGATAACAGACAAAGAGAGAGAGAGCATGGACCAGACAGTAACACAGACAGACAGACAGACAGACAGACAGACAACAACAGGCAAGGCTGCATGCAGTGAGGACCCACCCAGTGGGAGGCCGCCCTCTCTGAGATCTCAGAGCAGGTGGACAAGTCCAAATCATCGGGAGGGACAGGCGAGAGGAGGTCCTCCTCTGTCAACACCACACCACACCAATACTGACCTACCCACACCATGCCAACACCTGACCACATCAACCTACTCACATCACACCACACCACACCATACCACACCACACCAACACTGACCTACCCACACCATGCCAACACCACACTGCATTAACTTGCTTACACCACATCAACACCACGCCAGCCTACAACACCACATTATCGCTACTTCACAACTACAATGACCCACTCACACCACAACCACACTGCCCTGCTCACACCATGCCAACACTGACCTACAAACATCACATCAACACCACGCCAACACTGACCTACAAACACCACATGAACACCATGCCAACACTGACCTACAAACATCACATGAACACTCAGCTAATCATACCACACCCACACTGCCCACACCATGCAAACACTGACCTACAAACATCACATGAACACTTAGCTAATCACACCACACCCACGCCAACACTGACCTACAAACATCACATGAACACTCAGCTAATCACACCACACCCACACTGCCCTGCCCACACCATGCAAACACTGACCTACAAACATCACATGAACACCACGCCAACACTGACCTACAAACATCACATGAACACTCAGCTAATCATACCACACCCACACTGCCCCCACCATGCAAACACTGACCTACTAACATCATATGAACACTTAGCTAATCACACCACACCCACGCCAACACTGACCTACAAACATCACATGAACACTCAGCTAATCATACCACACCCACGCCAACACTGACCTACAAACATCACATGAACACTCAGCTAATCATACTAAACCCATGCCAACACTGACCTATAAACATCACATGAACACTCAGCTAATCATACACACCCACACCATGCAAACACTGACCTACAAACATCACATGAACACCATGCCAACACTGACCTACAAACATCACATGAACACTCAACTAATCACACCACACCCACACCATGCCAACACTGACCTACAAACATCACATTAACACTCAGCTAATCACACCACACCCACACCATGCCAACACTGACCTACAAACATCACATGAACACCATGCCAACACTGACCTACAAACATCACATGAACACTCAGCTAATCACACCACACCCACACCATGCCAACACTGACCTACAAACATCACATGAACACCATGCCAACACTGACCTACAAACATCACATGAACACCATGCCAACACTGACCTACTCTCTCTCAGCTAATCATACCACACCCTTATTGCCCACACCATGCACACACTGACCTACAAACATCACATGAACACTCAGCTAATCACACCACACCCACACCATGCCAACACTGACCTACAAACATCACATAAACACCATGCCAACACTGACCAACAAACATCACATGAACAGTCAGCTAATCATACCACACCCACGCCAACACTGACCTACTAACATCACATGAACACCATGCCAACACTGACCTACAAACATCACATGAACACTCAGCTAATCACACCACACCACGCCAACACTGACCTACAAACATCACATGAACACCATGCCAACACTGACCTACAAACATCACATGAACACTCAGCTAATCACACCACACCAGCACTGGTCTACTCACACCACACTGAGGCTGACCTAGTCACAGTGACACAAAAGAAAACAAAAACAAAAACAGCCATCTTACCAATACTGGCATATACCATGTTAACATCTCACTCCCTACACCAGCAATGATACACTTCCATCTCACAACACACACACACACACACACACACACACACACACACACACACACACACACACACACTCACACATACATACACACCACATACAGAGCAGAAGCTGAAAAACAGAGTTCGGACAGCCATTCTAACACCACAACATCTTTATGCACAACATACAACTAATACTCAGAGATCATTTAATACATGAAATGCATTCTACCCATCTGTCTGTCTTCTTGCTTCTTATACAAACCTACAGTTATTTTCAGTTCTAAAAATTTTCAGGGCAACTCATCAGCATACTGGGCAAGTCATCAGTGAATCACTTTTGTTTTTGATTGTTGCACTTTTAATGCAACAAGACTGAGAAGTGAAGCTCTGTTGATCTTTGAGGCAAATCTGTACTCAGACTCATGACAATGGTCCTATCTCTCCCCTGATTTTCCAAATGTTGACAAAGCAAAAACAAGGAAAGGGATGGAAGAGGTCAGAGACAACTACAGAGAGGTGATGGGGACAAAAGGAAGTGAGGCAGGGGAATGAGGGAAGAATAAATGTAATGGATGGTGAAATAAAAACAGGGAGATGCAGGAGAATAAGGGAAGAATAAATGTAACGGATGGTGAAATAAAAACTGGGAGATGCAGGGGAATGAAGGAGAGGTGATGGGGACAAAAGGAATTGAGGTACAGGAATGAGGGAAGAATAAATATAACAAATGGTGAAATAAAGAGATACGGGAATGAGGGAAGAATAAATATAACAGATGGTGAAATAAAGAGGTACGGGAATGAGGGAAGAATAAATATAACAGATGGTGAAATAAAGAGGTACGGGAATGAGGGAAGAGTAAATATAACAGATGGTGAAATAAAGAGGTACGGGAATGAGGGAAGAGTAAATATAACAGATGGTGAAATAAAGAGGTACGGGAATGAGGGAAGAGTAAATATAACAGATGGTGAAATAAAGAGGTACGGGAATGAGGGAAGAATAAATATAACAGATGGTGAAATAAAGAGGCAAGGGAATTAGGGAAGAATAAATGTAACAGACGGTGAAACAAAAAGAGGCAGGGGAATAGGGAAGAATAAATATAACAGATGGTGAAATAAAAAGAGGGAGATGCAGGGGAAGGAGGGAATAATAAATATAACAGATGGTGAAATAAAAAGAGGCAGGGGAATAGGGAAGAACAAATATAACAGATGGTGAAATAAAAAGAGGGAGATGCAAGGGAACGAGAGAATAATAAATATAAAAGATGGTGAAATAAAAAGAAGCAGGGGAATGAGGGAAGGATAAATATAACAGATGGTGAAATAAAGAGGCAGGGGAATGAGGGAAGGATAAATATAACAGATGGTGAAATAAAGAGGCAGGGGAATGAGGGAAGAATAAATATAACAGATGGTGAAATAAAAAGAGGCAAGGGAATTAGGGAAGAATAAATGTAACAGATGGTGAAATAAAAAGAGAGAGATGCAGGGGAATGAGGGAGGAATAAATATAACAGATGGTGAAATAAAAAGAGGGAGATGCAGGGTAAGGTAAGGTAGTGTTGCTTATACAGGGTTCCTACAGACTCCCAAGAACAAAATTCAAGGAGTTTTCAAGGAGCGTTTATTTTATTTCAAGGCAAGAGGTGGCACGAAAATTAAACCATTGTTCTTTTAAAACTTCTTCATTTTTTTTCTATTAAACAGTAAACAAGTGGGGTATTTTTTGCTCCCATAAGAAAACCTAACACAGAGTAACTTTTATTCAAGACTGGCACAGCCTTTTAAACTTGAATAAAGTCAGACAAATACATAGACGAACAATCCAATAGTGGGGGAAAAAACAAGCGCAGGCCAACAACCGAACTGTCTTCACAGTAATGACTCGGCAAAGATTCAGACCCAAGAAGGGGGGGGGGGGGGGGGGTCCAAAAATGGAGAAACTGGGAACATGAAATCATGAAAATATGCTACAGACATGAAAACTCTTCATAGCTGCACAAGGGAACCATCACAATCCCTTTTGAAGGCAGATATATTTGTATTGCCTGCTCCGAGGCCTTTCGTCCGCTGGGTCGGAACTCATCAGGGAGACACGGCTGGTTGTGTCTGCGCTCCTGGCGTCAAATAGAGACACACCACAGTCCATAATACTGTGGTGTTCTCACCACCAAGGGTGCAAAAAAGAATCCAATAGCACCCCCAAAAGCAGCCAGCGAAGAGTAGTAAATGAAACCAAACGAAAGTGTGGGAGGAAAAAAGTTGCTGAAAAACTAAAGACATTATGCAAATAGTATAAAATGTAGGGGACAATCTTTGAGCCTACGCTTGATGATCCACCCAAAGATGCAAGGGAGATCAAAAGACAAACACACAGACGGACAGAAACAAATACAAATAACCTCAATTTAATCAAAACAAAATCGGAAATGAAATGAGGCAGGGAACAGCAAACGATAAACAGTAAACAAGTGGGGTATTTTTTGCTCCCATAAGAAAACCTAACACAGAGTAACTTTTATTCAAGACTGGCACAGCCTTTTAAACTTGAATAAAGTCAGACAAATACATAGACGAACAATCCAATAGTGGGGGAAAAAACAAGCGCAGGCCAACAACCGAACTGTCTTCACAGTAATGACTCGGCAAAGATTCGGACCCAAGGAGGGGGGGGGGAGTCTGAAGATGGAGAAACTGGGAACATAAAATCAAGAAAATATGCTACAGACATGAAAACTCCCCCCCATCCTTGGGTCTGAATCTTTGCCGAGTCATTACTGTGAAGACAGTTCGGTTGCTGGCCTGCGCTTGTTTTTTCCCCCACTATTGGATTGTTCGTCTATGTATTTGTCTGACTTTATTCAAGTTTAAAAGGCTGTGCCAGTCTTGAATAAAAGTTACTCTGTGTTAGGTTTTCTTATGGGAGCAAAAAATACCCCACTTGTTTACTGTTTATCGTTTGCTGTTCCCTGCCTCATTTCATTTCCGATTTTGTTTTTTTTTTCTATTGTTTATGTTAAAAAAAAAAATGGAAAAAACATATTTGGGCGATTTCAAAGCTCTTGTGTGATTTGGGGACCACAAATGGGGGCAAAACTATGAAAATTGAAAAAAAAAAAAGGTTCATGACAAGAACTGTATTTGTATCGTAGCAGATATAAGGCACATGAAGCATGACTTTTCTTGTTTTGCTGAGCTATAGTAATGCAATGACAAAAGGATTTTTATACACTGTTTTGCTGAACTAAAGTAATGCAATTACAAAAGGATTTTCATATATCTAAACTGCTTTTTTTTTCCATAATTTTTTTACATATGGGAGCCATCAGGCTTCGCGTTTCATTGCTTTGAATTATTCCAATAGAAACAGCAAACGATATGTGCTGTTTTGACTTATAAATAAAATATAATTGCATGCAGAAATCATTTCTGATCAAAAGAAAAAAATTACCAAGCTAGCTAGTCTGGATCCAGAGATATTGTACTCCTAACACATCAACCATTGTTTAAAAAAGTGCTTTTGAGAAAACGGCGTTTGAAAGTAAAAAAGTTAAGCAATTTTCACACACACCTCCTTCAAATAAAGTCTTTTTTTTTTCTAAGAAAAATGTGAAAATAGACAAAATGAACACCACAGATGGTTTCAACAGACTTTCTTGAGCACAAAAACACATAAAATTTTGAAAGAAAATGGTCGAATTTTCGTGCGACCTCTCTACACTACTTGCATAAAAATTGAAAAAAGAAATGGCAGTTTGATTTTTCTGCATTCAGGTTGATGAAAAAATCATTTTAAAACATTTTTACAAACATCGTCGCGATCCTGGATTGCCGTCGGCGATTCAACCAAGGGAAATAATTTGTAACTTCATCAGTTTGATGAAGTTACAAATTATCTCGCTTGGTAAAATCGCAGATGATCCAGGATCGCGACGATGTTTCTAAAAATTTGTTTTCAAATAGTTTTTCATTAACCTGAACACAGAAAAATCAAACTGCCATTTCTTTTCGCCACATTAAAGATTTTTGGAGCTGATGGCTTGATTTTCAAAGGTTTACAAGGAGGTTTGGTCAATAGTAACCAAATTTTATTGATTTTCAAAGATTTTCAAGGTCTTGAAATTCCCGGTCAGAATTCAAGGAGTTTCAAGGAGCGTACGAACCCTGTTATAGCCCAGCCAACTGCAAAAGGCCATATCAGGGCTGTCACCACATTAAAATCAACTCACAAGTCATCTCAGAAAAAAAAAAAAAAAACCAAAAAAAACCCAACAAAAAAACACACCTTCACACATCTCTTTAAAATACATCTTTTAAAAACACATCAGAAACTTCGTTAAAAATCTTTCTTCCGTAAAATCTCAAATCAGATGAAAAGTGTTAATTTCTTCCAGAAACTCAAAGATCACGTCAGGTGGGACATCTCTGAACAGGGTTTTCATTGACTCTAAAGTGTTTATGTCTCACATCGTGCAAGTACCAACAATCTAAAAGAATATGTTTCACTGTGAGTGGAACATGACATGGAATGCACCACGGAGCAGGGGAAGGTCAGACAGGTGGGATATGGGGGACAAACAGACTGCAAGGGTTGAAATGGAGGGGGGGGGGAGGAATGGGCTACACAACTAATAACATACAACAGCCTCTAATATACAAAATAACTAATAATCTTACATAAAAACAGCTCAAAATTCTTCCACACAACTAACACTTTTACATTAAAACACATTATAACAGTAGAACACCCTTATACACGAGTAACATTCTTACCTTGACACTTTACATCACAACCCTCTTGATACATACAATGAACTCTTATTCAATAATGTTCTTTCCAGTTTAGTTGTCTCATCTTTCCTTACACATACACACACATAATCTCCCCCTCCCTCAACCACATGGCATTACTTCCATGCCACTCATCCTGGCCATCCAACACACACCCACACCTAGCTCATCACATCAGTAGCCCCACCATCAATAGTCAATGAACAGCAGTCATCACACACCTAGCTCATCACGTCAGTAGCCCCACCATCAATAGTCAATGAACAGCAGTCATCACACACCTAGCTCATCACGTCAGTAGCCCCACCATCAATAGTCAATGAACAGCAGTCATCACACACCTAGCTCATCACGTCAGTAGCCCCACCATCAATAGTCAATGAACAGCAGTCATCACCCGCACCTAGCTCCTCACGTCAGTAGCCCCACATCAATAGTCAATGAACAGCAGTCATCACACACCTAGCTCATCACGTCAGTAGCTCCACCATCAATAGTCAATGAACAGCAGTCATCACACACCTAGCTCATCACGTCAGTAGCCCCACCATCAATAGTCAATGAAAAGCAGTCATCACACACCTAGCTCATCACGTCAGTAGCCCCACCATCAATAGTCAATGAACAGCAGTCATCACACACCTAGCTCATCACGTCAGTAGCCCACCACACAATAGTCAATGAACAGCAGTCATCACACACCTAGCTCATCACGTCAGTAGCCCCACCATCAATAGTCAATGAACAGCAGTCATCACCCGCACCTAGCTCATCACGTCAGTAGCCCCACCATCAATAGTCAATGAACAGCAGTCATCACACATCTAGCTCATCACGTCAGTAGCCCCACCATCAATAGTCAATGAACAGCAGTCATCACACACCTAGCTCATCACATCAGTAGCCCCACCATCAATAGTCAATGAACAGCAGTCATCACCCGCACCTAGCTCCTCACGTCAGTAGCCCCACCATCAATAGTCAATGAACAGCAGTCATCACCCGCACCTAGCTCATCACGTCAGTAGCCCACCATCAATAGTCAATGAACAGCAGTCATCACACACCTAGCTCATCACGTCAGTAGCTCCACCATCAATTGTCAATGAACAGCAGTCATCACACATCTAGCTCATCACGTCAGTAGCCCCACCATCAATAGTCAAAGCAGTCATCACACATCTAGCTCATCACGTCAGTAGCCCCACCATCAATTGTCAATGAACAGCAGTCATCACACACCTAGCTCATCACGTCAGTAGCCCCACCATCAATTGTCAATGAACAGCAGTCATCACACACCTAGATCATCACGTCAGTAGCTCCACCATCAATTGTCAATGAACAGCAGTCATCACACACCTAGCTCATCACGTCAGTAGCCCCACCATCAATTGTCAATGAACAGCAGTCATCACACACCTAGCTCATCACGTCAGTAGCCCACCATCAATAGTCAATGAACAGCAGTCATCATCACACACCTAGCATCATCACGTCAGTAGCCACCATCAATAGTCAATGAACAGCAGTCATCACACACCTAGCTCATCACAGTCAGTAGCCCCACCATCAATAGTCAATGAACAGCAGTCATCACACACCTAGCTCATCACGTCAGTAGCCCACCATCAATAGTCAATGAACAGCAGTCATCACACATCTAGCTCATCACGTCAGTAGCTCCACCATCAATTGTCAATGAACAGCAGTCATCACACATCTAGCTCATCACGTCAGTAGCCCCACCATCAATAGTCAATGAACAGCAGTCATCACACACCTAGCTCATCACGTCAGTAGCCCCACCATCAATTGTCAATGAACAGCAGTCATCACACACCTAGCTCATCACGTCAGTAGCCCCACCATCAATTGTCAATGAACAGCAGTCATCACACACCTAGCTCATCGCGTCAGTAGCCCCACCATCAATAGTCAATGAACAGCAGTCATCACAACCTAGCTCATCACGTCTGTAGCCCCACCATCAATAGTCAATGAACAGCAGTCATCACACACCTAGCTCATCACGTCAGTAGCCCCACCATCAATTGTCAATGAACAGCAGTCATCACACACCTAGCTCATCACGTCAGTAGCCCACCATCAATTGTCAATGAACAGCAGTCATCACAACCTAGCTCCTCACGTCAGTAGCCCCACCATCAATTAGTCAATGAACAGCAGTCATCACACACCTAGCTCATCACGTCAGTAGCCCCACCATCAATAGCCAATGAACAGCAGTCATCACACATCTAGCTCATCACGTCAGTAGCTCCACCATCAATTGTCAATGAACAGCAGTCATCACACACCTAGCTCATCACGTCAGTAGCCCCACCATCAATAGTCAATGAACAGCAGTCATCACACATCTAGCTCTCACGTCAGTAGCCCCACCATCAATAGTCAATGAACAGCAGTCATCACACATCTAGCTCCTCACGTCAGTAGCCCCACCATCAATTGTCAATGAACAGCAGTCATCACACATCTAGCTCCTCACGTCAGTAGCCCCACCATCAATAGTCAATGAACAGCAGTCATCACACACTAGCTCATCACATCAGTAGCCCCACCATCAATGTCAATGAACAGCAGTCATCACACACCTAGCTCATCACGTCAGTAGCCCCACCATCAATTGTCATGACACACATAGCATCTATTCACGTCAGTAGCTCCACCATCAATTGTCAATGAACAGCAGTCATCACACACTAGCTCATCACGTCAGTAGCCCCACCATCAATAGTCAATGAACAGCAGTCATCACACACCTAGCTCATCACGTCAGTAGCCCCACCATCAATTGTCATCACACACCTAGCTCATCACGTTAGTAGCCCCACCATCAATAGTCAATGAACAGCAGTCATCACACACCTAGCTCGTCACGTCAGTAGCCCCACCATCAATTGTCATCACACACCTAGCTCATCACGTCAGTAGCCCCACCATCAACAGTCAATGAACAGCAGTCATCACACACCTAGCTCATCACGTCAGTAGCCCACCATCAATAGTCAATGAACAGCAGTCATCACCCGCACCTAGCTCCTCACGTCAGTAGCCCCACCATCAATAGTCAATGAACAGCAGTCATCACACATCTAGCTCATCACGTCAGTAGCCCCACCATCAATAGTCAATGAACAGCAGTCATCACACACCTAGCTCATCACGTCAGTAGCCCCACCATCAATAGTCAATGAACAGCAGTCATCACACACCTAGCTCATCACGTCAGTAGCCCCACCATCAATAGTCAATGAACAGCAGTCATCACACATATACATAATACACAACCAGCACTCTCATGCCACAACACACTCTTAAAGAAAATAGACAGTTTTGTACCACAACACTTTTCATGAAAATACTGCTCTGACTCTAAGACATTAACAACTTTTACATCTGAAAAAACAAACATCCAAATTAAATAACAATTTCAATCTTAACAAAAAGTGAAAAAGACAAAGTCACAATTTTTATGTCTGATTTGGTCCCCTTCAAAAATGTGCTTACAGACAAACTTTGTAGGCAGGGGCTGATCCTATACTAACACATGTTCATACAGACATAATCTTGTTTGCTACAAACTTTGTAGGCAGGGGTTGATCCTATACTAACACATGTTCATACAGACATAACCTGTTTGCTTCTGACAAACTTTGTAGGCATGGGTTGATCCTATACTAACACATGTTCATACAGACATAATCTGTTTGCTACAGACAAACTTTGTAGGCATGGGTTGATCCTATACTAACACATGCTCATACAGACATAATCTGTTTGCTACAGACAAACGTTGTAGGCAGGGGTTGATCCTATACTAACACATGTTCATACAGACATAATCTGTTTGCAGAGTTCATCTTGTTACCACAAACACACACACTTTGTTCCACCAAGTTTGCATAATACACAAACAATCACACATCCATGCCAACCCAAACAATCACACACAATACTCTTCTCTGACAACACTTTCTTAACATAGCTCACTTGTGTTACAAGCAGTCAGAAGCATATATGTATATGTTTAAACAGCATTTTAGCAATCTAGAACACTTCAAAAACAAGTGCATATCAAAATGCATGAAGCACAGAATCCAGTGGTCAGTAAGAGCATTTAGAAGAAAAGCAACTTTTTTTTGCACCTTTGATTTTATTTTGTGGCACCAAACAATTCAATCTTAATGCATCCCACAATTAAAAAAAAAAAAAGCCAGCAAAATCTGCAAAGAGCGCAACTCTGATTTTGAAATCGCAGAGTCTGCCACAAAAGATGCGAGAATTGAAGATTTTCAGTCAGAATAAACTGAAGTACAAAACTGCAAAGGTACTCGTCAAAAACACTTAATGTTAAGAGTGAACATGTAAACTGCATCCTGTAATTAAAAGGCAATAAGAACAACAAATCACAGTTATGCTTCTGGGACAAAAATCAATCCCTCTATTTTTCAGAAGACTAACAAAATATTAGAAACAATGTTCAGTGCTTAAAGATCTATTCAGATGAAAAGTGGCAAACTATATCTGCTAACTGACTAGCACCTGACTGGGGAAGGACAGTATTGTGCTGTGCTTATATCTCAATTCCAACAGCACTATGTAAACTGACACCATACTGTTCTAATATCTTAATTCCAACAGCACTCTGCAGACTGACACCATAAACTTGGTATTTTCCAATGGCCATGCACTCTACAGAACATGTTTTCTGTGACATCATTCTGAATAAGATGGCAAGTTGACAGCTAAAAGAGCGATGTATAACAACAGGAAGCAGGGCGAGCTATTGTTACAGTACTAGGCTGTGCACTCAGAAACAGCATGAAACTATCCTTAACCAGGCTGTCCATCAGTCTGGAACTTTATGGACTGTTCTACAAGGAAGGAAATGGGGAGAGAGGCCAGTGGGAGAGAAGGAGCACAGTATGACATGCCAAAACCAGGGCACAGCTCACAGTGATTAACAGCACTCACCTTAAGGCTTCACAGTGATTAACAGCACTCACCTTCAGGCTTCACAGTGATTAACAGCACTCACCTTCAGGCTTCACAGTGATTAACAGCACTCACCTTCAGGCTTCAGTCATTAACAGCACTCACCTTCAGGCTTCACAGTGATTAACAGCACTCACCTTCAGGCTTCAGAACAGCCTGAACTGGTTCCAGGGCGGTCCTGCTAACAGGAAGCTGGACATCGTCCACCTGTTGGGGAGGAGCTGGGGGCAGTCCTGCTGCCCGTCTGGCTTCCGTCAGCTCACTTTCCAGCTGGAATACCTGCGGGGCAAGCTTTTAGTTCTGTACATTAGGCTTTGTTTATCGTTAGGTCGTCCAGCATGTCTGGTTTTCTTAATGTTTGTTTGCTGTACAACAACCTGAACTTGGAACATTCGATCCCAAAATCTTAGCTACTATTTATGACAGCTTCACATATATTGCTTCGCATTTGCCTGCTACTGATTCATTTATATGTCAGCCTTTGTTTATCACAATTTCTGTTTTCATCATTCTGATATTCATTATGCCTTCATTCCAAAATGGGGAATTTGCATTATACTCCCTGTTTGGCTAGTATACTTACCATGTCAGACCATAGCATTCCACAGCAGTTAGTCAGCTCTGCCAGGCCGAATTTTTTGTGGCTAATGCAGTAATAAGACCATCACGTGACGTCCACCTTACTTCTGGCAGGGAGAAGCCGGTGTAAACTTCCTGTTCCTCATTCAACGAGGCCTATGCACAAGGTAACCCCGAGAACCATAGCGCTAGTGGGGAAGGTAGGGTGGGCATTAGAGTCTGACATGGTAAGTATACTAGCCAAACAGGGAGTATAATACAAACTCCCCATTTTGGCGTCATATACTTTACCATGTCAGACCATAGCAGAATTCAAAGGAATTGGAGGAGGGCTTAGTGCCCTAATGGTTCTTGGGGTTAGCAGAGGAATAGATATGGCTGCATTAGCCGCAAAAGGAGTCCCTAGAACCATCAGCCCTGGACATGCGGACATCCCTTAAATAAAAGTTTATGAAGGGATTTTCCAGATGCCAGTAGGCTGCCTCCAGGATGTGGTACAAGAGGACAGAGCGCTGGATCACTGTAGAAGTGGCCAGCACCCTGCCCTCATGGGCACGGGGAGATAAGATGGGGAGATCCTTATATGCCTGGGCGTAGGCCAATCTGCCCGTCTTGGAAGCATCTAGAGGTAGGACTGGGAGGAGCGCCTGGGGTGCGGGGGTTCCCAGTAGCCCCGAATGGAGCCAGCCGAGAGCCTAAACGAAGAAGATAGGTGAGATAGAAAACTGCCTATCTGAAATTTGGAAGGCCAGATGGAGGGACAGAGTTGAGCATCAGGAGGCCAACTCTCCCCTGGAAAAAGGCTTACCCTGTGGAGGATTGGGAATGGAGGGAAGGCGTATGTTGAGGCCGGACCAGGGAAGGGTGAGCGACCCTGGGCCTGAACACTGTTCCCCACAGGGCTGAGGGTTAGCCTGCTGAGGATCCCTTCCGTGTGGAGGAGGGTCCCCGCTATGTGTCTCACGCAGAGGGTGATTCCCCGCACGTGGCACCAGCGCAAGGCTCCTCCTCCCCCCCCCCCCCTCCTTTGTTGACATAACATGGCACCGAAGTGTTGTCTGTGGGCAGGAGAACAAGTCAGTGTGAGACCTGGGGTTGGAAGTGGGGGAGGGCAAGCCTGACCGCTTCCAATTCCAGGACGTTGATGTGGAGACGGGCTGACTGTGCGTCCCACACTCCGAGTTATGAGGGTTCTCAAGGGGCGACAGCCCGAGTTGGAGGGGTCTGTGTAGAGGTTGAACTAGTGCCACTCTCCCTACCCCTCCGCTTGAAAAGACAGGTACACGAACGCATGTGTATTTAAAATACCGAGCCATGCGCTTTTTGTGGCCATCAGTCAGCATGAGTGTGAGGTTTTTGAGGACGTTCTCGCCCAAGACGCCAAATGCAGCGATCTTTTGCACACAGAACATAGAGCATTATGTTGTTTTGGGGATCCTACAGCAACCAGTCCTTGTACTGCTCACCTTGAGCCAACGATACTGAAATGCACACTTTCCTGGCATGTCGATTGCCTTGAGCACCGACGGGAAAATGGCGGATGCAAGTATCGCGTTTTCACGCGAAACGAGACTATGCAAAACTAGGACGAGACCTTGAGAAAAATCAAGGCGAACGTCATCGCTAGGCTAGGGCCGTTTGTCGGAACCCATTGTGAGCAGATTTCAGAGTAAGTACAGACTGATTCGAGATTTTGTGGAACCCCCGATCTTGCCAGACGAGACGTAGGTATCGTCTGTGAGATGGGTGTATAAGGATGGGGTAGAACCTTGGTTGGGATGGGGAATCCTTGTGCCGGCCCTCTTGGAGAAGTTCTGAGACTTATCTAAGACTTCCTGGCGAGGAGCATACGCCCGGCCCGGGGGGGGAGGATCGCTGGGAGAGGGCGGTGGAGAACTATCAGAGGAGGGCGTACGTGGGCCCAAGGCCAGGGAGCCCCTCCTGTAGGACTGCTACCATCCATGGGCTGAGGCCCATACATCCAAAGGAGGGCATGCCGGGATAAGCTGCCCGCCAAGGGGCTGGGGGAGGAGAGTGGGAGGATAGAGGGCTAGCGGTCTGAGTTCTCCCTTATCCAGCTCCCCCGTAGGCGAGTCACCTCCGGGGCCATCCCTGCTGGCCGAAACGAAAATTCTGCTGAGGGAGTTTCATCTTCGGTCGCAAGGGGTTTAGAGCGCTTGGCGGGATGGGGTCCGGAAGGTGCCGCAAGGCCGCCGTAAGCACCGAGGCAGATAGCCTGTGACAGTATGGCCTAAGGCAATTGTAGTGGCTCCTGGCTGCACTGTCCGCCGCAGCCGAAAGGTGGTGCGAGATCTTGTTGACTAGGAGTCGCATCCAGAGGTCGCTAAAGAAGCGAGATATCGTCTCAGGGTATGTCTCAGAATACTGAGCGTGTGAGGACACAGAGACCGAGTCGTCCTTCTACGGCCCGATCTCCTACACGCGCTGTAGAGCATGTCGAAGGACATGTCCAGCAGTGTTATGTTGGGCTCCCGAAGTGGAACTGCGGTCCCACTCCGCCAGGTTATTGGTAGAGAGTGGCGGCAGTGGGAGGCCAGATGGGGGAACCGGCAGCCGGCCCGGGAAATGGAATTTCCTCGGTCACCGGAGTGTCCTAGGAGGACACGAAGGAGATGTGGGAAATATGGGCTTTCGGGCGTCCCTGAGGGAGTGCCAACAGGGCCGCAACCCGGCCCAAGAGGGAATATCCCTCGAGAAGGGACGACTCGCGCACCCCTGGCTAGGGTTGCCGGACACTCCCAATGGAAGTAAGAGTCTGTGGGTGACAAGTTTGGCGAGCCCGCCTGGAAGGAGAACCAAGGCGTATTTGGGCCCCAGATAACTTGTCTGGGGGTGGGGGTTCCCCCCCGACATGGTCCGGGAGCCAGTGGTCCATACTAGACAAGTCGCGTGATGAGGAGAAGGAGTCCTCTACCTCATTCCAGAGTTGGGAGCATCGGGCTCCTGAAGAGGTTGCGATGAACCTTCTAGAGGAGGCAACGGCAGGGGTGCATGAGGGTCCCGCCCTAGCTTGGTAGTGGGAGGACAGCGAGGGCGGGTCCCTCGTGGCTCCATGATCAGCGGATGGACTAAGGGGGGGAGGTCCGTCCTGCCGGTTGGACAGCGCCCGAGAGGAGGGGAGACCAAGGTCGAGCCAGCTGTGGGAGGCTGGGTACCACATCCGACCGAAGAGTAGGTCCTGGTGCAAGTCTGCTGAGCCACTGTTTCCTCTCGAGGGCATAGAGCCACCGGTCCCCGAGGAGGCATGCGGGCTGTGGTGGCCCTGGGGCAGAATTTCCTTGGGGGCCGGGGTAACCTGCGACACCAGTGGGGGGGTGGGGGGGGGGGAGGGGGGTAGCGAGAGAGCGTGGTCTGACGTACCCCCCCCCCGGAGAGTGCACTGCCTCATACACCTCCCTGGTGGGATCCATGGGGGCCCCGTGTGTGACATGGGGAGTGGTGGAGGGCATGGCAACCGAGCCTCCTACCCGCCTGAGCGTGGACTGGAGTAGCTGCGGTGCCGTGGCCACCCCCTGGTTGGGATCATGCAGGAAACCTGTGGTCCCTGGGTAGATCCCCCCCCCGGAGGAACGGGACCGCGGACGTTGCCCAAGTGGGGGGTGGAATAGGTCTGCCCCCCAACGTCCTGTACCCCTAGGGGAGAGTACGACGGTCGATCGGGGATGGTCGACCGTCGGGGGGGTCTGGGCAACACAGGTCCGGGTGTGGCGGTGCCTGCGGCCGAGACCCGGAGTTATGGACAGTTTGTGGGTCCCAGGGACTGTCCACAACTCTGCCGCCGGAGTATGGACGCTCCTCATGCGATAGTGGTGGCTGCACTGGGGCACGGTTGGGGAGAGCGTCTCGAGCATGTGTGACCCTAGTGGGGGGAAGACTGGAGTGAGACAGCTCATGTAGGCAAGTGACGGGCGGTGATTCTGGGCGCATCCCGTCACCCGTGCTGGTTCGGGCCTCGGCAAAGGTCCCCGGGAGCCGGAGGCCACGTCACACAGCATGATAGTGAGAAGTGTCACCATGCGTCGGAAGGGAAGGAGGCAAGCTGTCTGAAGGGGAGGGGGACGGAGAGTTCGAATAGGAACTCTTAGGTCGGCTCTCTCCTTTGAGGGGAGCCTTGCCTTTGGATTTTTTAGAAATCTGAAATGAGGGGCATTTAGCAGCAATGGTGGCAGCTTGCCTTTTACCTTCGGACGCAGTGATCGTGCATCCGCCGGTCGGGTAGAGGAGGAACGGTCGCGCGTCCCCTCCGCTGACCCCCCTTCTACACCGGCCGTACGTTCTTCCACGGGAAGAACGGATTGCCCCAAGGAATCGACCAGCGGGTCCTCCGGGGCAGTGAGCGACTTCAGAAAGGCGAAGTGGCTTGACCCGTCGTTGTCCTTCACCATGTTGGGCTCTGGCGGCAGGGCAATCACGGAACACACGACCACAAAGTGGAGACAAGTCGGTCAATCGAAAACTAATCAAATAAATTCGATCGACCTAGTGCTACAGCACTGTAAATAAGACACGACCACGAAGTGGAGACAAGTCGGTCGATAGAGAAATAATAAAATAAATTCGATCGACCTAGTGCTACAGTACTGATAAATAAAGCACCGATAATACTTGATCGAGAGATCGTAAGATACTCGACCACCTTACTAGGGGATCAAGAAATCGAATCGAAAACTCGATCGACGTACTAGTAACACTAATGATGTGCACTGGTAGATCGAGAAGAACTCGACCGATCTGCACTAGGACAAAGACAGCAAGATAAGGTGCTACTAATGGGGTACTAATAAGTGTGCACCAGTTGGTAGATCAAGAGATCGTAAGACACTCAATCTACCTGAAATAATGATAAATAAGATACAGAAAAATGCGCCCAGGGAAGCCCCGAACCACCACACAAGGTGCGAGGGAAGGAGGACACCATGTGGTCAGGCAATATGGCGGACACGCCAACCGGCGTGGCACAATCCAAGATGGCGGATCGATTGACCGGGAAGGGATCGATCGCTGAGAGTGACGCGCAATGGCACGCGAGAGTGAAATACCCCTGGTGTACCTTGTAACAATGCTAAGGAAGGTACAAATAAATGTGCACAGGTGGTAGATCAAGAGATCGCAAGACCCTCGATCTACCTGTGATAAATTAGGTACTAATAAATGTGCACCAGTAGGTGGATCAAGAGATCGTACAGACACTTGCTCTACCTGAGGTAATGTATAGAGTGCCACATAGGGTACAAATAAATGTGGCCTGGGCAATCCCCGTACCGGGAAGCATGTGCGACCGAAAGTGGGCACCATGCGGTGAGGCAATATGAAGGACACGCCGATCGTAGTGGAAAATCCAAGATGGCGGATAAATAGACCGGTGAGGGTTCGATCACTGAAAGAGAAGCAATGGGTGCGAGAGAAAATAGACTAATGCGCAGAAGATATGCGTGGAGGCCGAAAGGCGACTGAGTAGAGGATTTAGGATAACCAATGCTTATTATTGTCTTAAATGAGAGACAGGGGATCGTAAGGCGAACTCTTCTTCTTCTTCCTCTTTCTTAAAACATCAGCCATCATCATTTTGATGGTAGAGATGTGTGTACAAACCCGACTGACCGAACTAGACGAGCGATTGTAAGAAAGACGATCAGGAGTAGTAGAACAAATGAAAGAAGGCACTAATAATAGAGGAGGAAAAATCTCCATAGCGTGAACAGGTATGACGAAAGAGGACGACCACGCAGGGGTCGGCCGGAATGGTGAGAATAAAGATGGCAGCTCGAACGACCGGAGAAGATCGATCATCGAAGTGAATTTACCGACAGAGAGTGTGGATAAACAAAGTGCCGAGATCGATGGAAATCGAAGTGGGAAGAGAATAGAGAGAGAGGAGGGAACGCGTTACTACCAGGGAGGACGCGTTCCAACACCGGCGAGTAAGGGCCGAATGGAGAACAATGGAGTAAAGAGAAATAGTGAGCAGTCACACCGTAGAGCGTGAATAAAATGAAATAAAACGCCATCCATAAGCCTCACGCGGCAATGGTACCCATGGTCTAACGTAAGCCACAACAGAACAAGTAAAGAAGGAAGCACACAAGCAATCTCTACAAAAACAGAAGTATAGGCGAGACAGAGCAAAAAACCTGTCCTTGTTAGGCAGGAGGCCGAGGTTGAATGAGGAACAGGAAGTTTACACCGGCTTCTCCCTGCCGGAAGTAAGGTGAGCATCACGTGATGGTCTTATTACTGCATTAGCCACAAAAAATTCGGCCTGGCAGAGCTGACTAACTGACGTGGAATGCTATGGTCCGACATGGTAAAGTATATGACGCCAAAAATAATATTCGCTATAACTAATCTATAATCCTAAAGGTCTGGTTTCATTTATAAACCTTACGACCTTAGTTTCTTTATCTTTTCTGATAAAAGCTTCACTTGTATACCAATCAGTCTCTTGATTCATCACTTCCTGTGAGCCTATTTCATGGGAAAAAAACAGCAACAAAAAAAACCACCGATCGACTTCGTGTCACCAGATCTGTTAACCCCCTTAAAGCCTAAGGTGTAAAATGCCAAGCTGAAAAGTGTATTTCGAGGCTGGGAAGAATGCCCCTGCATACCACCCAAGATATTTTTAGGCTTAGAAGAGGTCTACACATTCACACTCGGATTCTTTAAGTGACTTTCCCAGTGCGATCTTGGATAGAAATGACAGTGTACCCACCAAAATTGGTTATCAGTTATACCCTTTCTCTTAATGCAGTTTAGCGACGTATGTGCCTTATACAGCTACAACAATACAGTACTACTGTAAGTACATTTAAGTTTAGCAACATAGTACATTTAAGTTTAGCAACATATGTACCTTATAGAGCTACAATACAGTACTACTGTAAGTACATTTATCTGTGGTGGGTCATCATCATACCAAATGAGCTACCTGCTTTCTCAACAATTCATTCAGACCACACAAGTGGTTCTTTTGAAAGAACAATGTTGACAATCTCTAAAATGGAATGTAGTATAAAAGAGTTTAACAGTGGAATGATGGCCTCAAAAGTGTCATTTATTACACCTTGTCCCATAGTGGAAGCTTAACAAAAGTGTCATTTATAACACCCATTGTGGAAGCTTAACAACAGTGGAATGATGGCCTCAAAAGTGTCATTTATAACACCCATTGTGGAAGCTTAACAACAGTGGAATGATGGCCTCAAAAGTGTCATTTATAACACCCATTGTGGAAGCTTAACAACAGTGGAATGATGGCCTCAAAAGTGTCATTTATAACACCCACTGTGGAAGCTTAACAACAGTGGAATGATGGCCTCAAAAGTGTCATTTATAACACCCACTGTGGAAGCTTAACAACAGTGGAATGATGGCCTCAAAAGTGTCATTTATTACACCCATAGTGGAAGCTTAACAACAGTGGAATGATGGCCTCAGAAGTGTCATTTATTACACCCATAGTGGAAGCTTAACAAAAGTGTCATTCATTACACCCACAGTGGAAGCTTAACAACAGTGGAATGATGGCCTCAAAAGTGTCATTTATTACACCCATAGTGGAAGCTTAACAAAAGTGTCATTCATTACACCCATAGTGGAAGCTTAACAACAGTGGAATGATGGCCTCAAAAGTGTCATTCATTACACCCATAGTGGAAGCTTAACAACAGTGTCATTTATTACACCCATAGTGGAAGCTTAACAACAGTGTCATTCATTACACCCATAGTGGAAGCTTAACCCCTTGGCTGCCCCCTCACGGATTTTTCCGTGACACTTCCGTGTGCAAAAATCTGCCATACTCACGGAAAAATCCGTAATCGTCATTGTAGGAATTTTCCTATCTTTATCTTTAGTTTGGGGTTTCCCAATTCACACCAAGAAAGTCCGATATGTCCTGCAATGAACATTCATAAGTGAAAGAATCCAACGAGGCAGACAAGTGGTCAGTTTGGGCTGTTACCGATACCACCCCCTGCAGATTTTCACACGAGTTCAACATGGCACAAAGAAGAACCACGAGTAGGACCAAGTGGTGTCAAAAGAAAGCGTGCACCAAAAAGACTACAGCGAGTTTGTTACCACTGATGTTGAGGAAGTTCTTCAACTGATTGAGGACGAAGAATTTGTTGCCTATGACGACTCCAGTGTGTTAGAAGACTCGCTGGATGAGGACAAAGGTGACGAATCAACTGTTCAGAGGAGTGGGGGTGATGCTGATGTCAACATTGCCAGAATACCTCATAAGAACATGAACAGAGAGAGCAGATAGCTGAAGGCAGAGTATGACGACGTCACTGACCCAGATTTTGAAGTGGGCGAAGGCCAGTCAAGTGATCACAGCTGAGAAGAGGAGGGTAGTACTGTGAGTGAAGCAGAAGCGTCGTCTGCTACAGCTGACACACACACACAACGGGTCAGCTTGCTCGCGGCCAAGCCAGCACGCGTCAACAAAGGCGGCCGGCGTTGGAAGGGGAACAGGTACGACTCATAGTTATTGTCTTGTGCGAGTGTGCTGATGAATGGGTTTTGATCACATGGCATTTATCAGAAAACAGAAGACTTTACATGGTGGGCGTGGTGTGGGCGTGGCACTTTGTCTGAGTGTTTCTGATTTCACTGTGTGTGTGTGTGTGTGTGTGTGTGTGTGTGTGTGTGCAATCAAATGGTTTTTGAGTAGATACTTGAAACAAGACTGAGTGAGAAGTAGTAATGGTGCATGTGCTGTTTGTGTGTGTGTGTATGTGTGTGTGTGTGAGAGAGAGAGAGAGAGAGAGTGTGTGTGTGTATGTGTGTGTGTGTGTGTGTGTGTGTGTGGTGTGTGTTTGTGTGTGTGTATGTGTGTGTGTGTGTGTGTGTGTGAACATGACTTTTATTTTATGTCAACAGGTGTTGGCAGAGGACGGGGGACCAGAGGTAGAGGATGGGGAGCTGCTGCACAGAGGGGGAGAGGGAGAGGTGGTGTGTTGGCCCAGACCCTTGTGCCACCTAACAACACCCAGCCAGACAAGAAACACACACAGCAAGTTGGATTTCCTGACGTTCCAGCTGCAAGTCATCAGCGACCTCCTGTATGGCAACAATCCAGCACCACAAGCAGCTCTACCCCGTTCGGAAGAAATTGCATGACTGATGGAGAGGCACTTCCCCACTACCTTAGAAAAGACTGTGGGGAAGCGCTCATCAGGCAGGAGGTGCATGGTGTGCAGCAAGAGGGGCATCCGAAAGGAAACAAACTACATGTGTGGACAGTGTCCTTCAACACCATCTCCAGGAGTACCCCACAAAGAAAAACTATTAGTCACTGTCTCCTGTCCTGTACATATAATTATGTAATATATGTGTGATTTTATCATCTTTCTGTTTGTGTTGTGTGGTCATAATGTTGGTGGATAAAAGAAGAAGAAAAACAACAGTGACACATAAATTTCTTTCTGAACCTCCTAACAACCTGGATGTAGCTGTGGACAGGTATCTGGTCAATTTGAAAACTTTGGATTTATATTCTTCACATAAGGTAAGGAAATACATTTTTCCTTATGATTCTTTTGTTTTCTAACAATAATTCACTGTTTTGTTTCACACTAATATGATAGTATGTTTAGAAATTGAGTGAAAAACACATAAACCTATTTCATTGGACATAAACTTTTTGCAGTGTTCTTGAATGTGATTGCAATTGTTATCAAAAGATAGAGTGTTCAATTTCCTTTCAGAAAAGTATAGGTTTCATATGCTTTTGTTCAATAGTTTTCGAGCCAGAATTTTTTTTGAATTATTACCCTTCGCGACTAAAAAAGGCTTGGCAAACTGTTGTCTCAGAGCTTTAAAAGGGTGTAGCAGGCAAAGGGTTAACAAAAGTGTCATTTATTAAACCCATAGTGGAAGCTTAACAACAGTGTCATTCATTACACCCATAGTGGAAGCTTAACAACAGTGTCATTCATTACACCCATAGTGGAAGCTTAACAACAGTGTCATTTATTACACCCATAGTGGAATGATGGCCTCAAAAGTGTCATTCATTACACCCATAGTGGAAGCTTAACAAGTCAATGACACCCATTGACTGCTTATCCATGTGGCTTATTCAGGGATTTTTTAAAAGTCAAATAAGCACCAGCTGTCACACACCTGGAAAATTAACTTTATAACAAAAAAAGCAAAAATTCCTTACACCACCTCCACCCATCACATACTTTTATTTCCAGGATGATTGTTGAACAGAAACACCCATCACATACTTTCATTTCCAGGATGATTGTTGAACAGAAAACCCATCACATACTTTCATTTCCAGGATGATTATTGAACAGAAATACCCATCACATACTTATATTTCCAGGATGATTATTGAACAGAAATACAAGTTGAACAGTTAATCTTTATCCACTTCCTGCCACCAACACACTGGAAAGAGTCCTTAAAACAATATCAATTTTCTTTGGAGGTTTCATCCATCTAGACAGAGACAGAGACAGCGACAGAGAGAGTGTGAAAGTTTAAAATGGTCAGCATAAAAATGGAGGAAACATGGTGTGTTAACCTTTACTAGCCGAGTCATCCAGTACTGGATGACAGGATTTCTCTCCCTTGAGCCGAGTCATCCAAGTCCGGACGACGGACAGACAGCAGTACAGTCTGCCGTGTTGTCCACAATCAGACGACGGGAACATAAAAAATTCCTACACTTTCCATGAAATGATCCAAGTCAAGTCAAGTCAAGTCAAAATTTTATTTAGAGATGGAAACATTGAGTAAGCAGCATATCTGCTTTTTTACATCAAGCCATCTATGAAAAAAACCAAAAAAAAAACAACAACAACAAAAACAACAACAAAAATCAAATCGTGTACAATGCCTTTCATCAAAAGAAAAGTAAACATACCGTCTTACCCCCTCCCCTCTCCTCCCCTTTACCCACTCACTTCCACTCACGTAAAAGGTATCAATGCTCATTGCCGCCCTATGGTTACATTCACGAAGTGTATATCTTTACCAATGTATTTCTTTTCTGCACGGGATGGACATTTTTTCAGTATGATATGTGGTTAACAATTCATGAGATAATCTTTCATTTTTTTCTTAAATGTGTTTTTGTTTTTTATATTTTTTAAGGGTTTTGTGAGTTTATTCCACAGATTTCCACCTGAATATACAAAATTGGATTTGTATAAATTGTTGCGTGGTCTAGGAATGGACAATAAATGATTATGTCTACGGCAATTGACTCTAAATGTTTCTGTAATCTTTTGGGGAGCTGTTCCATTAATAACGTTATGCATACAAAGGGCTTTATTGAAAAAGAGTCTGTTTGGGAAGGTTAATATTTTGAGTTGTTTGTAATCTTCATCAGTTAGGGAGCTCGATTTTAACAATACTAATTTCAAAGCTCGTTTGTACAGACGATGAATTAATTTTAAATTATGTTCACTACATCATCAATTAATGACAAAATATGTGCACAGAAAAAAAGTTTTCGAGAGTGGCCATCGAGAAAAATTTTTATCCGAGACAACTGAAATATTTTTTTTGAAAGGCGTTTTGCTAAGAATGTTATATGTTCAGTCCAAGATAAATCTTTGTCAATAATGACACCTAGTGTTTTGTGTGAACTGACTTCCTCAACTTTGTTGTTGCATATGAGTAAAGGCTGAAAATTAAAGGGAAATAAGCTCTGTAACTAGTCTTGGGGATGTTGGAGCGAGTTGTAGACCATACTTTCAGTGGCCTATTGTGAACTTGGCTGACCCCAGGAGCTTTGAAACAAAGAAACTGGCGGCACCAGCACGCCGCGAGCGGCACGTATTTCCTGTGCCAGAAAAAATGTCGGTCAGGCGAAGGGGTGGTAGCGATTTCTCGCTCAATGAAGCGCTTGAAATCATATTACAAAGTGGATCTGGTGATGAGGGGAGTGATAGAGAGATAGAAAACTTTGAAAGAGAATAGGAAAGTGAATTGTTTGAAGATGCAGCCATCCCTTCATCTTCCGATTCGGTGTTGTAAAAGAACGGAATAGAATGCAAACAAAGCATTTTTTCTACTTGTCAGACATGTTTTTCAACGCACAGTCGTGTGTACACATTGAAAGTAAATGATTTGAAATTACTATGTTCGATTAGTTGAGTGTTTGTTCTTTCCTGTGACACCTAACACAAGACCGTCAGTTGTTGTCTAGCTACCGTAAAAATAAATTAAAAAGTGGCCAAGTATGCACGTCAGCAGGGAATGAGCGCTGTGTGCGAGCGTGCGGCAGCAGGGAATCGTGCCGTCCGTGCCGCTCTTGGCTGGATAGTATTAAGGAAATGCATGTCTGCATTGCTGTCGCAGCAGTTTACAAGGATCTGGGGTGGCCCTCTGAAAAAAAAGCTATTGATATCTGTGCAAAATGGTGCTATCCAGACAGCATTCTGTATGCACCATCACTTTACGCTACCTACTCTGGAATGTACCATCAATATCACCATTTTGATTTTGTTCACATTCAACTTTTTTCCCCTACTACATTGGAATTCCTCCAAACAGCTGAAAACTATTAGCCCTGAGTGAAAGATGGACAGGCATAGAGAGAGAGAGAGAGAGAGAGAGAGAGAGAGAGAGAGAGAGAGAGAGAGAGAGAAACAGAGACAAAGAGACTGTGAGAACAGAGCGAGAGACAGTAATTGAACACACACAATTGAACACAATTTTAATGTTTCAGGCCTCCGGCCTATAACAATATGATGTGCAGTGCACACATAAAGAGAAAAAAGAGAAATGACAACAAAAGTATATTTTTCGATGTACTAATAATGCTAATTTATGAGGGTAACTAATTATTCATACTGTGTGGGATACGAGTTCTCTTTTTTTCAGGGCAAAATAAATATACATAGCAATATCTCTTGTAATATGCGCATTTTCGTTTGCAACTAATTGTTTTAGTTCAATAGAGTTCACGTTCTGAAATTGTCTGTGCTTCAGTATGTATTTTTCTCTGAAAGGCATATAAGCATTGCATCTCAAGCGAGAGACAGTAAGACAGACAGAGAGAGGGAGCAACGAACAGTAGGAGAGAGCAGGAGACAGTGAGAAAGACTGACCAAGGCAACTCACCCTGTCCTTTAAGAACTTCACCAGATCGTTGTACTGCTGGTCCTTTTCATTCTGCTGTTCTAACAAAGACTCCCTCTCCTGGATGAAATCCTTCTCTCTGAAAACAAACTGCGCCCAATGAGCTCTCTCATCCTGTGTTTTGTGAGGTGTCAAGTGGTGTAGTATGATGTAGTGTAGCATCAGATGTGTAGTACAGTGTGGTGCGGTATGGTGTGGTGTGGTATATAGTGTCGTCTGGGGTGCGCATTGTGATATTATGTGTATGGTAATTGGTACAGTATGGAGTGGCATCTCATATGATGGTGTGCTGTTGTATACACTATAGCACAGTGTAATTGTTCGACAGATATAATTGTTTTTACACCAATAGATAACTAAAACAGAACATTAATCACAGAGGATTTGCAAAAGTCAGGAATACAATTTACAAAATATATCAATAAAAATCATCACCTCTGCTGGTACTCCTTGATGAGTTTCTTGGCCTTGTGGTACTTCTTCTCCAGGGCCCCAAACTCGGCCTTCATCTTCTTCTCCAGCAGGATGTACTGGCCCTGAGACCCCTCAAGCATGTCCTGCACACAGCGCAGCTCTCTCTCACAGCAAACCTCAAGTTCTCTTAAGGTCTCTCTGTCACAGCAAGCCTTGAGTTCTCTTAAGGTCTCTCTGTCACAGCAAGCCTTGAGTTCTCTTAAGGTCTCTCTGTCACAGCAAGCCTTAAGGTCTCTCTGTCACAGCAAGCCTTAAGTCTCTGTCACTGCAAGCCTAAAATATCTCTGTTACAGCAAGCCGTAAAGTCTCTCTGTCACAGCATGCCTTGAGTTCTCTTAAAGGTCTCTCTATCACAGCAAACCATAAGGTCTCTCTATCACAGCAAGCCTTAAGGTATCTCTGTCACAGCAAGCGTAAAGCTCTCTCTGTCATGGCAAACCTTAAGGTCTGTCTGTCAGAGCAAGCCTTAAGGTCTCTCTGTCACAGCAAGCCTTAAGGTCTCTCTGTCACAGCAAGCCTTCAGGTCTCTCTGTCACAGCAAGCCTTAAGGTCTCTCTGTCACAGCAAGCCTTAAGGTCTCTCTGTCACAGCAAGCCTTCAGGTCTCTCTGTCACAGCAAGCCTTCAGGTCTCTCCATCACAGCAAGCCTTAAAATATCTCTGTCACAGCAAGCCTTAAGGTCTCTCTGTCACAGCAAGCCTTAAGGTCTCTCTGTCACAGCAAGCCTTCAGGTCTCTCTGTCACAGCAAGCCTTAAGGTCTCTCTGTCACAGCAAGCCTTAAGGTCTCTCTGTCACAGCAAGCCTAAAGGTCTCTCTGTCACAGCAAGCCTTAAGGTCTCTCTGTCACAGCAAGCCTTAACGTCTCTCTGTCACAGCAAGCATAAAGGTCTCTCTGTCACAGCAAGCCTTCAGGTCTCTCTGTCACAGCAAGCCTTAAGGTCTCTCTCTCACAGCAAGCCTTGAGTTCTCTTAAGGTCTCTCTGTCACAGCAAGTCTTCAGGTCTCTCTGTCACAGCAAGCTTCGAGGTCTCTCTGTCACAGCAAACCTTAAGGTCTCTCTGTCACGGCAAGCTTTAAGGTCTCTCTGTCACAACAAACCTTAAGGTCTCTCTGTCACAGCAAGCCGTAAGGTCTCTATGTCAGTGCAAGCCTTAAGGTCTCTCTGTCACAGCAAGCCTTCAGGTCTCTCTGTCACAGCAAGCCTTCAGGTCTCTCTGTCACAGCAAGCCTTAAGGTCTCTCTGTCACAGCAAGCCTTAAGGTCTCTCTGTCACAGCAAGCCTAAAGGTCTCTCTGTCACAGCAAGCCTTAAGGTCTCTCTGTCACAGCAAGCCTTAAGGTCTCTCTGTCACAGCAAGCATAAAGGTCTCTCTGTCACAGCAAGCCTTCAGGTCTCTCTGTCACAGCAAGCCTTAAGGTCTCTCTCTCACAGCAAGCCTTGAGTTCTCTTAAGGTCTCTCTGTCACAGCAAGTCTTCAGGTCTCTCTGTCACAGCAAGCTTCGAGGTCTCTCTGTCACAGCAAACCTTAAGGTCTCTCTGTCACGGCAAGCTTAAGGTCTCTCTGTCACAACAAACCTTAAGGTCTCTCTGTCACAGCAAGCCGTAAGGTCTCTATGTCAGTGCAAGCCTTAAGGTCTCTCTGTCACAGCAAATCTTAAGGTCTCACTGTCACACCAAGCCTTAAGGTCTCTTTGTCACAGCAAGCCTAAGGTCTCTCTGTCACAGCTAAGTCTTTAAGGTCTTTCTGTCACAGCAAGCCTTAAGGTCTCTCTGTCACAGCAAGCCTTAAGCTCCTCTTAGTCTCTGTCACAGCAAGCCTAATTAAAGTCTCTCTGTCACAGCAAGCCTTAAGGTATCTCTGTCACAGTCAAGCCTTAAGCTCTCTCTGTCACAGCAAGCCTTAAGGTCTCTCTGTCACAGCAAGCCTAAGGTCTCTCAGTCACAGGAAGCTTTAAGGTCTCTCTGTCACAGCAAGCCTTAAGGTCTCTCTGTCACAGCAAGCCTTAAGGTCTCTCTGTCATGCAAGCCTTAAGGTTCTCTGTCACAGCAAGCCTTAAGGTCTCTCTGTCACAGCAAGCCTTAAGGTCTCTCTGTCACAGCAAGCCTTAAGGTCTCTCTGTCAGTGCAAGCCTTAAGGTCTCTCTGTCACAGCAAGCCTTAAGGTTTCTCTGTCACAGCAAGCCTTCAGGTCTCTCTGTCACAGCAAGCTTAAGGTCTCTTAAGGTCTCTCTCTCACAGCAAGCCTTGAGTTCTCTTAAGGTCTCTCTCTCACAGCAAACCTTGAGCTCTCTTAAGGTCTCTCTGTCACAGCAAGTCTTCAGGTCTCTCTGTCACAGCAAGCTTTAAGGTCTCACTGTCACAGCAAATCATAAGCTCTCTCTGTCATGCAAACCTTAATTTTAATTAAGGTCTCTCTGTCACAGCAAGCCTTAAGGTCTCTCTGTCACAGGAAGCTTTAAGGTCTTTCTGTCACAGCAAGCCTTCAGGTCTCTCTGTCACAGCAAGCCTTAAGGTCTCTCTGTCACAGCAAGCCTTCAGGTCTCTCTGTCACAGCAAGCCTTAAGGTCTCTCTGTCACAGCAAGCCTTAAGGTCTCTCTCTCACAGCAAGCCTTCAGGTATCTCTGTCACAGCAAGCCTTAAGGTCTCTCTGTCACAGCAAGCCTTAAGGTCTCTCTGTCACAGCAAGCCTAAAGGTCTCTCTGTCACAGGAAGCTTTAAGGTCTCTCTGTCACAGCAAGCCTTAAGGTCTGTCAGTGCAAGCCTTAAGGTCTCTCTGTCAGTGTAAACCTTAAGGTCTCTCTGTCACAGCAAGCCTTAAGGTCTCTCTGTCAGTGCAAGCCTTAAGGTCTCTCTGTCACAGCAAGCCTTGAGTTCTCTTCAGGTCTCTCTGTCACAGCAAGCCTTCAGGTCTCTCTGTCACAGCAAGCCTTCAGGTATCTCTGTCACAGCAAGCCTTCAGGTCTCTCTGTCACAGCAAGCCTAAAGGTCTCTGTCACAGCAAGCCTTCAGGTCTCTGTCACAGCAAGCCTTAAGGTCTCTCTGTTAAAGCAAGCCTTAAGGTCTCTCTGTCAGTGCAAGCCTTAAGGTCTCTCTGTCACAGCAAGCCTTGAGTTCTCTTCAGGTCTCTCTGTCACAGCAAGCCGTAAGGTCTCTCTGTCACAGCAAGCCTTCAGGTCTCTCTGTCACAGCAAGCCTTCAGGTATCTCTGTCACAGCAAGCCTTCAGGTCTCTCTGTCACAGCAAGCCTAAAGGTCTCTGTCACAGCAAGCCTTAAGGTCTCTCTGTCAGTGCAAGCCTTAAGGTCTCTCTGTCACAGCAAGCCTTCAGGTCTCTCTGTCACAGCAAGCCTTAAGGTCCTTAAGGTCTTTCTGTCAGTGCAAGCCTTAAGGTCTCTCTGTTAAAGCAAGCCTTAAGGTCTCTCTGTCAGTGCAGATGGGAAAGTCTGTGCAAGTGTATGTCTCTGCCAGTTCTGGTCCCTTTTATAGCAGTACATGTCAGCAGGCCTCTGTCAGAGTAGGTCTGTTGGTGCAGGTTTCTGTCAGTACATGTTGCTGTCAATATTCTGCCAGCGTATGTCTCTGTCAGTACATGTTGATGTCAATATTCTGCCAGTGTATGTCTCTGTCAGTACTAGTTTCTTAAGTGTGGCACAGTTCTCTCTGTCAGCGCAGGTATTGAAGTCTCTCTGCTAGTGCAGGTCATTGTCAGTACATGTCTCTGTCAGTACTCTGTTGGTGAAGGTCTCTGTCACAAGTCTCTCTGCTAGTGCAGGTCATTGTCAGTACATGTCTCTGTCAGTACTCCGTTGGTGAAGGTCTCTGTCACAAGTCTCTCTGCTAGTGCAGGTCATTGTCAGTACGTCTCTGTCAGTACTCCGTTGGTGAAGGTCTCTGTCAGAGCAGGTCTCTGTTCAGTTCTCTTTCAACACAGATCTCTTTTAGTGAGGTCTCTGTTCACTCCTCTTTCAACACAGATCTCTTTTTAGTGAGGTCTCTGTTCACTCCTCTTTCAACACAAATCTCTTTTAGTGAGGTCTCTGTTCAATTCTCTTTCAACACAGATCTCTTTTAGTGATATCTCTGTTCACTCCTCTTTCAACACAGATCTCTTTTAGTGAGGTCTCTGTTCAATTCACTTTCAACACAGATCTCTTTTAGTGAGGTCTCTGTTCACTCCCCTCTTTCAACACAAATCTCTTTTAGTGAGGTCTCTGTTCACTCCTCTTTCAACACAAATCTCTTTTAGTGAGGTCTCTGTTCACTCCTCTTTCAACACAAATCTCTTTTAGTGAGGTCTCTGTTCATTCTCTTTAACACAAATCTCTTTTAGTGAGGTCTCTGTTCAATTCTCTTTCAACACAGATCTCTTTTAGTGATGTCTCTGTTCAATTCTCTTTCAACACAGATCTCTTTTAGTGATGTCTCTGTTCAATTCCTCTTTCAACACAGATCTCGTCTTTTTAGTTGATGTCTCTGTTCACTCCTCTTTCAACACAAATCTCTTTTAGTGAGGTCTCTGTTCAATTCTCTTTCAACACAGATCTCTTTTAGTGAGGTCTCGTTCACTCCTCTTTCAACACAAATCTCTTTTAGTGAGTCTCTGTTCAATTCTCTTTCAACACAGATCTCTTTTAGTGAGGTCTCTGTTCATTCCTCTTTCAACACAGATCTCTTTTAGTGAGGTCTCTGTTCACTCTCTTTCAACACAGATCTCTTTTAGTGAGGTCTCTGTTCAATTCTCTTTCAACACAGATCTCTTTTAGTGAGGTCTCTGTTCACTCCTCTTTCAACACAGATCTCTTTTAGTGAGGTCTCTGTTCACTTCGCTTTCAACACAAATCTCTGTCAGAGAGGTCTCTGTTCCCTTCTCTTTCAACACAGATGAGCGCAGGTTTCTGTGAAGTACATTGTTAGTGCAGGTGTCTATCAGCACACAGCTTGGTCAGTCAGTCCTGGTCTCTGATCTCTGATGCTCCAGGTCTCTGTCTGTATGCATGCACATCTCTATCGGTACAGGTCTTGGTTTCTCAGTACAGGTCTCACATCTCTGATGCTCCAGGTCTCTGTCTGAATGCATGCACATCTCTATTGGTACAGGTCTTGGTCTCTCAGTACAGGTCTCACATCTCTGATGCTCCAGGTCTCTGAATGCATGCAGATGTCTATCAGTACAGGTCTTGGTCCTTCAGTACAGGTCTCACATCTCCGATGCTCCAGGTCTCTATCTGTATGTATGTAGGTGTCTATCAGGGAGGTCAGTCTGTCAATGCAGGCGTCTATCAGTGCAGGTTTGAAAGTCTCTTTCAGTGCCAATTTGACACTGCAGGGCTCTGCCAAAGCAGGTATGAAAGTCTCTTTCAGTGCCAATTTGACACTGTAGGGCTCTGCCAGAGCAGGCTGTCTGTGCATGGTTTGAAATATTACAGGTCTTTGTCAGTACACCTGCCTCTCCCATAACTCACAAATAATTACTTAAAATCCTTTATTTGGTGCTGATTAATTATGGAATAATCAATGTTATAAGGGGACCTATCATCAAATGGTCAGAGCGTTCCACTATGGATTTCACACTCATCAGTTTGAACCACAAACTGACTCACATTTTCACGGCTTGAAAACCCTCTCAGTCCATCCAGCAGTAAATGCAAACCCAGAATTTTTGAGGGCAGGTCAAGATGGTGGAAGTGAGAGGTTTGAGCGAACTTCTAACAGCTCATTGCTAAGTCAGCCTTTAGGTTATGGGACTTTAACCACACTTCATTATCAACAATTTACCTTTAGGTTATGGGATTTTAACCACACTTCATTATCAATTATATATCTTTAGGTTATGGGACTTTAACCACACTTCATTATCAACAATTTACCTTTAGGTTATGGGACTTTAACCACACTTCATTATCAACTTTTTATCTTTAGGTTATGGGACTTTAATCACACTTCACTATCAACGATTTACCTTTAGGTTATGGGACTTTAACCACACTTCATTATCAACAATTTACCTTTAGGTTATGGGATTTTAACCACACTTCATTATCAATTATATATCTTTAGGTTATGGGACTTTAACCACACTTCATTATCAACAATTTACCTTTAGGTTATGGGACTTTAACCACACTTCATTATCAACTTTTTATCTTTAGGTTATGGGACTTTAATCACACTTCATTATCAATGATTTACCTTTAGGTTATGGGACTTTAACCACACTTCAATATCAACTATTTACCTTTAGGTTATGGGACTTTAATCACACTTCATTATCAACTATTTACCTTTATGTTATGGGACTTTAACAACACTTCATTATCAACTGTTTAAGTTCTTTTCCTGGTTTCTTGTACCTGATACTGGCCATTTTCTTTTCTAGCTGCCTCCAGCTGTTTTTCAACATCCCGCAAGCGGTGTACTGTTTCTTCTTGTTTCTTCTCTGCCTGTTTCTTCTGAGATTCCACCGTCTCCAGGAGAATGAGCTGTAACATTGTCAACACACTGACAGAAGTACAGAGGATGATCTGTGTGTGTGTGTGTGTGTGTGTGTGTGTGTGTGTGTGTGTGTGTGTGTGTTGTGTGTGTGTTATTTTGTGTGCATGTGTGTGTGTGTGTGTGTGTGTGTGTGTGTGTGTATGAGTGTGTGTGTGTATGTGTGTGTATGTGTGAGAGTGTGTGCTTGTGGGCATGTGCGTGTGTGAGTGTTTCTGTGCGTGCATGCATATGTGTTTGTGGACATGGTTATGGGTTGCCTGGCATACTGTTTACATTTACCAAACATTTGCTTGGATGGCACTAGCATTAACATCAAGAGCTGGATTGGAGAGAACTGGATTTTTTGTGTGATGGCACTGGCATTAACACTAAGAGTTGGACTGGAGAGAACTGGATTTTTTGTGTCAGTGTGGACGCCGAGTTGATGTTGGAGATGGCACAGGCTTGCCTGATACTGGGGATAGCATGGGGCAGGTGGCTGTCTTTCGTCTTGATGTTTGTGCTGGTATTGGTATTTGGCTGGCTGGCAATGGGTTTGGGGCCTGATTTGGGCTGACTGGCAGGGTGTTACCAATGGCGTCCACTGGAACTGGCACTGGCATTAATGTCTATATGCTTACCAGTATAAATGTACCATGGCATGGTTTGGCCACGTCATTCATCACAACACCCTCTCCAAAACCATCCGTCAAGGTACTGTTGAAGGAGGGCCCAGACGAGGACGGCAGAGAAAGAGCTGGTCCGACAATATAAAGGACTGGACCAAAATGACCATGCCAGATCTTCTCAAGACAGCCACCAACAGAAGAGCCTGGAGAGAAACGGCGGCTGCCTCATCACGTCCCCCCAACAACCGCAGCGGTCAGGGGAATGACTGACTGACTGATAAATGTACAAAGGTATATATGTGTGAGTGCAAGCAAATAGAGAATGCCAGACTGTATGCATCTCCGTGAATGTGTACAATGGTGTATGTATACAAGCATGCATGTCTAAAGCCAGAAGCAGTAAATTAATCTCTCCATACAGCTGGCCAGCTTATTGTGGGCAGAGAGACGTGGATGAGCTCTGAAGTCTGCACCTATGTAAACAAGTCTCGTTATCGAATGGCATTGTGTGTGAGTGTGTGTGTAAGTGTGTGTGTGAGTGTGAGTGTGTGTGTGTGTGTGTGTGTGTGTGTGTGTGTGTGTGTGTGTGTGGGGTGTGCGTGCATGCGTGTGCGTGTGTGCATGTGTGTGTGTTGTGTGTGTGTGTGTGTGTGTGCGCGTGCATGCATGTGTGTGCGTGCGTGCACATACAAGTATGCATGCAATAACGTCTTTGTTTCCAAGCATGCAATTGCATGTGAGAACTGACCAGTATTCCTAGATGGGTCGGAAAATGAAACACTCTCCTCCAATGAACATGATAGTCGCATTATGAAACACTCTCCTCCAATGAACATGATAGTCGCATTTGTTAAAAAGTGACACAGTACACATGGCAATGTACAAGTAAGGCTCAAAGTGAACTGGTATTAATCCTGTCTCAAGAACGGATTACTGGTGTAATGTACAAGTAAGGCCCAAAATGAACAGGTATTAATCCTGTCTCAAGAACAGATTACTGGTGCAATGTACAAGTAAGGCCCAAAATGAACTGGCGATAATCCTGTGTCAAGAACGGATTACTGCTTATCCTGTCTCTTATGGTGTCTCCAGGATGGACTGGTACTGACTGTCTCCAAAACAGGTTTCCACTAATCCTGCTTCTATTGCCTTCTTCAGTATGGACTGGTGCTAATCCAGTCTACAATCCTATCTCAGATCTCCCAAGGTCTCAAAAGCAAAAGCTGTAGCATTTTGACATTTTAAGTGCAGCATTCCAAATTTACATGTAACACTAATATGTGATGTGATTCCAAGTTACATGTAACACTACTATGTGATGTGATTCCAAGTTACATGTATATCACTACTATGTGATGTGATTCCAAGTTACATGTAACACTACTATGTGATGTGATTCCAAGTTACATGTAACACTACTATGTGATGTGATGAGTCGGACTCAGTGGCACTTTCAGTCCCACTTCACCTTGCACCTGACCAGACCGTAGGCTGAGAAGATGGAAATCTCATTAGTTATCTTGTGAACCTTGACCTAACCTACAAAAAAATCAAAATGGTTGACAATGAAACCAACCGATCAGGTGGCAAAATCATGACTATCTTTAGCAATTGTTCTTCTACTTTTTGGCCATACTTTTTATGAAATAAGTCTACAGATCTATGTTATCTTGGATCCGTTTAAGCAGCCGCTAAGTCTGTGAAGAAGAAAGAGAAGAGACTCCGTCCAAGAGATACAATACAAGCAAGTTGAAGGACCCCACAACAGAGGCTCAGTTCCAAGCTTTCCTGTGCAACAGGTATTCAGTCTTAACTGAAACAATGCCAGGATCGACAGAATGGTGGGAGGAGATAAGGACGTCATGGCAACAGCTGGAAAAGAAATCCTAGGGTTTAAGAAGCCACTGTGGGAATCCTGGATCAGTGATGACTCATGGGAATTGATAGCAGAGAGGAAAGAACTCCACCAGAAGAGACACAACTGCTCCTCAGACCAAGCATGTTACTACCAGGAATACATCGAGAGGGACAGGCAGGTGAAGCGAAATGCCCAGAAAGATAAAAGGGATTGGCTGGATAAGCAAGCAGAAGATGCCGAAGAAGCTACCAAGCGCAATGACATGAGAGCTGTCTACCAGTTCGCACAGAAGATAACTGGTACTGTGAGGACTGGCTCTGGACCTGTGAAGGCAAAAGATGGCACACTTCTGTCAAGAGGCGAGGAGAAGCTTGCAAGATGGGCCGAGCACTTCAAAGAAGTTTTAAACAGACCCGAGCCACCGACACCAGCTGAGGCGGAAGACCCATCCCTCCTGCTCCCAATCAACACCGATGACTTCACTGAAGAGGAGATCAGAACAGCCATCAAGACATTAACCCGTTCGCTGCTTGAAAATGTTACAAACAAAGGCTTTCCCAGTGCCAGGGAAATCTAATGATTTGGGGGTAATAATTAACAAAAAATTCTAGCTCAGAAACTACAAAAGATATAACAATGAAATATATATGATTTTTGAAGGAAATTGAATGAAGATTTTGAATCTGGGCTTCTTTTGTTTTAATTTTGATAATAAAAAAGTATTTAGGCAATTAGATTTGGATAGATTTTTTTGCATGATCAAAAGCATATGTATTTACCACTACATCTTCACATCCAAACAAGAACACAAAGCAAAAAAGTTGAAAATAAAGTTTGTATTGTCACACTACACCTGTAAATGAAAGTAAAACAGTTTAGAAGTCTATCAAGACGCTCACACTCTATGCAGACAGGTCAGTCCACGACCACGCCCCCCTCTCCCCACCACGCCCCCTTGCTGGACTTCAACCCTCTCTTTCACTGCTCCTCTTCCCCTACCTTTCCCTCTGCCCCGTGCCACGCCGCGAGCAGGCCGCGCTCCCCTCTTGCGCTGACTATCACGTCACTGACCACTGGCACGCAGTGCAGAGTACACACTAGGCGAGCTCGTTCGACGCTGGCAAACCAGTCAGCTGAACACACACTGAGGTCACACAGCCCGACACAATAACTGACGAATACGGTCGGCAATTCCATCACTATCATCATCTCACCTTCATGCTTGAGTGAGTCGTTGAATAAAAGATTATTGTCTTTGTCAAAAATCATTAGCAGAGCCTGCTCAGCTGTGTAAATACGTTGATTTGGTCGCTGCGCTTGTCGAAGGTTGTGCCGCCATCTTTGCAAGCGAGACGAAGTGCTGGCTGGTCATCCAGTCAGTGATGAGAATAAATGGGCTTTCCCCTCACGTGTGGTCATTTACATATCATTTTAATACTACAGACATATAAGGCTTACTACGCACACTCTATTTAAGTCCGTTGATAGAAATAGTAACGAATGAAAATTCAAGAAAAATGCATAACTTCAGTGGACGGCCCATAGGCACTGGGAAAGCATTTTTAATGCGGCGTCAGCTGACGGCTTAAAGGCACTCTATGGGTTAAAGAACAATAAGTTCCCTGGGTTCGATGGAATAACAGCAGAAATGCTTAAAGGTGGTGGTGACTGCATCGTCTCTTGGATGTGCAGTCTCTGCAACCAGGCTTGGAACTCTGGCGTCGTCCCAGAGAATTGGAAGAATGGCGAAGTCGACTGTATTAAAAAAAAAAGGCAACCTCTGAGTGCGACAACTGGAGAGGAGTTACTCTACTGTCAATACCTGGGAAAGTGTACTGCCAGGTCATCCTCAACCAACTCCGCGATGTAGTGGACATTGAGCTCAGGAACAACAAGCAGGCTTCCGCCCGAAATGATCCTGTGCAGAACAGATCTTCACACTAAGACAGATCATCAAGAAGTGTGGAGAGCACCAAGTACCCCTGGCCATCAGCTTCACTGACTTCACCAAATCATTTGACAGTGTCCACAAACCATCACTGTGGAAAATCATGAAAACCTACGGCATCCCAGAGAAAGCTGTGTCGGCCATAGAGCAGATTTACATAAACTCCAAGTGCAGAGTCAGGACAGAAGATGGCTACAGTGACTGGTTTGAAGTTGTCACCAGAGTAAGGCAAGGTTGTATCCTCTCCCCTCTCCTCTTTGCACTTGCCACTGACTGGGTTTTGAAACATGCAACCCCAGGAAGGGGAATCAAGTGGACAGATGGAAACATCCTTTCAGATCTGGATTTTGCCAATGACACTGCTGCTCTTGCAAGCACCACTCAAGATCTGCAGGTGCTTGTAGACAATATCAGCAAGTTTGCAGGCAACATTGGCCTCATTATCAGTGCCAAAAAGACTAAAAACATGCTCACCAGTAACCACCAAGGGCCAACAGACGTTCTCATCGACCAAAAACAAGTGGAAGAAGTAGAGAACTTCACATACCTAGGCAGCTCCATCAACAACCCCAATGACCTCGACCACAAACTGAAGTGTCGTATTGGGAAGGCAACATCAGCATTCCTTCAGCTGAACAAAATATGGAACAGCAAGAAATTCTTCCTTGGAATCAAACTGAAATTTTATAACTCCAGTGTGATTTCAACACTGTTATATGGCTGTGAAACCTGGCAACTGAAGACCACCTAGGAGAAGAAACTCAACGCTTTTGATACTAAGTGCCTACTTAAGATCTTGGGCATCAAATGGTACGACTTTATACCAAATGAAGACATCAGGAGGTTCTAACAGCTCCCCGTGTCAACCATCGTCTGCAGATGGTGCCTCCACTGGCTGGGTCACGTCTTGAGATTACCCTCTTCAAGACCTGCAAACCAGGCCATTAAATGGACCCCAGCAGGCCAGAGAAAAAGAGGACAACCCAGGATGAGCTGGCGACAGACAGTGGAGAGAGACCTCAGACTCGTTGACAGAGGACGGAGTGACACTAGCAAACTGGCTGAGGACCGTGCACAGTGAAGCGCCCTGACTGCCTCATGCATTGCAAGATGCGGGAGCATCTAAGTCTAGGTAAGTAAGTCTGTGAAGCAGATTTTTGTTTGTTTTGTTTTCTCTCATCTATTTTTTCTAGTGTAGTATTTCTTCACAGAGCGTAGCACTGTCCACAAAATCATAGCACACAATGCCCAAAAATGGCACTTGGCAGCTCTTAAGTCTCCTGAATGGATCAATGCTATATCTGTTTCCAGTCATGTCTCCAGAAAGAATTAATGTTAATTCTCGTTCCAGAATGGAGTGATGCAAATCCTGTTTCCAGCAACGTCTCTGGAATGGAATCCTGCCTCCTGAATGGATCACACTGCCCCCACAGTGGATTAATTCTAATCCTGTGTCTAGAATTGATTGATGCAAATCCTGTTTCCAATCCTATGGACTGATATTTGTTAATCCGATCTCTTGAGTTGATTGGTTCTATTTCCCTCTCCAATCATATCTCCAGTGTACATCAATGTTACTCCTAATTGTCTTTAATTCTGTCTCCAGACTGGATTAACCCTGACTGTCCATAATTCTAATAGTTAACTAACCTTGGCTCTGAGCTTTGCTAGTTCAGCATCAGCAACTGCCATTTTGTACTGTGTCTGAAAGAAACAAACAGAATCGAGTTATTTCATATTGATTTATGGACAACAACAAATACACTGACTATGCCCCAATGTATCTCTTCTTTTCCACACAAATGCATACTCATGGACACAGATACACATTACACACCACAACAATCCAGCAATCATGATTCCCCTGTGGGGATGTTGGGGGCTTTTTCAATATAAGTTGTTCCCCCCACACTGTAATGTTAAACAAGTTATTTCCCCTTTCCTACTGATCTCTCTGACTCGAACTTTTTAACAATATCTTTCTTTAGTATCATCCATTGTTTTGCTGCCTCTGTGGTCCACTTACCTGTCTTTGTTGTCAGGTCTTTACACTTTTTCTTCTCCTAATCACAATTCATAACATGCGAGCTTTTCCACTTTTATTTGGCAAGTAGTTAGAATAAACACTGTCCACAGTCTACACTAGCTGTCTACTCTGCACTGTCTATTCACCTACAAAGCCTGTTTTGTTCATACTACATCCAATACCTGTGCACATTCTGTCTGTCTGTCTTCTTGCTCCTTATACAAATCCACAATTTTTGTCTGATCTCCAAATTTGGCATGCTGACTCATTAGCAGTGGGCAGATCAAAAGTCAATTACCGTTGTGCTAAACAGTTGCATCTTCAAATATAGCAATATTGCAAATCAAAGTAATGCCAGGATTAACACAGGGCCTAATGGAAATAACTGTTATCAGACTCATGAAGAAGGTGAAAAGAGAGGATGGGGATGGGAGCAGACAGAAATAACCAGGGGTAGGAGGAGGGGGGGGTGGGGTGGGAGAAGATGGAGAGAGGGAGGAATGAGAAGATAGATAAAACAGCTAGAATCAGAATAGATAAAACAGCTAGAGTCATTTATGTTTGTGCTTGTTATTTTCTGTATGTTTTTAAATGACAAGACTTTGTTTTTCACGTGCCACGGCCTCAACAGGCTGTCAGAAATCAGCTGGCAATATAACTAAAGTCACATGGCCACAGGCCTCAAAGGCTGTCAGAGATCAGCCAGGCAATATATACAACTAAAGTCACATGGCCACAGGCCTCAAAGGCTGTCAGAGATCAGCCAGGCAATAATACAACTAAAGTCACATGGCCACAGGCCTCAAAAGGCTGTCAGAGATCAGCCAGGCAATAAGTACAACTAAAGTCACATGGCCACAGGCCTCAAAAGGGTGTCAGAGATCAGCCAGGCAATAATACAACTAAAGTCACATGGCCACAGGCCTCAAAAGGCTGTCAGAGATCAGCCAGGCAATAGTACAACTAAAGTCACATGGCCACAGGCCTCAAAAGGGTGTCAGAGATCAGCCAGGCAATAATACAACTAAAGCTGAAAACAGCAACCAAGAGCTTTAAAGTCCAATCAATGAACAGATCTTGATATTCGTTGTCAAGGCCTTTCCAAAATTCTGTTCAAATCCATCCTTAACTCTTCTCACGCCAAGTATTTCAGTGCTGTTTCTATACATGGAAACCAAGTATTTCAGTGCTGTTTCTATACATGGAAACCACGTATTTCAGTGCTGTTTCTATACATGGAAACCAAGTATTTCAGTGCTGTTTCTATACATGGAAACCACGTATTTCAGTGCTGTTTCTATACATGGAAACCAAGTATTTCAGTGCTGTTTCTATACATGGAAACCAAGTATTTCAGTGCTGTTTCTTTACATGGAAACCAAGTATTTTAGTACTGTTTCTTTACATGGAAACCAAGTATTTCAGTGCTGTTTCTATACATGGAAACCAAGTATTTCAATACGGTTTCTATACATGGAAACCAAGTATTTTCTTAATGACTCAGAATTTTACCACCTAAAAATTCCCAAAAATATAATTCTAATTCAACTGCCATGAGATCTGACGAAATTATGCAGAAATGCTTGTAAATTGTTCTGACATAATCTTCTCTTCTCTTCATCGCCTTGGAACATTCCTCCAGTGTAAATCCTTCAAAATACTAGTCATCACTCCCCAAGGCACTGAAGAGTTCAGCTAGAAATGCTTCGCTCACTTCCATCACGGAAACTGCTCAAAAAATCAGAAAAATCCCCACTGAATTGATGTTTTGGCGCTTGGAATTGCAGACAAAGAAGCAACCATGTTTATTTCAAGTGCACATGCGCTAGGCTGTCCAGGGGAAGTGATATCAGCTTTAAAATTATCTTAGTGTGTGCTTTTCAGTGGTAGCTACCGCCTTTGACTCTCAAGTGTAGGAAACGTCATCTGCGGTAGCTACCACCGGTGGTATGAGGAGAGTTGAAAAGGTAGCTGGCCCTACTTCTGTGTCTAATGGGGAGAAAGGTGGCAGAGTGGTTAAGATGTTCGCCTGCCAATCCAACGTGTGAGAAGTGCGTGGGTTCGAGCCCTGCCGTTCTCGCCCTTTCTTTCCCAGTTTGAATGACAAATCGAACTGAACGTCAAGTCCACCGGATGGGGACTATAAGCGAGTCGGACCCGTGTGCCTTCCTGGCCCCCTGCACACGTTAAAGAACCCATGGCAGTTGAAAATCGAAAAGAGCAGGGGGGTTCCCTGCTGCCCTGGCAAAATTGATGTAGATTGAAGATAGCCGCCTGGTATTTCTTACCAAGCCACAAAAATTGTCACTTACTGTTACTGTTATCGTGTGCCATCGTGTACTGGTGGAAATATAGGACACGTATAAAACATCGTATGCATCCTATGTGAGAAACTGGAGGAATGAGATAAATGAAAATGAGTGACTGATATGTGAATGGTACGGGAAACGACCGAATGAGCGCTAGTAGGCTGCTCTTTGGCCGGCTCTACCTGGATAGGCAGCCCGTTGAGTGAGTGAGGTAGTGTGTTTATTGTAAAGCGCTTAGAGCTTGGTCTGTGACCGAGGATAGGCGCTATATAAATACCCAATATAATAATAATATAATAATGGTTGGATATGTGTACAAAAATAAATATATGGCCATAGTTTAGCACAGCAGTAAGTTGTCAATGGCTAGTGACTGCATCAGTGAATATGAAACTCAGACAAAGAGCAAGATTCACTTGAAGTGTCTTATTTAAAGTAAAGAGTTCAAACAGCATTTCCTGACTCACTTAAAGAGTCTTATTTAAAATAAAGAGTTCAAACAGCATTTCCTGACTCACTTAAAGTGTCTTATTTAAAGTAAAGAGTTCAAACAGCATTTCCTGACTCACTTAAAGTGTCTTATTTAAAGTTAAGAGTTCAAACAGCATTTCCTGATTCACTTATAGTGTCTTATTTAAAGTTAAGAGTTCAAACAGCATTTCCTGATTCACTTATAGTGTCTTATTTAAAGTTAAGAGTTCAAACAGCATTTCCTGATTCACTTAAAGTGTCTTATTTAAAGTAAAGAGTTGAAACAGCATTTCCTGATTCACTTAAAGTGTCTTATTTAAAGTAAAGAGTTGAAACAGCATTTCCTGATTCACTTAAAGTGTCTTATTTAAAGTAAAGAGTTGAAACAGCATCTCCTGATTCTAGGCAAGATATAAGTTTTCCATATACAATAACTGACTTCAGTTTTTTTTTCTTCATTTACTCTGGACCTTGATAGCGTGAAGTCCAAGGAACATCACACTTTATTCTTCACATGCATGTATGTGTGTGTGTGTGTGTGTGTGTGTGTGTGTGTGTGTGTGTGTGTGTGTGTGCATGTGTGTGTGCGTGTGTGTGTGACGACAAAAAGAAAAGGAAAGAAAACTGAGAATAAAACAAACATTTTCCCACGTATACCTTCCCCATGCTTTAAAGAAACACACACACACACACTCTCTCTCTCTCACACAAACACACACACTCACTCACTCTCTCACACACACACACACATACACACGTGCACGCGCACACACATGTATGCATGCGCACACACACGCTCCATCCATCGGATGGGGACTATAAGCGAGTCGGACCCGTGTGCCTTCCTGGCCCCCTGCACAAGTTAAAGAACCCATGGCAGTTGAAAATCGAAAAGAGCAGGGGGGTTCCCCACTGCCCTGGCAAAACTGATGTAAAGTAAAGACAGCCGCCTGGTATTTCTTACCAAGCCACAAAAATTGTCACTTACTGTTATCGTGTGCCATTGTGTACCGGTGGAAATGGGGACACGTATCAAACATCGTATGCATCCTATGTGAGAAACTGGAGGAATGAGATAAATGAAAATGAGTGACTGATATTTGAATGGTACGGGAAATGACTGAATGAGCGCCAGTTGCTGCTCTTCGGCCGGCTCTACCTGGGTAGGCAGCCCGTTGTGTGAGTGAGTGAGGTAGTGTGTTTATTGTAAAGCGCTTAGAGCTTGGTCTGTGACCGAGGACAGGCGCTATATAAATACCCAATATAATAATAATAATAATAACAATTTCATTCACATCTGCCTTCCACTCACTTCCTGCAGCTGTGTGAAGAGTCTGTCTTGTTCTGGTTCCGGCAAACCAGTGTTACTGCTGCCTTCATCTGGCTCCAGACCTTGCTCCATGGACATCACATCCAGGGCACTGGTGGACAAGTTGCCTGAGTCTTCATCAGTCTCCCTGCCGGAACTGTCCCCCTCCCACAGAGGATCCCGGTGTTCCTTCTCCTGAGAGTCCACCACACCCTGAACACACAACAACACAAAACTAAAACATCAGTGGGCATTGCTATTACCCTGAACACACAACAAAACAAAACTAAAACATCAGTGGGCACTGCTATTACCCTGAACACACAACAAAACAAAACTAAAACATCAGTGGGCATTGCTATTACCCTGAACACAAAACACCACAAAACTAAAACATCAGTGGGCCTTGCTATTACCACTCCCACACACCTGCAACCTTACATTGGTTAGTCATCCTGGTAGGATGAGAGGGAATTACAATAGCCGCCAATGCCAGGCTGATTCTCATCAGGGCCATTTCTCTGTGTTTTTTCTCCCTCAGCCGGCTCCTACCCACAGTTCAGTTTGCTATGGGCTCAACTGGGAAGACTGGGACTGCACAGTCAAGCGTTATCCATCTAATGGATGCAACTTCAAGAGTGTTGCTAAAATTTCAGACCACCACTGCAGGTGTCTGTATGTTTCTGGCCTGGTTGACATATGGGATATATCATGAAAGTAAGCGTACAGTACTCTGGCCAAAATGGAAATCCTATTACAATTTTCATCATCCTTATTCTCATCAATTAGCATAAAAAGAAATGTGTCAAATTCCTTGGTCCTTCATGCCCTGCTCTCATGGTGATTACCTCTCCAGGACTATGCCCTTGGTTTGATTCTGTCGAGGTCACATGAATCAGCAAATCAATGGGGAATGATGCTGGACAGGCATGGTGGTGCCCTCCCTTGGGAAAGCTCATTCAAGCTAGCTCTGTGATTGAGTAATCATTGTTGTCAGAAGGGGGCTCAGTGGGTGATGCCCTGCATTATGCTGTGACTGAGGAAATATTGTTGTCAGAAGGGGGCTCAGTGGGTGATGCCCTGCATTATGCTGTGACTGAGTAATCATTGTTGTCAGAAGGGGGCTCAGTGGGTGACGCCCTGCATTATGCTGTGACTGAGTAATCATTGTTGTCAGAAGGGGGCTCAGTGGGTGATGCCCTGCATTATGCTGTGACTGAGTAATCATTGTTGTCAGAAGGGGGCTCAGTGGGTGACGCCCTGCATTATGCTGTGACTGAGTAATCATTGTTGTCAGAAAGGGGCTCAGTGGGTGATGCCCTGCATTTGTGCTGGATCAGGCTCAGTGGGTGATGCCCTGCATTGTGCTGGATCAGGCTCAGTGGGTGATGCCCTGCATTATGCTGGATCAGGTCAGGCACAATGAACATCACTGACATGACTCTACAGCAGTACAGTGATCATCACTGAAGTGACTCGGCAGCAGTGCAGTCATCAGGTCAGGCACAATGAACATCACTGAAGTGACTGGCAGCAGTGCAATGAACATCACTGAAGTGACTCGGCAGCAGTGCAATGAACATCACTGAAGTGACTCGGCAGCAGTGCAATGAACATCACTGAAGTGACTGGGCAGCAGTGCAATGAACATCACTGAAGCGACTGGCAGCAGTGCAATGAACATCACTGAAGCGACTGGCAGCACTGCAATGAACATCACTGAAGTGACTGGCAGCACTGCAATGAACATCACTGAAGTGACTGGCAGCAGTGCAATGAACATCACTGAAGTGACTGGCAGCAGTGCAATGAACATCACTGAAGTGACTCGGCAGCAGTGCAATGAACATCACTGAAGTGACTCAGCAGCACTACAATGAACATCACTGAAGTGACTGGGCAGCAGTGCAATGAACATCACTGAAGTGACTGGCAGCAGTGCAATGAACATCACTGAAGTGACTGGCAGCAGTGCAATGAACATCACTGAAGTGACTGGGCAGCACTGCAATGAACATCACTGAAGTGACTCGGCAGCAGTGCAATGAACATCACTGAAGTGACTGGCAGCACTGCAATGAACATCACTGAAGTGACTGGGCAGCACTGCAATGAACATCACTGAAGTGACTCGGCAGCAGTGCAATGAACATCACTGAAGTGACTGGCAGCACTGCAATGAACATCACTGAAGTGACTCGGCAGCAGTGCAATGAACATCACTGAAGTGACTGGCAGCAGTGCAATGAACATCACTGAAGTGACTGGCAGCAGTGCAATGAACATCACTGAAGTGACTGGGCAGCACTGCAATGAACATCACTGAAGTGACTCGGCAGCAGTGCAATGAACATCACTGAAGTGACTGGGCAGCAGTGCAATGAACATCACTGAAGTGACTCGGCAGCAGTGCAATGAACATCACTGAAGTGACTGGCAGCAGTGCAATGAACATCACTGAAGTGACTGGGCAGCACTGCAATGAACATCACTGAAGTGACTGGGCAGCACTGCAATGAACATCACTGAAGTGACTGGGCAGCACTGCAATGAACATCACTGAAGTGACTGGGCAGCACTGCAATGAACATCACTGAAGTGACTCGGCAGCACTGCAATGAACATCACTGAAGTGACTGGCAGCAGTGCAATGAACATCACTGAAGTGACTGGCAGCAGTGCAATGAACATCACTGAAGTGACTCGGCAGCACTGCAATGAACATCACTGAAGTGACTGGGCAGCACTGCAATGAACATCACTGAAGCGACTGGCAGCAGTGCAATGAACATCACTGAAGTGACTCGGCAGCAGTGCAATGAACATCACTGAAGTGACTGGCAGCAGTGCAATGAACATCACTGAAGTGACTGGCAGCACTGCAATGAACATCACTGAAGTGACTGGCAGCAGTGCAATGAACATCACTGAAGTGACTGGGCAGCAGTGCAATGAACATCACTGAAGTGACTCGGCAGCACTGCAATGAACATCACTGAAGTGACTGGCAGCAGTGCAATGAACATCACTGAAGTGACTCGGCAGCAGTGCAATGAACATCACTGAAGTGACTCGGCAGCAGTGCAATGAACATCACTGAAGTGACTGGGCAGCAGTGCAGTCTCCTTCAGTGGGTTGCCTCATGATGATTCGGCACTGACTGCTCCCTGTCGACTGCTGTTGCTGTCACTGTGGACAGGGGAGGCAAAATGAAGCACACATAGGTCTAATGCCACTGAGTGGCACTGAAAAGGAGACATCAAAAAAGAAAAGTAAAATATCTACCAGTAATTCTGTTGTAAAATTTGAAAGTGTTCAAAACTACTTGGAAATTGAATGTTTGGCACATGTGTTCACAAGTTTGAAAGTATGCATGCACATACATAAAAAAAATACTATTCAAATATAATCAAAAAGTACACGCACACACACACACACACACACACACACACACACACACTGATGTTGAAGGCATTGAACACCTGCAGGTTCGTGATATGTATCAGTACAGAAACTTTGTTTTATAAACTGAAACTCGACGCATTCAAAACGAAATACAGTGCAGGAACAAAATGCATATGTGGTAAGGCAAACGTGTCGAGAGCCCACGTTTTATTTGATTGTGTGACTCTTAAGGCATACTTACCATGTTTATTAGGCATGACAGTGACTGATGTTTTTTCTGATATTGATTTTGCTTTCAAAGTGACCTTTTGTTTAGTCCTGTTAGATATTTACTGTAATGTTATAAGTAGTAATTATTCCACATTTTGCGTGCACTTCCACACACCTATGCTTCACACACATACTCTTACACTCTCTCTCTCTTTCTCTCTCTCGTCTAATATCACACAATTTTGTGAAAAGACGTAAAAATGAAAGTACTACTACTACACACACACACGCATACTCAGATGAAAAAACAAACCAACCTGCATGCACACAAAGCCCACTCTCTCTCATTCTTTGCTTATTATTCTCTCTCTCTCTCTCACACACACATACACACAAATACAGATGTTATAGAGCAAGAGCATGCAAGCATCTTCTAAACATATATATACACACTTGCATACACATATGCAGGCATACAGATGTGCACACACACACACACTCACCCACACACACACACACTCACCCACACACACACGCTCACCCACACACACACACTCACCCACACACACACACACACACTCTCTCTCTCCCTCATCTGACACCTTTTCCTGATGATGGAGTCTGCCCGCATCCTGTTTGGTCAACATCATCTCCAGGTTCCCTTCTTCCTCCCCTTCCACCTCCTCCTCCACCACTTCCTCCATCCCTCCAGCTTCTTCCTCTTCATCCAGTCGTCCTTCTTCCCTCTCTTTGGGAAATGCTGCATGGCCATTCAACTGTGACAAGCCAAGATTTAAAAAATACAAATCAAACTGCTGCCTGCCAGCCCTCTCTTCAGTCAGGTTTCATACTGAATCTTCAATTTCAAGTTCCTAAACATTTTTCACAAACTTTTGGAAACCAGTGTGACCTGTTGTTTCAATAAACATTTCTGTGATAATCAACATTTATTAACTTTACATGTGCAGTTTGGCAAAACCAATACTACGTCATGTAAACTAAAAAAATATTCATCATATTTTTTTCAAAACCTTATGCACGCACATGTGAATAAGCATTGTAAAATATATCGATGTGCCCCTTTCTTATCAGACTTTAGCTTATTTTCCTTCTAGTAGATAGGTAATGTATATAATGTATTTGATGTGTGATATGTAGTAGTCTGTATTATGTGTACAACAATTATTTTATTTAGTAGATAGGTAATGTATATAATGTATTTGATATGTGATATGTATTATGTGTATAACAATTATTTTATTTAGTAGATAGGTAATGTGTATAATGTATTTGATGTGTGATATGTAGTAGTCTGTATTATGTGTATAACAATTATTTTCCTTCCAGTAGATAGGTAATGTATATAATATATTTGATGTGTGATATGTAGTAATAATAATAATAATAATAATAATGTATGGATTTTATATAGCGCAATTCTTGGGATCAACTCATTGCGCTCAGCACACACTCAAACACTCCCACTAACATGTGTTCACACACACACACACACACACACACACACACACACACACACACACAACCCCCTACCGACACAGGCGCACTTATCAAGTTCATCGGTTCAAGCGTAAACAATACAGTTATGCATGCAGTACATAAAAAGTCATGTCATAATAATAGACACAGCATTCAGATATTATGGTTGAAGAATGCTTTCCTAAAGAAGTATGTTTTTAACTCTGACTTGAATTTAGATAATGTAGGCAGGTCACGTAAGCTGTCAGGAAGAGAATTCCAAAGAGTGGGCGCACTAAAGCTAAATGCTCTCTCACCGACTGTCTTTAACGAGCGCCTAGGAATTTTCAGAAGTTTTTGAGAAGATGAGCGAAGAGACCGAGAAGTTTGATAGGTGGACAGAGAAGCAGAAAGATACTGTGGGAGTGTCCCATCAAAGAAACGATAGGCAAAAACTGCGATTTTGAACTGCCATCGATATTTGATGGGAAGCCGGTGGAGTTCACGTAACAAAGGTGTAATATGCTCATTTTTACGCTTTTTGAGAACAAGCCGAGCTGCACTCTTTTGCACCCTTTGTAATCGTGCAAGCTGTTCTGAAGGAAGTCCTGCTAACACAGAGTTACAGTAGTCTAGTCGGGACATTACCATGGCGGTGATGAGTCTGATTGTTGCCTGTGTGGAGAGGTAAGACCAGATAGAAGCAATACGTTGCAATTCCAGGAAGCATGCACGACAAACATTAGATATTTGGTTCTGCATAGAGAGCGTTTGATCAATGCTGACACCTAAATATTTCACTGACTCTTTGAAAGGTAAAACAACACCATCAATTTCTGCCGACTCAGCTTTAACCATCTTGACACGAGAGGAGGTACCAACAGCCATGATCTCAGTTTTGTCACTATTCAGCTTGAGTTTGTTGCTGGTCATCCAGACTTTTACGTCCCTAAAACATGCGGTAATATCAGATTGAGCACCTTGAAAATCACTGGTGGTTGCGCTCTTAGAGAGTTCAGTGTCATCTGCGAACTTGTGGAAGTCACAGCCATGGGCAGAAATAACGTCAGATAAGGGCTGAGAATAAAGGGTAAAAAGAACTGGTCCAAGGACAGAGCCCTGGGGAACACCATACAGAACAGGAGAAGGGGATGATTTAGCACCATTAACGATTACCGTCTGTGTCCTGTCAGAAAGGTATGATGTGAACCATTTGAGAACCATATCGTCAAATCCAAAAGTAACCTTGAGTCTCTTGAGTAGGATAGAGTGGTCAAGAGTATCAAAAGCAGCACTGAGATCAAGCAATGCTAGAAGGGAGACCAGTTTATCGTCTGTTTTACAAAGCAGGCAGTCTAAGACACTCAGAACTGCAGTTTCTGTGCTGTGGTTTTTCCTATAAGCAGACTGACACACTTCCAGGAGACCATTATCTGACAAATGGGATTGGAGCTGCTTCAAGACAACATGTTCAAGGATTTTAGAAAGAAATGGAAGATTCGATACTGGTCTAAAATTCTTCATATCATTTGCATCAAGACCACTTTTCTTCAACAAAGGTGTGACAACAGCATGTTTGAACTGTGGAGGGACACAACCAGATGCCAGAGATTTGTTCACAACGGACGTAATCAACGGCACCAGATGTGAGGCATACTGTTTCATGAGGGGAGTGGGGATAGGGTCAAGGATGCAACTTTTACCAGGAGAAAGAGCAATCAAATCAATAATCTGCTTTTCACTAACGGGTTCAAAACAGGAAAACAAAGGTCCATCATACAAATCAAAAAGAACAGACTGGCATGAATCAGAGTCAAGATTGTCTCTAATACGCTTTATCTTCTCGGAGAAGAAATCACTGAATTGCTGTGGGAGATCTGAAGCCGGTATATTGCAAGGAAATGACAATGTTTTTGTTTTGCCAAGTAGAGTATTTGACAGTGAAAACAGCTGTTTTGACGAAGTACATGAATTAATTTTGTCACCATAATAAGATTGCTTGGAATCTTCAAGACACTGTTCTGCTTTGCATCTCTCAGCGGCAAATATCTGCCGGTGAACCACAAGGCGAGTCTTTCTCCACCGTCGCTCAGCACGACGGCGTTGACGGCGTGCTGCCCTCACATCCTCGGACAACCATGGGGCAGAGGGGTGATCAGTGACACACCTGGTCACTGCAGAGGCATGATGGTCGAGGATCTTTAAGAGGCCATTGTTGAAAGCACTGACCAGCTCCACAACGTCGGAATTGCAGTGCTGTGTAGACTGCAGATCAGCAAAAGTCCTGACGTCTTTGTCAAAATCGGTAGCACACAAAGCCTTCATGTTCCTGGATGTCACAAGGCGTTTACGGGGAGGCTTGGTGAGTGACATACGACAGACAACGAGATGGTGATCGGAAAGACCAGCACAGTCACGTACATCAGACACTGACAGGAGGCAGTTATCACTGTCACCAACCACCCAGTCAAGAATGTGTCCATGTTTATGTGTTGGGACCTGAACAAACTGTGATAAGTTGCGGTCGTTCAAAAGCGTTTTCAGTTGTTTAACCTGATTATCACAACAGTCATCGAAGTGAAAATTAAAGTCCCCAATGAAAGACACATCATGGCGAGAATCAGCATAAGAAGCTAAAAGCTCAGGAAATTCGCAGAGAAAAGTAGAGTTACACAGTTTGTTGGACTTACTTGGCGGCGGCCGGTATAAACACACCAAGGAAGCAGTAGCAGTAGGTGACTGTATTTTCAGCTCAACACACTCAAAAGAAGCACGATTTTGTCTTGTAAAAGAAATACAGCCAGACAGTGATTTGCGTACAATGACGCCTAGACCACCTCCTCTGGAACCAAGGCGAGGAAACGAATGGAAAACGTAGTCAGGAGGAGTCATAATCTGTATGTAAGCCTCATCACCATGAGGATAGAGCCAAGTCTCTGTCAGAACAAAGATATCTGTTTTCAAATCAACTAGAGTCTCGTGGATTTCGGTAGCCACATTGCGACATGACTGACAGTTCAGAAGCAATACCCTTAGTGTTTGTTTGCTGCCTGTCCTTTTGCGTGGATATCTTTTCCTCGGCAAACCCACACCAATCTTCAACAAACGAAGACGAGAGGTAAGCTCCGAAGTCAGACGGACAGGCGTTACTTGGAGCAGTTGAGCGCGACTGTACTGGAGTGAAGCATCATCACATCGCTCAACTTGAACTGACCCGGATACAGGTTGACTGACACACTGCACAGGCGAGTTTAATGGCGGAAACACACAGTTCAGATTTGAAAGCCTGGAAGAAAGAATTGCGCTCAGCACGAGCAATCAAAAGCAGAAATGGGCATAAAATACCCACCACACAAAAGCGTCCCACATTACGACGTTGCACATAAACTTTCACATCAAAACACTCGTTCAATCCAGCACAATGAAGCATTCAAACGCAGAGGCTTTGACCACTCAAACTTCAACAGCAAGCGGCCATAACTCTCTCAGAGTTAGTAGTCTGTATTATGTGTATAACAATTATTTTCCTTCCAGTAGATAGGCAATGTACATAATGTATTTGATGTGTGATATGTAGTAGTCTGTATTATGTGTATAACAATTATTTTATTCAATAGATAGGTAATGTATATAATGTATTTGATGTGTGATATGTAGTGGTCTGTATTATGTGTATAACAATTATTTTATTTAGTAGATCGGTAATGTATATAATGTATTTGATGTGTGACATGTAGTGGTCTGTATTATGTGTATAACAATTATTTTATTTAGTAGACAGGTAATGTATATAATGTCTTTGATGTGTGATATGTAGTAGTCTGTATTATGTGTATAACAATTACTTTATTAGTAGTCTGTATTATGTGTATAACAATTACTTTATTTAGTAGATAGGTAATGTATATAATGTCTTTGATGTGTGATATGTAGTAGTCTGTATTATGTGTATAACAATTACTTTATTAGTAGTCTGTATTATGTGTATAACAATTACTTTATTTAGTAAATAGGTAATGAATATAATGTCTTTGATGTGTGATATGTAGTAGTCTGTATTATGTGTATAACAATTATTTTCCTTCCAGTAGATACGTAATGTATATAATGTATTTGATGTGTGATATGTAGTAGTCTGTATTATGTGTATAACAATTACTTTATTTAGTAGGTAGGTAATGTATATAATGTCTTTGATGTGTGATATGTAGTGGTCTGTGTTATGTGTATAACAATTACTTTATTCAGTAGATATGTAATGTATATAATGTCTTTGATGTGTGATACGTAGTGGTCTGTATTATGTGTATAACAATTATTTTATTTAGTAGATAGGTAATGTATATAATGTCTTTGATGTGTGATATGTAATAGTCTGTATTATGTGTATAACAATTACTGTAAAGCACACTGAGCTCCCTGTCCAAAGGAAATTGCTCAACAGATATATATATATATATATATATATACATATATAATAAACTAATAAATTCCAAGGATAAGTACCGAGCACCATTCCAGCAACAGAGCAGCATGGTGTTGCAATGACTGCAAGAAATATTCAATTATAAACAAAGCTTGCTCTTATGTCTTAGATTGAAGAAATAGGGGGAGATAAGCATTCATATCTGCAGTGGTAGATAATTCTGCCTAACTAACAGTATGTGCTTGAGTGGGTGAATGGGGAATAATAAATGCTTCTCAAAATGAGCCTTCAGCAAGCTTATAGTCTCCAAGGGGGAGACAATCTCCAATGGGGAGGAAACTCACTAACATACACTACTCAAAACAATTGAAGTACCACTTAGGAAAACTGCTGTCATTCGAAAGAAAACAAAGCTGAACATAATTTAATGATTGAATATTTTATTTTTATTATTCCTCAATCCATTCAAATTTATTCAAACACCGTGACAAAAAATTATCTTTGTTTTACACTTGATTAAAGAGGCATACCCCCAAAATGAAAAGTAACAAGAGTCTATGGTAGATGTCATGATGTTAATAACAGGTATGACCACCGTTCGCGTTCAAACAAGCGTCACATCGACGTCTCATGGAGTGCACCAGGCGGCGGAGAGTGTCCTGGGGGATCGCCTGCCACTCCTGCTCCAGCAACTGAAACAGCTGGTCCACGGTGTCTGCTGGAGGGTTGTGGGCCCGCACTCGCCTCCCCAGCACGTCCCACAGATGCTCTATGGGGTTCAAATCTGGTGACCTGGCAGGCCAGTCCATTCTTGTCACCTGCTGCCCTTGTAGGAACTGATTCACGATGGCGGCGCGGTGGCACGGCGCGTTGTCGTCCTGGAACTGGGCGCCCTGGCCAACTGCCCTCAGGGCGGGCATCACAAGGGGGCGGATGATGGTGTCGCGGTAGGTGGCACCGGTCAGGCGGCCTTCAACACGGTGTAGGGGGGTCCTGTGACGTAGGCTGAACCCACCCCACACCATCACGGACCCACCTCCATAGCGGTCATGCTCCCTGACGGCAGCGTCAACGTAGCGTTCTCCAGGACGTCGCCAGACGCGAACCCGCCCGTCGTTGAACCTGAGGGTGAACCTTGACTCGTCTGTGAAGAGTACTGTTGCCCATTCAGCTCTTGTCCACCTTCTATGACATGTTGCCCAGGCCCGACGATGAGCTCGATGCGCTGGGGTCAGTATTGATCTCACTGCTGGGGACCTTGACCTCAAGTTGGCGTCGTGGAGCCGGTTCCGAACTGTCTGGGTACTGACGTTGACGTTGCTGGCTTGTCGTAGCTGGTCTCGGAGTACTGTGGCACTGGCTGAACGGTCTCTCAGACAAGCGATAACAATGAACCGATCCTGCTGTCTGGAGGTGCTTCTCGTCCGTCCACGTCCCTGCTGTTCTTCAACACTTCCAGTGTTAAGCCAACGGTCTCTGAGCCTCAGAATGACTGGGTGACTCACTCCAAGCCGTCGACCAATCTCCCTCAAGCCAATACCTTCTTGGTACCATGCTATCGCTCTTCCTCTGTCGGTGTTGCTTAGTCGTTGTCTCGCAGGCATGGTTAAATCTTCCTAAATTTCGCGACTTTTTATACCCGTCAAATGTGCTAACTGATTGCAATTCTGCTCAGAAAAGACCTTGCTTTCACGTGCATCACATTTTTTTTTTCTTGCTGTGTCTGTGTCAAAATCTGGGAGCGACACAAGTTCGATAATTTCTCGGGATTTTTTTGCCTCAGATGCGACGCGGTAGATAACTGCTGACCGACTTTAACATAACAAAAATGCACGAGGAGTAGTATTTGAGAACCGGGTAAGCTTATCCAGCAGAATTTATTCAATTATCAATATTAATTGGTTTATCAGAGCTTTTTATAAATTGCATACAAAAATTAGGGGTGGTACTTCAATTGTTTTGAGTAGTATATAACTCCTGGTCAGATACCAGTATTTCGAAACCTGACTGTTTCTCCTCAGTGACCGCGGAAAGTGGTAACTTGACTCCTCTGCCTTTTCGGTTTTAAGAAGAATGCTATCCCAGAAAAAGGCTGGTGCGCAATACCGTAGTATGTTTGTTGAGTTTTCAAAAAAACAACCAAAGATGCCACCTAAGAAGCAAAAGAAAATCATGAAAGAGCAAAACAAGCTACATTTTCTTGTGAAAAGTAGAAAATATAAAAAGATATCCTCTTAAGACACAAGTGCTGAGGGCCAGTTCTTGGAATGTATCCGCAAGGGACTAAATTACAATAAACTAATAAATTCCAAGGATAAGTACCGGTTTTTTGAAAACTCAACAAACATACTATGGTATTGCACACCAGCCTTTTTGTACACATGGTCATTGAGCTCTAATGTTATGTCTAGGTAATTCACTACTTTTTTGTTTGCTTCTATTGTGATTTTTAAGTTGTAGTTTTTTAAGATTTTACATAATTCTTTTCCAATGACATACCAATCTACGTAAATATCAAAAGCAACCACCCACCATCTATACTAAAAACAATACCCAATGGTATAAACAAGAGACTATCCAACCTGTCATGCAATGAAAAAGTATTCGATAATGCAGCAACAGAATACCAAGAAGCATTACAAAAAAGTGGTTATAATACAGCCCAGACAATAACACGAACAGAAATAAGAAAAACAGGAAAAGGAAGATCATATGGTACAACCCCCCATACGATGGACATGTAAAAACAAACGTAGGAAAAGAATTCTTTAAAATCTTGGCAACATCATTCCCAAAAGAACACAAACTGTTCAAAATATTCAACAAAAACACCATTAAACTATCATACTCATGTATGCCCAACCTTAAAAACATAATTGACTCATCTAACAAAACGAAAAGCAATACAACAGAGAAGGGTGCCGAAAGGACATCTTGCAACTGCACTAAAAAAGAACAGTGCCCCCTAAGCAACAAATGTCTCCATAGCAATATTGTATACCAAGCTACGGTAACATCAGAAAATGAAAAAGGAACATATATAGGGATCACTGAAAACACTTTCAAAACCAGATACGCAAACCATAAACAGTCATTCAAAAAAGAAAAATACAAAAACCAAACAGAGCTGAGTAAATACATTTGGAGACTCAAAGATAAAAAAAATAGACTACATGGAAAATCATAAAAAGAGCAACACCATACAACAATATTTAAAAAAAAATGCAATCTATGCTCCACAGAAAAATGGTTAATATTATGTAAACCACACCTAGCAACTTTGAATACAAAAGTAGAAATAGTAAACAATTGCAGGCACAAATGGAAATCTTTGTTAGCGCACTCCACCTGAACAGACCCCAACAAGAATTACAGACCACACGTGCAGCGACTCACACATGCAGAAACGGAATCAGGTCCCGCACGCTATAAAAGACAGATAGCATGCCCCAAAAGAATATCCTGACGAGAGCAAGAGGCTCGAAACAAGCTTGTTGATTTTAACACTTCATTTTAAAAATACTTTTAACAATATATATATATATATATATAATATATATATATATATATATATATATAATCAATACTGAAATAAAAGCACTCCGACTGATTTCTTGCTTGATTAGAAACAAAGTGGCTGTCTGCATTTCTGAGCACATGTAGTGTCGGTGCATGTATGTGCACGTATACCTCCACAGTGTGTGTCAATGTTGCACAGACTCATGCACATATACATGTTCAATACTCAAGTTGTTGATCAATCTCCTTCTTTCATTCATAGCCTTTCTTTCAACGCCCATCTTGTGCCGAATATGAGAAGATAAATGATAGGTCATTGTTCGTTTCAATGTCCTGAACAATGTTTACCTTGCCTGAAGAAGACCTAACAGGTCGGAATGCATTGTTTTGTCTTGTAACTTGTTTGTGCTTGTTTTTGGTGGACTCACTAGGAATGAGTCTTAAAGTTTCTTTCTTTCCATGTTTGTTTGACAAGCTGCCCCTTGATGTTTGTTTCCCAGCTGCCCCTTGCTGACTGTCTCCCTGTTTTTGGTGGACTCACTAGGAATGAGTCTTAAAGTTTCTTTCTTTCCATGTTTGTTTGACAAGCTGCCCCTTGATGTTTGTTTCCCAGCTGCCCCTTGCTGACTGTCTCCCTGTTTTTGGTGGACTCACTAAGAATTAGTCTTAAAGTTTCTTTCTTTCCATGTTTGTTTGACAAGCTGCCCCTTGATGTTTGTTTCCCAGCTGCCCCTTGCTGACTGTCTCCCTGTTTTTGGTGGACTCACTAAGAATTAGTCTTAAAGTTTCTTTCTTTCTATGTTTGTTTCATTTCTTTCCATGTTTGTTTCCCAGCTGCCCCTTGCTGACTGTCTCCCTGTTTTTGGTGGACTCACTAAGAATTAGTCTTAAAGTTTCTTTCTTTCTATGTTTGTTTCATTTCTTTCCATGTTTGTTTCCCAGCTGCCCCTTGCTGACTGACTGTCTACCTGCTGCAGAAACTGCTCATGTGCATGATGCTCCATGACGTCGTCCCTGGGGTGGAACTGCTCCTCCAGTTGCATCAGCCGCTCCTGTTCACGCTCACGCATGGCATGATCCTGTGCCAGAGACTGCTGGATCAGTCGCGCCACTTCGCTCTTGGACGGGTCTTTCTCCCGACCAATCAGAAACCTGGAACAAAAAAAAGAAAGAAAAAAAAAAGAAAAACAACAACAAAAACCTCCAGTAATGCAGACGACAGGGATAAAGGACAGGGATTCAATTTAAATTTGGAATTAAAATATTTTGATATCCCCTTGTCTTCTGATGCTGATCTTCTGATCTCTCGTCTTCTGATCACCTAAAATACTGATCAACACTGAACCCACCATCAGAGAACAGGATGCAAACCTTTGAGCTCTAGAGCCATTCCATGCACACATAAAGGTACTGAAAATAGGTATGCCGGGTTATCGATTAGTAGGACAGGACAAATCAGTCCCAGCAACTTCCACAACTTCTTGATTGCCTCATTTGTTCAATTATCAATCTGTTTTAGTATCTCAGGCACCCAAATAGGTCAATGTTATGGAGTCATTTGGTCACAAAATTGCCTACCAAACTCAAATATCAGGGTGATCCCAAACACTCCAACCAGACAGCTGATTTAATTTACGTCAATTATACATGACCAATGAGATACAGCTGCAGGGCAACTGGATCTGTTTAGTGATGAAGCACTGCTACCCCTCATCTCAGCCCTGGTCAAGAATTGACTATGAACTCATAGTCATCTGATCACCATTCTCTTAAAGCCTGCTTGAGCAAAGAAGGTAGTTCCGATGACTTGTTGGGCAAGCCAAACCTACTGACAGCTGTCTGACTACGGAGGTCTATGCTGATTTGGTATAAGAGGAGAAGGGTTGATAGGTGGACACCATGTGGAACCATGTGGGGTGTGTGACACATGTTTTTCTTTTTATCAGAGGATTCGTTTGATGCAAATTAGTGAAAATAACTGGTTTCCATCGTAGTTCTTTCTGTACAACGTCCTATAGGTCTGGGGTTTTTGTTCTTCTCACAGCAGAAGAAACAAATAGAAATGTTCTGAGGTCTGGGGTTTTTGTTCTTCTCACAGCAGAAGAACCAAATAGAAATGTTCTGAGGTCTGGGGGGTTTGTTCTTCTCACAGCAGAAGAACCAAATAGAAATGTTCTGAGGTCTGGGGTTTTTTGTTCTTCTCACAGCAGAACCAAACAGAAATGTTCTGAGGTCTGGGGGGTTTGTTCTTCTCACAGCAGAAGAACCAAACAGAAATGTTCTGAGGTCTGGGTTTTTTGTTCTTCTCACAGCAGAAGAACCAAACAGAAATGTTCTGTGGTGCCACACTGTGTACCAAAGGCAATAACTGGCCTGCAGTGAAGAGGCTGACAAGCTGCTCCACATGGGATCATCCCAAAGAGAACACGTCAATCCATTCAGTTATGAATCAAACAGATTTTTTCAGCATTTCAGTGGGGTTGTAGAATGTAATCCTTTTTAACCATTATCTTTTGAACAATTTGGGGTAACTCAATGAACATCCAGCCAAATGGCTTTAACGCGACTCACAAGGAGATAATAACACACACACACACAGACACAGACATTCACACATAACACACACACACAAACGCGCGCACACACACACGCACATATACCCACCTAGCCTGCCACCCCCCAGCCCCCCCCCCCCCCCCTACACACATAAACTCACACACACATGCACACACACACCCACCTACACACACATATACATACACACACCTACCCAACCTGCCACCCACCTGCTCCCCCCCCCCCCCCCACACACACACACATACACACACACTGGACCAAAAGTCACACCATCCATCACAGCCTATGCCTGCAGACAGAAAAACCACACGCGCAACCAAAACAAGCCTCAAAGAGAAAAGAGTGAAAGCATCAACTCACCTGACTTCCCCGCTGGTGTTTCTGAGGACTGAAGCAGCGTAAGCCTGAGTCACTCCAACCAAGCTCTTGCCGTCCACCTCGATGATCTGGTCGTTGACTTGAATTCTACCAGCAACATTAACATCTCATCTGGATGGTTACATACGCAGATTGGTCAAAATGACAACTCAGACCCTTATTCTTTTTTACGTTTAGATTTTTTCTATCTCTTCGATCTGCATCAATGAAACCTAACTTTTCTTGGTGAAGACTCCAATTCTGCTTGAAGCAGGGTTCTTTCTTTGTTCTTTGAAGTGGATGACTGTCCAAAGAACAATATATTCATGGTTCAGTATGGTCACATATGCACTGCATAGTTCCAAATCAATATTCAGTTCATTGCTTTAATCTTATTTGCCAGGAACAAAATCTTAATTTAATGGCGCTTATACTTTCTTTCCAATTCATGCAACACCTAGTGATTTATCGCATGTTTTCAATCACAATGAAGAATGAAGGAATGAATGGACAACGATAAACACAAAGCAGCCAGTGAATGATGAATTAAATGTATAAATGGAAAAACAACAATGGTACAAAATAGCAATGAATGTAGGAATCAATGATCAAATGATGGTACAAAGTAGCCAGAAAACTAAAAATGAACATTTCAGCAAAGCAAAGGCTTCACAAAACAAGACAGCAAACAAGTAACCAATCAGACAAAATCACAGGAGGTTGTTCGAGCAGGAAAGTAACAATAGTCATCAATCAAAAAATTAACATTACGTCATTATTTTGGTCCAGATACCTATTGGTTTATTCTAGTTATCAAAGCCAGATGGAAAGTCTATTGCTTGCTTTGACGCAATCACAAAAGTACCAACTTCGTGGTGGACACACAGAAACTGAACATCCATAAAAGTTATTCAAATCCTTCTCATCATTAACTCTCTTTATTCTAAGCTGGAGTATATGTTGTTCGTCCTTTGATTTCGAAGATGACCATGACTTCAACCTCAGATGGAAGATTGCTGAGTGTGGGTCCGCAGGTGGCTGGTGAGGCTGATCTGGGCCCGGAAGGAACGCCCACATGTGGGACACATGTGGGTGGGTGCTACAGTGGAGGTGGAGGAAGCTCTGGCCTTGTGCACAGCTCGCTTTTTCTCAGCTTCTTTCTCTCAGCTTGAGTATATATTCACAGCTGATATAGAGGAGATTATTAACTTTATCTCGTTCACAATCGGCTGTTTACTCATCTGGTCATTGTTTGTTGGTGTGTTTCTCATTCAAATAGGAGTAAGTTCCAAACATACAGAGAAGAATGTATCCAAAAAAAAAAGAAAAAGAAAAAGAAAAAAAAGCAGGTCACTACCTTCCGTCACGCTGTGCTGCTCCACTGTCGGTCAGTGTTTTGATGAAAATCCCAAGTTTCTCCAACCCTGCGTCTGCCCCTACTCCCATTCCAATGATACTGAGACCAAGGCCAGAGGACCCTGCAGTGGTGTGCAGTGGACACACATACATGCCACACACACACACACACACACACACACACACACACACACAAACCAAGCCACATACACATGCTCATAAGCACACCACAAACACAGACACACGCAGACACACAACCAAGCCACATACACACATTCATAAGCAGCCAAACACACACACACAAACAGACACAGACACAGACACACAGCCACATACACAAGCTCATAAGCATACCACACACACACACACACACACACACACACACACATTCCCATACACACACAAGCATGCCATACACACACACACACACACACACACACACACACACACACACACACACACAGATGGGTTATTATAATGGACATGCAAAACATTGAGAATGTGAAAGTGTCCAATCAAAAAAAAACAACTATAAAAATAGCTGGTAAAGCAGATTACCAATCAAAAATCCAATCAGAAATTTAATGAACTACATGAGGACGGAGCAATAAAAATGTCAAGGAAAAAAATTACAAACTGAACAATAAAAGAAAGAAAAAAAAATCTGACAGTAAAACCAACACCATAAAACTTGAGAATGAAAAACATTCCATAACCCTTCTGAATGCACACACACACACACACACACACACACACACACACACACACACACACACACACACACACACCAGCACATTCATGCAGATGCACAAGCACACATACACACCCATGGCATACTTACCATATCCACATACTACAGTAAAAATGGAAAAAGAGGTGCTAAGTGGAGACAGACAGACACAAAGAAAGAAAGAGAAGATGGAGAGAAGATAGGTAGAGAGAAAGAGAGAGAGAGAGGGGGGAGAGAAGAGAGAGAGAGAGGGGGGGAGAGAGAGAGGGGAGAGAGAGGAAGAGGGGGGGAGAGAGAGAGAGGGAGAGGAAGAGAGAAAGAGAGAGAGAGGGGGGGAGAAGAGAGAGGGAGAGAGAGAGGAGGGGAGGAGAGAGAGAGGGAGAGAGAGAGAGGGAGAGAGAGATAGAGGGGGAGACAGAAAGAGGAGAAAGGCAGAAATATCCCACTGGCAACTGCTGTTATCACGAATCAACACAGAATACAGCAAAACCAAACAAACAAAAAAGATTATTTTAAAAAATCATATCAAACAGAGAAAAAACCAAACTGGATACCAATAATAGATGACCATAAACATGTCTTTGCCTTTCTTGACACTTTCAATATCTTTGTCACAGATCTGGGTGAAGCGGTTCTCTAAGAAACAAGAAATGTCTTCTTTCTCATATTTTCTTTCAGACGTGACATAAGAGGAGCAACATGTAGGGTTGAAAGCTGGTGGAGGGTCTATGAAGTTCAATCTATTCTTCAAAATAAATAAACAAATAAATAATGTTTTAAATCTAAAACACTTTAATCTCATGGTTAAAAAACAAACAAACAAAAAGGCAAATATCACTGACAGTACGTGGATTATGTATGTCTTTCTCAATCCCTCTTGGAAATTTTTTGACTACTGTTCCTCATTTGATAAATGAGCATTACCTCCCTTCCACAACTGACAAGCAGCAAACAAAACGAGAAACAGGAATAATCAAAGAAGCAACAAACTACATCCTGCTATCACAAAACCATCCCTTCGTTCTTCTCCTCCACCAAATCATGACTACAAGGAATAAAGAGCACACACACACACACACACACACACACACACACACACACACACACACACCACCCCTTCCTTTTCTTTAAACCTTGTCTTTCTTTTCTTCCCTTTCTGTGTACGTCCTGCCTATGTTAAACAACTTGTCATAAAACCCCATACCATAAAACTCCATACGAAAGAAAAATCCTGCTGAGCGGTTGCTCATAAAAACTTGCTGTCAATCTGTCTGAGGTTATGTCCATACTTCCTTTGACCCCCCCCCAGCAACAAATAATCCAGTCAGCAGTGTCAAGACAACGGTTGCATCTTTTCTCTCACACAGGAACATTTCAAAACAAACGTAAAAGATTTTCCAGCGAATATTGTTGTGGCATCACTCTTGCAAAACTTGGTTTTCTCAATTTCTGTTCATGATAATCCCTCCTCCCCCTCCCACTCTCCTTGCCCCCTTGTTCTCTTTGATCTGTCCTTCTCTCACTCTGTTAGTGTTTCTCTTTTCAATGCCCCATCTTTTTCAACTTATTTTGAACCCCATCTCCCTCAGTTCTACTGCACTCTTAGACTTAAAAGCAAAAAAAAACAAAAGTTTAATTCCTTCACAAATTTCTTTGAGTAGTAATTTCAACCAAACTACATGGCTCACTTTAAAAATCCAACTATAACCAATGGGATTCGCATTTCAACAGTATCCTTTTCTTTTCTCAGTCCCTTTCAGAACAGTTTCACTGACCTCCCTCATGCTATTTATCATTCCTTTCAGAACAGCCTCACTGACCTCCCTTATGCCACTTATCATTTCTAGGAACACCTTTCAGAACAGCCTCACTGAACTCCCTCATTCCACTTATCATTCCTTTCAGAACAGCCTCACTGACCTCCCTCATTCCACTTATCATTCCTAGGAACACCTTTCAGAACAGCGTCACTGAACTCCCTCATGCCACTTATCATTCCTTTCAGAACAGCCTCACTGAACTCCTCATGCCACTTATCATTCCTAGGAACACCTTTCAGAACAGCCTCACTGAACTCCCTCATGCCACTTATCATTCCTTTCAGAACAGTGTAACTGACCTCCCTCATGCCATTTATCATTCCTTTCAGAACAGTGTAACTGACCTCCCTCATGCCACTTATCATTCCTTTCAGAACAGTGTCACTGAACTCCCTCATGCCACTTATCATTCCTTTCAGAACAGTGTCACTGAACTCCCTTATGCCACTTATTATTCCTAGGAACACCTTTCAGAACAGCCTCACTGAACTCCCTCATGCCACTTCCATTCCTTTCAGAACAGCTTCACTGAACTCCCTCGTGCCACTTATCATTCCTTTCAGAACAGTGTAATTGACCTCCCTCATGCCACTTATCATTCCTTTCAGAACAGTGTCACTGAACTCCCTTATGCCACTTATCATTCCTTTCAGAACAGTGTCACTGAACTCCCTCATGCCACTTATCATTCCTTTCAGAACAGTGTAACTGACCTCCCTCATGCCACTTATAATTCCTTTCAGAACGGCGTCGCTGAACTCTCTCATGCCACTTATCATTCCTTTCAGAACAGTGTCACTCAACTCTCTCATGCCACTTATCATTCCTTTCAGAACAGTATCACTGAACTCCCTCATGCCACTTATCATTTCTAGAAACACCTTTCAGAACAGTGTAACTGACCTCCGTCATGCCACTTATCATTCCTTTCAGAACAGCCTCACTGAACTCCCTCATGCCACTTATCATTCCTTTCAGAACAGCCTCACTGAACTCCCTCATGCCACTTATCATTCCTTTCTGAACAGTGTCACTGAACTCCCTCATGCCACTTATCATTCCTTTCAGAACAGTGTCACTCAACTCTCTCATGCCACTTATCATTCCTTTCAGAACAGCCTCACTGAACTCCCTCATGCCACTTATCATTTCTAGGAACACCTTTCAGAACAGCCTCACTGAACTCCCTCATGCCACTTATCATTTCTAGGAACACCTTTCAGAACAGTGTAACTGACCTCCGTCATGCCACTTATCATTCCTTTCAGAACAGTGTAATTGATCTCCCTCATGCCACTTATCATTCCTAGGAACACCTTTCAGAACAGCCTCACTGAACTCCCTCATGCCACTTATCATTCCTTTCAGAACAGCTTCACTGACCTCCCTCATGCCACTTATCATTCCTTTCAGAACAGTGTAACTGACCTCCCTCATGCCACTTATCATTTCTTTCAGAACAGCCTCACTGAACTCCCTCATGCCACTTATCATTCCTTTCAGAACAGTGTCACTGAACTCCCTCATGCCACTTATCATTCCTTTCAGAACAGCGTCACTGAACTCACTCACGCCACTTACCATTTCTAGGAACACCTTTCACAGTTCAGGTGGAAAGAAAAACAAATCACTTGCAGTCACGAGAAATACAGCATTTTTCAACTCATGAAACATTCAAGTTATATACCTGAAATGGAAATGTTGCATATTTGTTTTCCCCCATGAACAAGTTTTGTTTCTCACCTTTGTGCAAATCAACCTCAAAGACATCCATCTTTTCCACACGTTTTTCCAGTTCATATTCTGCAGAGGCAGAGACAGGATCAACATCTTCATTCCGTCTGTCGTAGTCTATTGTGCTGTAGGTGGGAAATACCTGAACACAAGTCAGGAAAGGACCACACAGTCAGTGGAACACAGGTCAGTGAATAAACATAGATCAAGGAATGAACACAGGTCAGGGAATAAACATAGATCAGGGAATGAACACAGGTCTGGGAATAAACATAACAGGTCAGGGAATAAACAAAGATCAGGGAATGAACACAGGTCAGGGAATAAACATAGATCAGGGAATGAACACAGGTCAGTGAATAAACATAGATCAAGGAATGAACACAGGTCAGGGAATTAACACAGATCAGGGAAATGAACACAGGTCAGTTAATAAACACAGATCAGGGAATGAACACAGGTCAGTTAATAAACACAGATCAGGGAATGAACACAGGACAGACAATGAACATAGGTCAAAGAATGAAAATAGATCAGTCAATGAACACAGGTCAAGGAATCAACACAGGGCCGGGAATGAACACAGGTCAGGGAATGAGCACAAAACAGAGGATAACATATAACAAATCAGTGAACATTTAACATGTGAATAAACAAAGGTCAGTGAATAAACAAAGGTCAGGGAATGAACACAGGACAGAGGATAACCCATAACAAAATAGTGGACACATAACATGTGAATAAACACAGGTCAGTGAATAAACAAAGGTCAGGGAATTAACACAAACAGAGGATAACACATAACAAATCAGTGAACATTTAACATTGACTAAACAAAGGTCAGGGAATAAACACAGGTCAGGGAATGAACACAGGACAGAGGATAACCCATAACAAAATAGTGAACACATAACATGTGAATAAACACAGGTCAGTGAATAAACAAAGGTCAGGGAATTAACACAAAACAGAGGATAACACATAACAAATCAGTGAACATTTAACATTGACTAAACAAAGGTCAGGGAATAAACACTGGTCAGGGAATGAACACAGAACAGAGGATAACACATAACGAATCAGTGAACACATAACATGTGAATAAACAAAGGTCAGTGAATGAACACAGGACAGAGGATAACGCATAACAAAACAGTGAACACATAACATGTGAATAAACAAAGGTCAGGGAATGAACACAGGACAGAGGATAACACATAACGAAACAGTGAACACATAACATGTGAAGAAAAACAGGTCAGGGAATGAACACAGGACAGAGGATAACACATAACGAAACAGTGAACACATAACATGTGAAGAAAAACAGGTCAGCGACTGAACAAAAGTGAGAGAATGAACACAGGTCAGGGAATGAACACAGGACAGTGAATGAACAGAGGTTAGGGAATGAACAAAGGTTAGTGGATGAACACAGATCAGGGAATGAACACAGAACAGAGGATAATGCGTAACAAGACAGTGAACACATAACATGTGAATAAACAAAGGTCAGTGAACACACTAATGGTCAGTGAATGAACACAGGTCAGGGAATGAACATAGGTCATGGAATGAACATCGGTCAGGGAATGAACACAGGTCAGGGAATGAAGTTTGAACACAGGTCAGAGAATGAACACAGGTCAGAGAATGAACACAGGTCAGCGAATGAACACAGGTCAAGGAATGAACATAGGTCAGAATCTAACACATAGCATAACAGTGAACACATAACATGAGAACAAAGGTCAGTGAATGAACAAAGGTCAGGGAATTAACACAGGTCAGGTAATGAACACAGGTCAGGGAATGAACACAGAACAGAGGATAACACACAACAAAACGGTGAACATTTAACATGTGAATAAACAAAGGTCAGAGAATGAACAGAGCTAAGGGAATGAACATAAGTCAGGGAATGAACATAGAACAGAGGATAACACATAACAAAACAGTGAACACATAACATGTGAATGAATGAAGATCAGGGAATGAACACAGGACAGGGAATGAACACAGAACAGAGGATAACACATAACAAAACAGTGAACACATAACATGTGAATGAACAAAGGTCAGGGAATGAACACAGGACAGGGAATGAACACAGGACAGGGAATGAACACACAGGGCAGGGAATGAACACAGGACAGGGAATGAACACAGGACAGGAAATGAACACAGAACAGAGGATAACACATAACAAAACAGTGAACACATAACATGTGAATGAATGAAGGTCAGGGAATGAACACAGGACAGGGAATGAACACAGAACAGATGATAACACATAACAAAACAGTGAACACATAACATGTGAATAAACAAAGGTTAGGGAATGAACAAAGGTCAGGGAATGAACACGATAAGAGAGATAATGTTGCTTATAGCCCAGCCGACCGCAAGGGGCCACATCAGGGCTGTCACCACGTTAAAATCAACTCACAAGTCATTAAAAAAAAAAAATAAAAAAAAAATAAAAAAAATAAAAAAAAAAAAAAAAAAAAAACCTTTCACACATCTCTTTAAATGACATCTTCTAGAAACGCACCAGAAACTTCATTAAAAATCTTTCTTCCGTAAAATCTTATATCAGATGAAAAATGTTAATCTCTCTCAAAAAGTCAAGGATCACGTCAGGCGGGACATCCCTGAACAGGATCTTCATGGACTCCGCTGTAAAATGTTTGTGTCTCACATCGTGCAAGTCCCAACACTCTAAAAGAATATGTTTCATTGTGAGTGGCACATGACATGGAATGCACCACGGAGCTTCTTCACTCTTTAAAAGGTAGGAATGAGTAAAATACGAATGGCCGGTGTGCAGCCGGCACAGAACCGTTTCCTCTTCACGACCACCAGACGTAGATGGGAGGAACTCCTTAAGGTTTGGACGGATCCGAAAGAGTTTGTTATCCGTCTGGGTATTCCAATCCTCCTGCCAGAGGTCTTTCACATAATCATTAATTTTGGGTTTCAGATCTGAGCAGGGGATATATATGTTGGACAATTTCTCTCTTGTAGCATTCTTGGCTAAACGATCAACCATTTCGTTACCTCCGATGCCAACATGACCAGGAACCCAAGCCAGAATAATGTTGTAACCATCCACTTTCAACTTGCTAAAAAGTTCAAAGAAATGTAAAAGTTCTGGATGCTGAAGGTTGCGGCCAGCTATGGCCTCCAAAGCTGACAGCGAATCCGACAGAACCAGAAAGTCCCTCTTGGTAGATTGTGAAATTATTTTCAATGCCAGAACCAGAGCAGTAAGTTCAGCAGAATAGACAGAGGCATCTGGAGGTATATGTTTTAACAGTATCTGAGAAGGAGCACCAGGGCAATAGGCTGCACAGGCCACTCCATCCTCAGACTTGGAACCGTCAGTGAAAATTTTCTGACAGGATGGAAATTTTGAACAGAGGTCAGCATACAATGCCTTGTATGCCTGAGAGCTGGTGGACTCTTTACGAAAAGCTGCGAGATCAAAACGAATCTCTGGTGTGAAAAAGGTCCACGGAGGCTGATCCGGAAACTTGGAAAAATCAGACACAACTCCTAGGTCTAGACCTGCATTCCGCGCGTGAGGCTGCATACGAACACCAAACGGCGGAATACAGTTAGGGTTGTTTTCGAATTTGTTTTGAAACTGGGGGTCAAAGACACAGTCATAGGCAGGATTCTGCGGTTCTGAGAACAGTCTGATATAGTAATTTAGAGACTGAACACAGGACAGGGAATGAACACGCAGGCAGGGAATGAACACAGGACAGGGAATGAACACAGGACAGGGAACAGAACAAGGAATGAACTTGAGATCTGGAATGAACACAGGACAGGGAATAAACAGAGGACAAGGAATTAACACATGTTAGGAAATGAACACAGGACAGGGAATGAACACGACATATGGATTGAAACAGGACATGGAATAGTTGGGAAATGAACACAGGACAAGGAACAGGACAGGGAATGAACACAAGTTATGAAATGAACACAGGACAGAGAATAAACAGAGGACAATTAACACAGGACAGGGAAAGAACGCAGGACAGGGAACAGAACAGGGAATGAACACAGGACAGGGAATGAACACATGACAGGGAATGAACACACAGGACAGAGAATGAACACAGGACAAAAAATGAACACAGAACAGGGAATGAACACAGGACAGGCAATGAACAATGGACAGGAAATGAACACAGGGCAGGGCATGAACACAGGACAGGCAATAACAATGGACAGGGAAAGAACAATGGACAGGAAATGAACAATGGACATGGAATGAACAATGGAGAGGGAATGAACACAGGACAGGAAATGAACAATGGACAGAGAATGAACAATGGACAGGGAACTAACAATGGACAGGGAACGAACAATGGACAGGGAATGAACACAGGATAGGGAATGAACACAGGACAGGGAGTGAACAATGGACAGGAAATGAACAATGGACAGGGAATGAATACAAGTCAATGGATGAAAACTGGCTAATGAATGAAGACGGTCAGTAAATAAACACAAATCGGGAATGAATATGGAAGCAAATAAACACACAAGTCAGAGGATACTGACACAGGCCTGTCACTGAACACAAGCCATTAAATGGGCAAGTGTTACACAGGCCTGTCACTGAACACAAGCCATTAAATGAGCAAGTGTTACACAGGCCTGTCGCTGAACACAAACCATTAAATGAGCAAGTGTTACACAGGCCTGTTCCTGAACACAAGCCATTAAATGGGCAAGTGCTACACAGGCCTGTTCCTGAACACAAGCCATTAAATGGGCAAGTGCTACACAGGCCTGTTGCTGAACACAAGCCATTAAATGGGCAAGTGCTACACAGGCCTGTTGCTGAACACAAGCCATTAAATGGGCAAGTGTTACACAGGCCTGTCACTGAACACAAGCCATTAAATGGGCAAGTGTTACACAGGCCTGTCACTAAACACAAGCCATTAAATGGGCAAGTGTTACACAGGCCTGTCACTGAACACAAGCCATTAAATGGGCAAGTGTTACACAGGCCTGTCACTGAACACAAGCCATTAAATGGGCAAGTGTTACACAGGCCTGTCACTGAACACAAACCATTAAATGGGCAAGTGTTACACAGGCCTGTTACTGAACACAAACCATTAAATGGGCAAGTGTTACACAGGCCTGTTACTGAACACAAACCATTAAATGGGCAAGTGTTACACAGGCCTGTTAAAAACCATTAAATGAGCAAGTGTTAATCACAGAACATACGCAAATGACTGAACAAAGGCCAACGAAATGCACGTGTGCACACGCACACACACACACACACACACACACACACACACACACACAGGGAGTCAGAGTGAGAGCAAGAATCTGACTGCAAACAACTGAAATGACAAACAGGAAGGCCAACGTATGAATTATATATATATATATATATATATATATATATATATTAAAACACACACACAGACACACACACACTCAGACACACACAAGGAGGCAGTCAGGGTAAGGCAAAGAATCTGACTCAGTGACTGCATAAAGCTTTAATAACAAAAAGGAACACCAAGGTATGATATTCATCAAACACACTTGTCATCATACACCTGTACACATCAATCACTCACCCTTATGGGGTTCTTGCTGAATCGAATGCGGCTGGGTTTCTTCACAATGACATCCTCATCACTGCTGTCGTCTTCCTCGGTGCTTGAGAGTGGAGGGATTTCAATGTATGGAATGAACTGTTCTTCTGATTCCTCTGCCTGATCTTCTGTAATACAAAACGCCCAACCTTTTCATGAGTTGCCTGTCTGTAGTTCGATTCCTGTAGCACTTTACTTACTCTGTTAATTATGCTCACATTGAAACCTTTTGTAGCATTCTCAGGTCCAGTATGTACACCTGTAAATGCTCTGTTCCACAGCGTCATCACTGATGACCGATGGAATGATCCTAAATAAAGTGCTTTCTGATTTACCAGAGTAAGGATACCTGACCTCTCTGACAATGTGTGTGTGTGTGTGTATGTGTGTGTGTGTGTGTGTGTGTGTGTGTGTGTGTGTGTGTGTGTGTGTGTGTGTGTGTGTGCGTGTGTGTGTGTGCTTGTGCACTGGTGGTTCTTCTTCCACATTCCATATAAAGAACTCTGAGGTTCATTTATTAATGGAAATATTTTTGCATTATATGACTCTTTCAATCCCACCAATAAGGTAGCCTTGTGAGGTGAAGCATGTTTCTCTATGACTTATAATATCTTTCAAGCTTCATCATCAAACATGTCATATGATGCTATCCACAAACTGCATCTGCACTGCCGTATTTACATACATGTTAAAGATGCAGCTTTCTTGTGACTAATTCAAACCCATTTCCTCTTTTTTTCCTTATATTTTACACTCAAACTTTCTTTACAAATAACATGAAAAAGATCTGTCCTGAAGAATGTGAATATAAGTTGGAAAACCGCTTCCCAGGGATTTATCCTCATACCCTAACAGTCATTCCATGGCGAAAAGTATTGTAGAAGAGAGTTGTGAATAAAAGGGCAACAAATCTGTAGACAAGATACAGTGTACATAAAAACAATGAAGTACTCAGAACCACACCACATAGCAGAATGCATCTATGGAAACTAAAAGAAATAAAAACTGGGAAAAAAAACAACATAATACAATCTTTTTAACACTAACAAATGAAAAAACCCCAGCAAAAACCTAAAATCAAAAGAGAGCTTTACAGCAGAGCAAAAGAACCCAAACTTCTCAATCTCTACAAATACAAACCAGAAAAAGAATACAAGCAAAGAAAGGAGCAAAACTCTTGTGACTTTATTTCTGCTTTCTTCTCAACATCCATGCCTGTGCAGCATTTGTGACAAAATCTTTGCTGTTGGTAAACTCATGTGCATTGTCACTGGTTAAGTTGTGGCGCCCTCTTGAGGGGGACGTCTACACATTCCAGCTGTGTATTATTGTCATCACCTAGTGGTGCACACACTGAATTAGAGCAGCCACTGCTGAACATCATCAAAGGCACAAAGCAGAAGGACAGTGTTTCTTCTGGTGGACTGCCTTCTGACAAACCAGGTACTGACTGCTTGTGCCTTCTGACAAACCAGGTACTGATGGCTTGTGCCTTCTGACAAACCAGGTACTGACTGCTTGTGCCTTCTGACAAACCAGGTACTGATGGCTTGTGCCTTCTGACAAACCAGGTACTGACTGCTTGTGCCTTCTGACAAACCAGGTTCTGACTGCTTGTGCCTTCTGACAAATCAGGTACTGACTGCTTGTGCCTTATGACAAACCAGGTACTGACTGCTTGTGCCTTCTGACAAACCAGGTACTGACTGCTTGTGCCTTATGACAAACCAGGTACTGATGGCTTGTGCCTTCTGACAGACAACCTGATACTGATTGCTACAGCCTTATGACAACCCGATGCTGATGGCTTGTGCCTTATGACAATCCGATACTGATGGCTTGTGCCTTATGACCACCTGGTACTGATGGCTTGTGCCTTATGACAACCTGGTACTGATGGCTTGTGCCTTATGACAACCTGGTGCTGATGGCTTGTGCCTTATGACAACCTGGTACTGATGGCCTGTGCCTTATCACAACCTGATACTGATGGTTGTGACTTATGACAACCTGATACTGACGGCTTGTGCCATGACAACCTGGTACTGATGGCTTGTAACTTATGGCAACCTGGTACTGATTGGTGAAGCCTTGTGATAATCTGATGCTGATTGCATGCACCTTATAACAACTTAACTCTTTCATCCCTGCCAACCGCTAGAGCGGTTTGACAGATCTTCTCCTTTCATTCCTGAAAACCGCCTCAGCGGTTCACAGAAACATACTCCTTTCCGTCCAGCAACCCGCTGCAGCGGTTCATGCCTTGAAATCTGCTCCCACCTGTCACATGGTTCAGGTTGGCACGTCATAGCGGCCTTCGCCTTGTAACGGGACTCGCGGGACGTTTAGATAAGTCATGCCTGCTTACTTCCTCAGTGTGGGAAAGTGTCTGGAACCAAAATTTTATCATGACTTGACCGTGAGAGCACATTGTTTAGTGCCTACTGAGAAGATGGTGGGTGAAGAAAACGCAGACAGCGATCAGTTTTGTGACGACGAAATTTACAATTTAGCCGATGACTTCGATCTGTTAGATCTAACAGAAGAAGAGAGAGCAGAACTTGCCAATGCCATCAACGAAGATGACAGTGATACTGGCGATGAATTGGATGATGAAAATCTTCCACTTAGCTACAATCGGCTACAATTTGACTGGACAGGTCGGGATTTCACTGAACCACGCACACCTCGGAAAAACTTCGAACAGCGCCCCGGTCCTGTGCGCATACTCGATACGTCAATGAAGGCAGTGGATTATTTTCAGCTGTTCTATTCTGGTACAGTCCTTTCAAAGCTAGTCAGTTTTGCAAACGACAATGCCAACACTAAACAGCAGACTGATCCAGAAAAAAACAGTGGCAGATGTTGGAAAAGATCACACCTGTGTGGTATGTGTCGCGCGACACAAACAATATGAGTCAACACACCCTGGTGTGAAATACAGTGACAATCCGTTCAAGCAAGGCAAGATAACGATGATATGCGAAAAGTGCAATGAATATCTGTGTTGTAATAATAAGAAAGATTGTTTTAAGGTGTACCACACCCGTGTTTCCTTTGTGTGACACCTGGTTTCACGTGTGACACTTTGACACTGTGACACTAGCAGTGCATCATTTTCTAAGACTGACATGTTGTGTGTTGTTTGTCGACATTAACTCGAAGTGTGACTTTTGGACGAATACTGTGCAAAGACCACTGAATTCGGTAAGACCATAGTGCAGAAGGAGTACTGTGGGGACATTTTTATCATTGCTGTGCATTTTTCCTTGGACATGATGACACTGTGACAAAGACACTTGTGAAGCATTCTTTGAAGTGGATTTACCGGAGGACATCAGACTGTGAGTTACATGCATGGTTTTTGCTGCTGGCATGTTTTTGAGCGCTGTATAACATTTTGTTTCTTTAAGTTTGAATTAATTAGTAGTTGTCACCAGTCTTGACACCTGTGTGTCACCAAATACGCGAGAAAGGGTCGGAAAACCAGATCAAAATGTGCCGGCACCATTTCTGTACACAACGGTATATGACATGCTACAGTCCGATAGAAACACCAGTCACACAAAACAATCAGAAGTACACACCCTATTCTTTGTTTACTTTTTTCCTGGAAACCCAGGAATGAAGGGTACTGCTTGTAACTAAGAAACATAGGAATAAGGGGAAGTAATGTCCAACAGACAAGCAGGGATGAAAGAGTTAATACTGATTGCTTAAGGCTTATGACAACTTAATACTGATTGCATGCACCTTATGACAACTAAATACTGATTGCATGCACCTGATGACAACTTAATACTGATTGCTTAAGGCTTATGACAACTTAATACTGATTGCTTGCACCTTATGACAACTTAATACTGATTGCTTAAGGCTTATGACAACCAACCTAATATCAACAATTTGCCAGTAGACTACCTGCTGCTGAGGAATGAAAGGATAAGCTTTGGTGTGGCAGTATACTGATTACAATGGAATAAACTGTTGGACTAATGTCACTGAAAGGACACTGAACAGGAGACACACAAACAAAAAGCGAAAATCAGATTTCTATTCCTTCACCAAAACCAAGCCCACTGTTTTGCACAAAAGGAGGATAGGAAAACGCTCAAATACTATTCACACCACACACACACACACACACACACACACACACACACAAAAACTCAGAAAAGCAATGGAGGTAGCACAGCGAACAACACTGTCACATAGTGACAAAACATATCTTTGCTGTATTACAACACTTTTTCCTGCTTTCTTTAGGTTTTTTCATTTCCTGACATTGAAGCATCTGATCAAAGCTTACAGCTTGTTCTTGTGGCCTAAATATTTAAAAACATGTAGCCTATGTATTAAGAGTGTCTCTTTCTGAAACATCTGAACAAATTTGTCAAACAGTGCACATTTACATGCATATGTATGATCCCCCTTTCCTATTTCTTTGTTTCATCTTCCGTACCCTCTCAAAGGCTTCATTCCCTCACAGCTCATTCCAGCTTTCCCATGAACTGCCCTCCAAACTTCATCCAGCTGCAGCCCACGCCTTGCGTCCCCAGGCAACAAGCTATTTCAGATTGCTAAGAAGCAACACAACAGAGGGGACATGGCATTGCTGCCCAGTCACAGTAGTGATATTCAGAGATGCCTCTTCAGATCCCACACAGGCAGGACACCATCCACTAAGCCTACTACTGGAAACACTAACCAGCCTGAACTGATGTCCTTGACAGGGTACCATCACTTCCATCCCATGATGATCCCTATTAATTTAATGATATTGGGACCTTTGACACAAACTCAAAGCAGGCGCAGACATGGACTAAAAAATAACAAAAAACAAGAGTAAGGTCACTCTGAGAGCAGCCACAGAATTTGACAACTTTTTTTTTTTAATGATGGCCGTTGACAATGCTATGGAGTTCCATTGTGGTCTGAGACAACAGGAAAGGGCTGCATGCCACACTGCCTTTCAACCTTTATGCCCCACAGACACACTGCAACAACAGGAAAGGGCTGCATGCCACACTGCTTTTCAACCTTTATGCCCCACAGACACACTGCAACAACAGGAAAGGGCTGCATGCCACACTGCTTTTCAACCTTTATGCCCCACAGACACACTGCAGTGTTGATCTGAGACAACAGGAAAGGGCTGCATGCCACACTGCCTTTCAACCTTTATGCTCCAGAGACACACTGCAACAACAGGAAAGGGCTGCATGCCACACTGCCTTTCAACCTTTATGCCCCAGAGACACACTGCAACAACAGGAAAGGACTGCATGCCACACTGCCTTTCAACCTTTATCTGCTGTCACCCATACCCCATACAGACACTGCAGTGTTGATCTGAGAATGCATGCATCCATTCTACTTGACAGTATGGTTTCAGTCTTCCCTGCAGTGTTGATCTGAGAATGCATCCATTCCACTTGACAGTATGGTTTCAGTCTTCCCTGCAGTGTTGATCTGAGAATGCATCCATTCCACTTGACAGTATGGTTTCAGTCTTCTCTTTGGAGCCCATAGCATACTCAAATATGTTTTAGGCTGAAAAAAATACCCCACAAATAAATCCCTTGGTAACTCAGAGATTCTGTAACCCCAAAAGCACTTCAGACCGCATTTTGAATGTTATACAAGAGACATGCAATGCACACTAAAAATGCATTCATGCACCATGAACTTGAGGTTTATACACAGGGCAATTGCTGACATAAACATGCATCTAGACCAGCACTTTCCAGACAACGACACACACACAGAGCAAGCACTTGCTGACACACAGACACACACACAGAGGCAAGCACTTTGCTGACAACAGACACACACACAGAGGCAAGCACTTGCTGACATACAGACACACACACAGAGGCAAGCGTTTGCTGACATACAGACACACACACAGAGGCAAGCACTTGCTGACATACAGACACACACACAGAGGCAAGCACTTGCTGACATACAGACACACACACAGAGGCAAGCACTTGCTGACATACAGACACACACACAGAGGCAAGCACTTGCTGACATACAGACACACACACAGAGGCAAGCACTTGCTGACATACAGACACACACAAGGCAAGCACTTGCTGACAACACACAGAGGCAAGCACTTGCTGACATACACACACACACACACAGGCAAGCACTTGCTGACATACACACACACACACAGAGGCAAGCACTTGCTGACATACAGACACAAGCACAGAGGCAAGCACTTGCTGACATACAGACACAAGCACAGAGGCAAGCACTTGCTGACATACAGACACACACACAGAGGCAAGCACTTGCTGACACACACACACACACACACACACACACACACACAGAGGCAAGCACTTGCTGACATACAGACACACACACAGAGGCAAGCACTTGCTGACATACAGACACACACACAGAGGCAAGCACTCGCTGACATACACACACACACACACACAGAGGCAAGCACTTGCTGACATACACACACACACAACAGCCAAGCTCACCATCTGACACATAAGCCTCTGAAGACCCAGGAGTCTTTTCTCCCTCCTTTCCTTCTTCCCTCAGAGTCTGCTTCTTCCACAGACTTGACCACTCCTCTCGGGTTGGCAACTCTCCCTCAGATCTGCCCACATGTTCATAAATAATCAATTCAACACAGACAAGGCATCTGTCTTATCACTCCAGTACAATGCACTTACAAAAAAAAAGAAAAAAAAAAGGTTAAAACAGACAGCCACAGAGTAAAAAGAGACGCTTCAGATATGTTTTTATTGACAATGGCCTACATGGCCTTTATGTCAAGGGAGTATACATCAATATTTGCAGCGCCGAAAAACAAGTTTGTAATGCAAAGAAACATGAATTGTAACAGATTACGTAAATGTTAATGATGAGGCTTCAAGCCATGTAGAAGGAAAAGAAAATAATGACGTGCTTTTTCGTCACTAAAAATGAATATGTAGGTGTTTTTTTTCTAAGTAACAACATAATCATAAACACAAGTGCCTCACCCAGGCACACATATATTCACTGTTATAAAACTTTCCTGCACTGTCACATCTATCATCACCGTCCCCCTCATCAGTAGCTATACTAGTGAAGAAAACAAAACCATTTCTTACCAAGGTCATCAAGCTTGCGGAATACATGAAAACAAACTCAAACATTGAGAGAGAGAGAGAGAGAGAGAGAGAGAGGGGGGGGAGGGGGGAGGAGGCAATGGAATAGGGGAGGGAGGGGGGGGAGAGAGTGAGAGAGAGAGAAAGAGAGAAAGAGAGTGAGAAAGAGAGAAAGAGAGAAAGCAGAGCTGGCAAAAGATGAACACAATGGAGACAGCTAATGAGCTCATGCACCACCCCTTGCAAAACCTGTTGAAGTATGTTTCACCAGCTGTTTCACCACCCATCTAACAATCTTTTCAAAACCGAAGAAAAGACAGCACACAATCTGTAGTGAAAACAAAGGAACTCTGGAATGAAAACTTTACACACACACACACACACACACAAAAGAAAACAGGTATCAGGTTCCACTGATAAAAAAAATCTGATCACCTCCCATCTCTTAACGTATGATAGGTGGCACAGACAGGCGCCGCTATCAGAGAGGGTAATTTGTTATTGCTTTGCCAGCCTGCCTGCTTGGCGTGCACCTGCAGGCTCCCTTCAGAGCCTGCCACCCTAGGTGCCAGACACACCTGTCTGGGCCCATCACCACTGGACACGCATGGGATGGCAAGAAGATCCTAGAAGAGGAGGAGGAAGTGTTAAGAAATCAGGGAAAGAAAAAAGGGATTGAGGAGAAAGGATGCAGAGCAAGCCAACTGATTAAAGACTGTGCCGGAGGCTGTTGTGCTGCAAGCAACAATGCCAACTTCAGCACAGGCACAAAGAACCATGTGCATCTGCACACTGACTGACTGACTGAAACCATTTATTGTCAGATTAACCATCGGTTGTACTAACATTTTAAACAAAATAAATAACACAAATTCAGAAAATTTTAAAAAAATAAAAAAAAAACTTTGAAAAAAAACAAGAAAATAAGACACTGTCAATTTATATTTAAGAGATGAAAAAATTTTAAAGAAATGATTTACAATACTTTAATAGAATTGTAAGGTGACCAAAGTCCAATAAACATACAAACTACTTTCTTCCTCTCTCTCATACTCCTACTTACCCCCCCCCCCCCCCCCCCGCTGTTCTGAAAACCCTTGTTACACCTTGTTATATCCATAATAAGATTATCTGTAGTAATTAAACCCTCATCTGGGCGAGTACTCAGGAAACACACACATGCACGCACACACGCACGCACGCATGCGTGCGTGCACACACACACACACACATGGGTGCAAAAGTACATGCGCATACATGCGCTCTCTCTCTCTCTCTCTCTCTCACACACACACACACACGTCAAAGCATCTGCATACAGAGACACACACACACACACACACATGTGGGTGCAAAAGTACATGCGCATACATGCGCGCTCTCTCTCTCTCTCTCTCTCTCTCTCTCTCTCTCTCTCTCACACACACACACACACACACACACACACATAAAAAAATCTGCACACAGAGACATTCACACACACAGACTGATCAGTTCTACTGCATACTGAGCTCCATCCTCACCCCCTCTTCTGTTGGTCCTTCTTTCTGTCTTGCTGCCAATGTGTCTGTCTGTTCATGTGTGAATGTGTCTGTCTGTTGGTGTGTCCTAGAGTTCTACACGTGTTTGTAACCAACATAGAAATGTTCACTTTAGGGATGTTTATCAACTGGAATATGTACATGTATGTTATTTTATTATAAAACTTGAATCTTTTAAACATTTTAATTGTTTTGTAATTTTTGGATTGTTCTTCATCTAGAGCATGTCCTGATTTTTTCTTCCCTCTTCTTTCTAGTTTTTGATTCTTTGTTTAATTCTTTGTTTGATTCATTCCTTTTTCATGTGTGTAATGGCAGGATAAAAAAACAAACAAAAAAACTGGGGAGCTTTAGCCTTTCACCAAGGTATTTTGACTTGAAATGACTTTTCACACACACACACACACACACACTCAAGTTATCCTCTTCTTAAAGCCAGGGAAAGTTCTTTCCACACAAGCTGCTTCAGTGATGCAAGATGGTCAGGTCTGATGTATTTTTCATGCAACAGCAAACACTGCTCAGTGGCATTTTCAGGTTGGGAATTTACCTCCCCTTATGGTTGGTTACAAATGCTCCCTACTGCTCCCTGATTCCTTCTGCTATACCTAATATCCTGTTCCCTCCTCCCTTATGTAAAAACTTGGTTCATATCATAATGAGGCAAGTTACACTGAGTGACACAACTTTAAATCAAAATTGGATTGCTCTTTTGAGCAAACAAAAAAAGATTCACAAAAACCTGTAGGAAACTTGTTATACTTAGATTCCACACACACACACACACACACACCACACACACACACACACACACAATCCTATGCATGTACGTTTGTGTGTGCATGCGTGCGCGTGCGTGCATGCATGCATGTGTGCGTGCGTGTGCGTGTGTGTGTGCATGCATATGGATGCACATATCAGAGAGATTTTACCAAATTTAACAAGTGTGATTCCTCTTTCTCCACACATTTTCTGTTAGAATGCAGTTTCAAGTTTCAATCAGTGCAGATGTGCTGTTAGTCAAGACAATGTCCCAAATCCTTGAATCTTGGAGAAAAAGACATTAAATCAACAAAATCAGAAACATCCCCTTACTTTTCAGGCTATCCTCTGCAGGTTACCTCAATGATGCACTTTATCTGACTGGCAGTTTATCCACTGAATTTAAAATCTGTAATTAAGCCTAATAACACACAGATTAGTGTGCTGATTAATTGTGATCGTCATGTATACAGTATAAACATATGATTTCCTTCAAATCTTTGAACTCTCCCCGTTGACATGGGCAGAAGACCTGGCTCAGTAAACATTCATTCACGCATGCAATCATCCACTCCCCCCCTATCAGCACACACACACACACACACACACACACACACACACACACACACACACACACACACACACACACACACACCACCACCACACATAAACATAGGTACACACAGAATGACATACACACATGAACTGTTTAGGGTGAACACCCCAAACAGCCACACATTGTGTCAGCCCTTCCTTCTCTTTCTGAACATCTCAGAACACTGGCCTACACACTGTGTCAGCCCTTCCCTACTCTTTCTGAACATCTCAGAACACTGGCCTATACACTGTGTCAGCCCTTCCCTTCTCTTTCTGAACATCTCAGAACACTGGCCCACACACTGTGTCAGCCCTCCCTTCTCTTTCTGAACATCTCAGAACACTGGCCCACACACTGTGTCAGCCCTCCCTTCTCTTTCTGAACATCTCAGAACACTGGCCCACACACTGTGTCAGCCCTCCCTTCTCTTTCTGAACATCTCAGAACACTGGCCCACACACTGTGTCAGCCCTTCCCTTCTCTTTCTGAACATCTCAGAACACTGGCCCACACACTGTGTCAGCCCTCCCTTCTCTTTCTGAACATCTCAGAACACTGGCCCACACACTGTGTCAGCCCTCCCTTCTCTTTCTGAACATCTCAGAACACTGGCCCACACACTGTGTCAGCCCTTCCCTTCTCTTTCTGAACATCTCAGAACACTGGCCCACACACTGTGTCAGCCCTTCCCTTCTCTTTCTGAACATCTCAGAACACTGGCCCACACACTGTGTCAGCCCTTCCCTTCTCTTTCTGAACATCTCAGAACACTGGCCCACACACTGTGTCAGCCCTTCCCTTCTCTTTCTGAACATCTCAGAACACTGGCCCACACACTGTGTCAGCCCTCCCTTCTCTTTCTGAACATCTCAGAACACTGGCCCCACACACTGTTAGCCCTTCCCTTCTCTTTCTGAACATCTCAGAACACTGGCCAAGACAGAGAAATGCACACTGCTAAACCTAAGAGCAGGAGAAGACCAGCCCCACCACCACCACCACCACCACCCCATCCCCCTTTTTTTCTTCTTTTTTCCACTCTGCTAGCCAAGCACAGGACTGGAGCTGGATGACATTTATTTGTGGCTTCAAGTTCAACATAATCTGTATCAGTCCTGCCACCTGCGGGACAATGCCACATTGGGCACCTTTGCTGACTTAGTTTGTCTCTACAACATCTCATCTCACCATCAACATCTTCCCTCTGCTGTCATTCCCTGTTGAAGTGTCTACGACACGAAACATCGGTCATCCCCTCTCCAGGTACTCTTTTTGCCACCTTTTCCCTTCACTTATTTGAAACGAGTACAGCAGTCACTACTTTATTTTTCTTTGTCTCTACAGCTTCCTTGTTTCCCTCTGTCTCACCTGCCCACCTCACCCCCTCGGTCTCTCCACACCCATCCCCTCCTTCCTCCTTCCTTTCGTTCACCCTAGCTCCTCCCTTCACCTTTTAATTCCCTTTCCCTGTCCCTGTTCTTCTCTTCTCTCCCCTTTCTCTATTCCCTGTCCCTGTTCTTCTCTCCTCTCCCCTTTCTCTATTCCCTGTCCCTGTTCTTCTCTCCTCTCCCCTTTCTCTATTCCCTGTCCCTGTTCTCTCCTCTCCCCTTTCTCTATTCCCTGTCCCTGTTCTTCTCTCCTCTCCTCTTTCTCTATTCCCTGTCCCTCTTCTCTCCTCTCCCCTTTCTCTATTCCCTGTCCCTGTTCTTCTCTCCTCTCCCCTTTCTCTATTCCCTGTCCCTGTTCTTCTCTCCTCTCCTCTTTCTCTATTCCCTGTCCCTCTTCTCTCCTCTCCCCTTTCTCTATTCCCTGTCCCTGTTCTTCTCTCCTCTCCCCTTTCTCTATTCCCTGTCCCTCTTCTCTCCTCTCCTCTTTCTCTATTCCTTCCCTGTTCTCTCTTTCCTCTCTCCCTTTCTCTATTCCCTGTCCCTGTTCTTCTCTCCTCTCCCCTTTCTCTATTCCCTGTCCCTGTTCTTCTCTCCTCTCCCCTTTCTCTATTCCCTGTCCCTGTTCTTCTCTCCTCTCCCCTTTCTCTATTCCCTGTCCCTGTTCTTCTCTCCTCTCCCCTTTCTCTATTCCCTGTCCCTGTTCTTCTCTCCTCTCCCCTTTCTCTATTCCCTGTCCCTGTTCTTCTCTCCTCTCCCCTTTCTCTATTCCCTGTCCCTGTTCTTCTTTCCTCTCCCCTTTCTCTATTCCCTGTCCCTGTTCTTCTCTCCCCCTTCTCTATTCCCTGTTCTCTCCTCTCCCCTTTCTCTATTCCCTGTCCCTGTTTCTTCTCTCCTCTCCCCTTTCTCTTTCCCAGTCACTGTTCTTCTCTCCCCTTTCTCTATTCTATGTCCCTGTTCTCCTCCTCTCCCCTTTCTCTATTCCCTGTCCCTGTTCTTCTCTCCTCTCCCCTTTCTCTATTCCCTGTCCCTGTTCTCTCCTCTCCCCTTTCTCTATTCCACGTCCCTGTTCTCTCCTCTCCCCTTTCTCTATTCCCTGTCCTTCTCTTCCTTTCCCCTTTCTCTATTCCCTGTCCCTGTTCTCTCCTCTCCCCTTTCTCTATTCCCTGTCCCTGTTCTCTCCTCCTCCCCTTTCTCTATTCCCTGTCCCTGTTCTCTCATCTCCCCTTTCTCTATTCCCTGTCCCTGTTCTCTCTCTCTTCTCCTTCCTCCTCCCTCTCCCTTTCTCTATTCCCTGTCCCTGTTCTTCTCTCCTCTCCCCTTTCTCTATTCCCTGTCCCTGTTCTTCTCTCCTCTCCCCTTTCTCTATTCCCTGTCCCTGTTCTTCTCTCCTCTCCCCTTTCTCTATTCCCTGTCCCTTTCTTCTCTCCTCTCCCCTTTCTCTATTCCCTGTCCCTGTTCTTCTTCCTCTCCCCTTCCTATCCTGTCCCCGTTCTTCTCTCTATTCCCTTCTATCCTTCCTGTTCTCTCCTCTCCCCTTTCGCTATTCCCTGTCCCTGTTCTTCTCTCCTCTCCCATTTCTCTATTCCCTGTCCCTGTTCTCTCCTCTCCCCTTTCTCTATTCCCTGTCCCTGTTCTTCTCTCCTCTCCCCATTTCTCTATTCCCTGTCCCTGTTCTCTCCTCTCCCCCTTTCTCTATTCCCTGTCCTGTTCTTCTCTCCCCTTTCTCTATTCCCTGTCCCTGTTCTCTCCTCTCCCCTTTCTCTATTCCCTGTTCCTGTTCTCTCCTCTCCCCTTTCTCTATTCCCTGTCCCTGTTCTTCTCTCCCCTTTCTCTATTCCCTGTCCCTGTTCTCTCCTCTCCCCTGTCTCTATTCCCTGTCTCTGTTCTCTCCTCCCCCCTGTCTCTATTCCCTGTCCCTGTTCTTCTCTCCTCTCACCTTTCAATGCACAGCATTGTCCCCCTTGGAATGCAGGAAGGGGAGGCCTGAGGTAGAGAAGGAAGAAGACTGTGGTGGGAAAATTAGGAGTGGGGGTGGGATGGGGGATGGAGGGGTGAAGACAGTGCAAAGATGGAGGGGGCCTCTTTTAACTGGTGCTTTTTGTTGTTGTTTCTACCACCACCACCACCCCTTTTTTTTTTTTTTTGGGGGGGGGGGGGTGCTATTTTTCTGTTTGTGTAACCCACTCTCTTGCCACTGTCTAGAAAGTAAAATAACAGGTTTTTTTTTTGTTTAGTCACAATTTAAAGCATTTTTCCTTTTTGCGATTGATCTGGTAAGCAAGTAGCAAGGCTGTAGACATGCGTGTTGTCCATTCTACAGTGTGTATTTGCCTGTTGTTTTTTTAAAGGTAAATTGATAAATTGTGACGAGTCACTTGACAAGTCCACCCGATCAGTCCCGAACACCTACCCTCTCGTACAAACTGTAGGAACACAAACGGCAACAAATCTATTCAAATTTATGCCACCTCTCCCCTCTCAGCCCTCCCCCCTCACTCCCTAATGTGGCGGCGTGACACAGTGAAAAATTTACATTGCGTCGTAAAAGTATTGCCGGACTCTCCCCCCTCTCCTTCCACCCCCCTCTCTTAGACCAGCGTGAGCCGCCCAGCTTAACACCATATGTAACAAGGAAAGTTTACGTCACATCATGAAGATGTCACCCGTCCTCCCCCCCCCCCCCCCCCCCCCCCCTTCTCTCGCATATATATCTACTTCCCCAGTGATCGACTAGGCTAATAGTTGGCACACTACAGAGAACCCTCTCCCTCTCTCTTGCTCACCTCCCCTCCCTCCGTATCCACCACCGCCACCTGACAGTCATGTGCCGGGCTGGTGTGACGAAATTGTGTTAACCAGCGCTTGGCTACTTAGCATATGTTCTTCTGCCGCACTTTGTGAATTATCATACGTTGATTTTTAGGGACTATGGCACAGGCTTTGCTTCACCAGCTCGCGATTGGCCCAATCCACGGAAAGGGGTGGGAGACGACAGACAAACCCCCTCCCTATCATCGTCTTGAGTGACGCCTTGTCACCCTGATCCAGAACAAACTGGAATAAACAGTTTAGAATACATATAGGAGACACATAGTCTCTGACATCTCTGACATCCGCTGTTCCTCACACCAGCTGTAGGTGAAGCATGAAAGACAGAAGGGGAACCCAGAGAGAGTGAATGCTTATCTTGCTCTACTCTATCACCAAGTCTAAGTTTCACTATTTTCCCAGAAATGTAAGTTGAAACTATGTTTCTACATTTTGAATATATATATATATTGATTGTATGCAAGCCATGTGGTTTAGCTGTGTAACTTTGTGCCAATACCTTGTGACATTTATCCAAATGATGTATGAGTATTCTGTTGTTGTAGTTTCCTTGCCACCATGTGGTAAAAGCTATCACCATGTGGTAAAAGCTATCACCATGTGGCCAAGATTCTTTGTTAACAATCTGACCACTATTCTTTGTGTACAACCTGACTTTTGCTAGTTTGCATTTCTATCTGTCAAGATGATAACTGAATGATAAACTTCAATCAGGAAAACAGTATGCCTGTACTAGGTGAAAACAGCTAAGTTGATTTATGAATACTGGTGATTGTTGGAAACTTTGTAGTGTATGACTTTAAGTGTACACCACATATGTACTTGGGCTAAGTGTATTACAGTATGCCTGTACTAGGTGAAAACAGCTAAGTTGATTTATGAATACTGATGATTGTTGGAGATTGTTGGAAACTTTGTAGTGTATGACTTTAAGTGTACACCACATATGTACTCGGGCTAAGTGTATTTCAAGTTAATGTAATTTAACTCATAAGAAACACTGAAGAGTTATCTGACTGAAATTGTTTAACATTGTATTATTGTCTCCTACCCTTTCGTAAACTCCACTCACCCTCTAAACAAAAGTGGAGAGTGATAATTATACTAGAAACTCTACCCTAGAGTAACCCTTTGTTGGTTGAGTTCTCACACCTCTTCTGAAAGGTAGAGGGCAAATGTGTGAGCTCGACAAGCCAGACTTTCAGCTACTTAACTACAGACCAGGTTATCTTATCGCAGACCTGTGGCTATGCTACATACCGTGGCTATGCTATATACTGTGGCTACACTACATATCCTTGGGCAATACAGGTTGTGAAGACACACCAGAGCCCAGCACTACAGCAACAGGTCTGCACAGCAGGATCAGTCACCCATCACATGAGAGAGATCAACTATCCTCTCCGACTTAAGTTAAGTCCCGTTATTCCAAGTGGACTTCAATTCAACTCAACTCCTTCAGAACTTTCCCTCACTTAATGATGAAACAGTGAGAACAGAAAACTAGCCTTTAGGACAGACTGGTCCATTATGACTAACTTCAACTACTTTACCGGGTGTAAGCAAGTGAAGTTGATGTGTTAAAGTGGCAAAAAAAATTGACATGCCTATTGTAAACTAACTTTAACTACTTGCCTGTGTGTACGCAAGTAATGTTGATGTGTGAAATTGCACTTAACTTGCATCAGTTCTTTGTTGTTCATTCAATGTTGAATGTTTAAACTCCTCTCTAATTCTGTCTCTCAGAGCGACAAGTACTTTTCAGACTACAAGCCTAAGAAAACTTCTCCCTGAGCCACTATCGAGTATTTTAACAGTCTTGGAAAAAATATTAATTTCTTTTGATGACTAGGACCGGAAAGTTGCTCCTTCCACCACTAGTTAGAGAGAGGGTGAAATCTTAACATAACTCTCATAGAGAAAATATTCAAAGTCCTTCCCCTAGAAGACACACCGACCCACCCCCAACTCTCGTCACATACATGAAGATGCTTTTCACTAATTCTGATTTATTCATTTATATTATATTCATTCATTTATTTTGTTGTTGTAAATTTGATGTCTAAAATGAAGAGGAATAGCTAGTGCCCTTAGCAAGGCCCAGTCTACTCTAATCCACCTTTGGATGTTACCAGTTTTTAACAACCATGCTGTAATCTAATGCTTAGATACCTTTTGTGTTTCCCTTTCCCTCTGTGTGGCGACAGCCCTGAAGACACCAGTGAGGTCATCCGGGCTATAGTAACACTGAACTAAACTGAAGCCAGTGCCTCATGCATCCCTTGTAGAGACCTTGCAATGGCGTTCACTTAGTTATTCTCCTTGTCCTCTGAGTGTGAGTGTGCGCGCATTGTCCAAAATGTGTGTGTGTGTGTGTGTGTGTGTGTGTGTGTGTGTGTGTGTGTGTGTGTGTGGTGTGGTGTGTGTGTGTGGTGTGGTGTGTGTGTGTTGTGGTATGTGTGTGTGTGGTATGTGTGTGTGTGTGTGTGTGTGTGTGTGTGTGTGTGTGTGTGAGTGTGTGCGCATTGTCCAGAATGTGTGTGTGTGTGTGTGTGTGTGTGTGGTGTGTGTGTGTGTGTGTGTGTGTGTGTGTGTGTGTGTGTGTGTGTGTGAGTGTGAGTGCATTTGTGAGTATGTGTATGTGTGTTTATGTGTTTGTGTGTGTATGTGTTTGTGTGTATGTGTTTGTGTGTCTGTGACTGAGCCTATTTTCCTGCCTGTCTGTGTGTCTGCCTCTGTGTGTGTGTGCTTCTGTGTGTGTGTGTGTGTGTGTGTGTGTGTGTGTGTGTGTGTGTGTGTGTTGCATGGGTACATGCGTAGGAGCCTGTGTCTGTCTGTCCAAGTCACTGTTTGGCCTCACGCCAGTCATCTGTGTCTGACAAGCCACACGAGTGAAGGTGTGAAAACCAAGCCTACTTTTCATCTGCCTTTTCTTTCTCCTCCCCAAAGGTAACTGAAGAGGTGTGGAAAACCAAGCCTACTTTTCATCTGCCATTTTCTTTCTCCTGTCCAAAAAGGTAAGCCTGAAGAGGTGTGGAAAACCAAGCCTACTTTTCATCTGCCATTTTCTTTCTCCTGTCCAAAAAGGTAACCTGAAGAGGTGTGGAAAACCAAGCCTACTTTTTATCTGCCATTTTCTTTCTCCTGTCCAAAAAGGTAACCTGAAGAGGTGTGGAAAACCAAGCCTACTTTTTATCTGCCATTTTCTTTCTCCTGTCCAAAAAGGTAACCTGAAGAGGTGTGGAAAACCAAGCCTACTTTTTATCTGCCATTTTCTTTCTCCTGTCCAAAAAGGTAGCCTGAAGAGGTTTGGAAAACCAAGCCTACTTTTTATCTGCCATTTTCTTTCTCCTGTCCAAAAAGGTAACCTGAAGAGGTGTGGAAAACCAAGCCTACTTTTTATCTGCCATTTTCTTTCTCCTGTCCAAAAAGGTAACCTGAAGAGGTTTGGAAAACCAAGCCTACTTTTTATCTGCCATTTTCTTTCTCCTGTCCAAAAAGGTAACCTGAAGAGGTTTGGAAAACCAAGCCTACTTTTCATCTGCCCTTTTCTTTCTCCTGTCCAAAAAGGTAACCTGAAGAGGTTTGGAAAACCAAGCCTACTTTTTATCTGCCATTTTCTTTCTCCTGTCCAAAAAGGTAACCTGAAGAGACCTCAAATTACAGAGCCATGTACATGAACCAACAAATTTATTCTCCCCATTCACCTTCTCCTTCTTTTACCTCTCATCTCTTTGTCGTTGTACCCAACCCTTTAATCTTCATCTCTTTGTCGTTGTACCCAACCCTTTAATCTTCATCTCTTTGTTGTTGTACCGAACCCTTTAATTGCCTTGAAGTATTGTACCGAACCCTTTAATTGCCTTGAAGTATTCTCCCCATTCACCTTCTCCTTCTTTTACCTCTCATCTCTTTGTTGTTGTACCCAACCCTTTAATCTTCATCTCTTTGTTGTTGTACCCAATCCTTTAATCTTCAACTCTTTGTTGTTGTACCCAATCCTTTAATCTTCATCTCGTTTTCTCTTTCCTTAATTTCTTAAAAATTTCTATTGACAAACCACCTTCCCTCCTATTCCAATCAGCCCCTTCCTCTCTCCACTGATCCCAAGCATGTGTGAGAGAGAGAGAGAGAGAGAGAGAGAGAGAGAGAGAGAGAGAGAGGAAACAGAAACATGTCAATGTCAAGAGTTACATATACAACAACAGCAGAAACAGCATAGCAGAGTTATAAAACTCTCCCCAATTAATGATCTCTCTCCATTACACGCTGAAATAAAAATGACACAGTAGGAGTTCATTATCAAGTACTGCATAGCCCCATTCCACAATGCCAAGTCACCAACAACTTACACCTTCACAAGGCCATGACATTTACAGTGCCATTGCTGGTCATACCCTTACAATTATAAATGTTTGGAATGTACGTAATTATTAAGACATAAACTGAACACAGCAGCAACAACAAAATCCAGACTGAGTCTACATTTCCAGCCAATGAGTGGAGTGGCTCTCTCGCTGTAAAAAAACATGTCCATTATATTCTCATCAATCTGGCCACTGCACATACACCTAAGTTGGTGGACCAACTGCTGAAAAATAATACACCCTAAGTTGGTGGACCAACTGCTGAAAAATAATACATTATATTCTCATCAATCTGGCCACTGCACATGTATTGTACACCTTAAGTTGGTGGACCAATTGATGAAAAATAATACATTATATTCTCATCCATCTGGCCACTGCACATGTATTGTACACCTTAAGTTGGTGGACAAATTGATGAAAAATAATATATTCTCATCCATCTGGCCACTGCACATACACCCTAAGTTGGTGGACCAACTGCTGAAAAATAATACACCCCAAGTTGGTGGACCAACTGCTGACATGATGATCAAATGCTGTGAAAAATGCACAGTGGGTGGGATAGAAAGGGAACTCTCATCTTCAGCCGTGCTGGTTACCAAACCCATCTTCAGCCATGCTGGTTACCAAACCCATCTTCAGCCGTGCTGGTTACCAAACCCATCTTCAGCCGTGCTGGTTACCAAACCCAAAGATCTCCTTCCCTCCCTCTGTCTTTTGCATCCCTTTCTCTTCTCAAAGTCCCCCTTCTTCCAGTAAAAATCTGATTTCAAAGTGCTTACCATGAAAACAAAACCAAATATCTAGTTCAGGTCAGTTTGCGAGGTGGATCAAAAAATGAGTATACTCTGGCAATTGTATACTGCGTATACCCTTATGTATATGATTTTATAGTAAAACAGAGTATATTCTGGCAATTGCATACTGTGTATACCCATATGTATATGATTATATAGTAAAACAAAGTCACTTTGCAGGAATTTCTTGTTTCATATTTGAATGTAACATGCAAAACTTTTGAATGTAAAACTGTTGTTCCATGAATGAAAGAAATTTCTTAGCATATGAAGAGATTAATTTTCTGTATCTGAGGCTCAGCTTCTCTACTGTCTAGTCACAACTGTACCAGCAGCCATCAACACCACCCTCCTCCCTCCACTTCCTCTTCTATACTGTGTGGTCACCACCACCCTCCTCCCCCACTTCCTCTTCTATACTGTGTAGTCACAACTGTACCATCAACACCACCTCTCCCCCCACTTCCTCTTCTATACTGTCTAGTCACCACCACCCTCCTCCCCCCACTTCCTCTTTCCTACTGTCTAGTCACAACTGTACCATCAACACCACCCTCCTCCCCCCACTTCCTCTTCTATACTGTCTAGTCACCACCACCCTCCTCCCCCCACTTTCTCTTCTATACTGTGTAGCACAACTGTACCATCACCACCACCCTCCTCCCCCCCCCCCCCCCCACTTCCTCTTCTATACTGTCTAGTCACAACTGTACCATCAACACCACACTCCTCCCTCCACTTCCTCTTCTATACTGTGTAGTCACCACCACCTCCTCCCCCCACTTCCTCTTCTTTACTGTCTAGTCACAACGGTACCATCAACACCACCCTCCTCCCCCCACTTCCTCTTCTATACTGTCTAGTCACCACCACCCCCTCCCCCACTTCCTCTTCTATACTGTCTAGTCACCACTACCCTCCTCCCCCCACTTCCTCTTCTATACTGTCTAGTCACAACGGTACCATCAACACCACCCTCCTCCACCCACTTCCTCGTCTATACTGTCTAGTCACAACGGTACCATCAACACCACCCTCCTCCACCCACTTCCTCGTCTATACTGTCTAGTCACAATGGTACCATCAACACCACCCTCCTCCACCCACTTCCTCTTCTATACTGTGTAGTCACAACTGTACCATCAACGCCACCCTCCTCCCTCCACTTCCTCTCCTATACTGTGTAGTCACAACAGTACCATCACCACCACCCTCTTCCCCCACTTCCTCTTCTATACTGTTAGTCACAACTGTACCATCAACACCACCCTCCTCCCCCCACTTCCTCTTCTATACTGTCTAGTCACATGTACCATCACCACCACCCTCCTCCCCCCCACTTCCTCTTCTATACTGTCTAGTCACAACTGTACCATCAACACCACCCTCCTCCCTCCACTTCCTCTTCTATACTGTGCAGTCACAACTGTACCATCAACACCACCCTCCTCCCCCCACTTCCTCTTCTATACTGTCTAGTCACAACTGTACCATCAACACCACCCTCCTCCCCCCACTTCCTCTTCTATACTGTCTAGTCACAACGGTACCATCAACACCACCCTCCTCCCCCCACTTCCTCTTCTATACTGTCTAGTCACAACTGTACCATCAACACCACCCTCCTCCCCCCACTTCCTCTTCTATACTGTCTAGTCACCACCACCCTCCTCCCCCCACTTCCTCTTCTATACTGTCTAGTCACAACTGTACCATCAACACCACCCTCCTCCCCCCACTTCCTCTTCTATACTGTCTAGTCACCACCACCCTCCTCCCCCCACTTCCTCTTCTATACTGTCTAGTCACAACGGTACCATCAACACCACCCTCCTCCCCCCACTTCCTCTTCTATACTGTCTAGTCACAACTGTACCATCAACACCACCCTCATCCCTCCACTTCCTCTTCTATACTGTGTAGTCACACACACCACCTCCTCCCTCCACTTCCTCTTCTATACTGTCTAGTCACAACTGTACCATCAACACCACCCTCCTCCCTCCACTTCCTCTCCTATACTGTGTAGTCACAACGGTACCATCACCACCACCCTCTTCCCCCCACTTCCTCTTCTATACTGTGTAGTCACAACTGTACCATCAACACCACCCTCCTCCCCCCACTTCATCTTAGTTCTATACTGTCTAGTCACAATGGTACCATCAACACCACCCTCCTCCCCCCCACTTCCTCTTCTATACTGTCTAGTCACAACTGTACCATAAACACCACCCTCCTCCCCCCACTTCCTCTTCTATACTGTGCAGTCACAACTGTACCATCAACACCATCCTCCTCCCCCACTTCCTCTTCTATACTGTCTAGTCACAACTGTACCATCAACACCACCCTCCTCCCCCCACTTCCTCTTCTATACTGTCTAGTCACAACTGTACCATCAACACCACCCTCCTCCCCCCACTTCCTCTTCTATACTGTCTAGTCACAACTGTACCATCAACACCACCCTCCTCCCCCCACTTCCTCTTCTATACTGTCTAGTCACCACCACCCTCCTCCCCCCACTTCCTCTTCTATACTGTCTAGTCACAACGGTACCATCAACACCACCCTCCTCTGCCCACTTCCTCTTCTATACCGTCTAGTCACAACTGTACCATCAACACCACCCTCCTCCCTCCACTTCCTCTTCTATACTGTCTAGTCACCACCACCCTCCTCCCCCCACTTCCTCTTCTATACTGTCTAGTCACAACGGTACCATCAACACCACCCTCCTCCCCCCACTTCCTCTTCTATACTGTCTAGTCACCACCACCCTCCTCCCCCCACTTCCTCTTCTATAATGTCTAGTCACCACCACCCTCCTCCCCCCACTTCCTCTTCCATAATGTCTAGTCACCACCACCCTCCTCCCTCCACTTCCTCTTCTATACTGTCTAGTCACAACAGTACCATCAACACCACCCTCCTCCCTCCACCTCTCATTTTCTTCATCCTTCCACCTCTCTTCCAGTCGGCCATTCTGTCCTCCTTATTTCTTCCCCTTCTCTTTTTTTTCTCCTCTTTCTCCCCTTTCTTCTTTTCTTTAGCAACCAAACACTGAGCGCTGTTGTCTTTAGCAACCAAACACTGAGCGCTGTTGTCTTTAGCAACCAGACACTGAGTGCTGTTGTCTTCAGCAATCAAACACTGAGCGCTGTTGTCTTTACAACCAGACACTGAGTGCTGTTGTCTTTAGCAACCAAACACTGAGCGCTGTTGTCTTTAGCAACCAAACACTGAACGCTATTTAGCAACCAAAACACCGAGTGCTATTGTTTTCAGCAACCAAACACTGAGCGCTGTTGTCTTTAGCAACCAAACACTGAGCGCTGTTGTCTTTAGCAACCAAACACTGAGCACTGTTGTCTTTAGCAACCAAACAGTGAACGCTATTGTTTAGCTGCTGCTTTGTCACCCTCTCCATTTTTTTTTTCTTTTTGTCATCCCCAAGCACTGAGTCAACACTGCCTCTCCACCTCCACGCCATTGCCAACCTTCCACCTCTTTCTTTTTTGTCTTCTTCTCATTCACTCCTTATCTTCAGCTATGAAACATCCATGCAACACACCTCTTCCCTCTGCCTCCTCTAGCCCTATCCCACAGCCCACCCTCCTCTAAGTCTGGGACAGATCTCAACATCTTTGTGTTATTCTTTCCGACTCACTGAAAACCAGGCTGATAAAACACCTGATGAACAGATCATCATCACCCATAGTGACAAAACAATGGGTGCAGAAGTGCTCAGCAGCATGGCTGGTTCTGCCAGCACCTGCAGCCGGCCCCAAGAGTGGCATCAAAAACAACTCAACTGTGGGCCCAACCAGGCATGAAATGATTTGAATGTTCCAGCCACCAGATTATAAACCCTTGTGTGTGTGTGTGTGTGTGTGTGTGTGTGTGTGTGTGTGTGTATGTGTGTGTGTGTGTTGTGTGTGTGTGTGTGTGTGTGTGTGCGCACATGCGCAGCCATTTGAGTGTGAATGCATGTGTGCCAAGGGGTAGTGGCTGGATGAGAGAGACAGGCCATCTGTCAGATTTACTGAGAACAATGCCCAACTAAAAACATGGTCTGATGTCGACCATATCTCTTCTTCTGTTGCTGCATTGGAACACATCACACCAAACTCATCCACTGTTCACGTCGACCGTATCATTGCATTGGAACACATCAAACCAAACTCATCCACTGTTGACGTCGACCATATCATTGCATTGGAACACATCACACCAAACTCATCCACCGTTCTATAGACATTCAATTTGGCCTCCGTTCATTTCTTGGTGAACTCATTCTCTCTCTCTCTCTCTCTCTCTTCCATCTCCCTTTTGTGTACTTGAAGCAACTGGCCTTCACATTGTTTGAGTCAGAGTAGGGATCAATCCCCCCCCCCCCCCCCCCTCTCTCTCTCTCTCTTAGCTGATATGAGAGTTGGTCATCTACACCAGTGAAAAATACAGATTTTTTAACTACATCCCTCTTTCACACCCCCCCCCCCCCTCCCCACCCCCCACCTCCTCCCCTCACCCCCCCCCCCCCCTCTCTCTCTTTCTCTGCAGACATGCAAGATGATCATTATGCTAATATCTCCACCACTGGAAAATAAAGATTAATCTCTCTCTCTCTTTCTCCCCCCCCCCCCCTCTCTCTCTCTCTCTCTGCAGATATGCAAGCTGATCATTGTGCCATCTTCTGTAAATAAACAAATAACTAAATTTATTGATTTTTTTTCTCTTGTTTTTCCCTCTTGAGCCAGACTGATGGACCTCCCTACAACCAGTCTCTCTGCTCTGACTGAGGCTATGCAATCTCTCTGCTCTGACTGAGAGACATGCAATCTTATCTTTCACCTCCCTACAACCAGTCTCTCTGCTCTGACTGAGGCTATGCAATCTTATCCTTCACCTCCCTACAACCAGTCTCTCTGCTCTGACTGAGGCTATGCAATCTTATCTTTCACCTCCCTACAATCAGTCTCTCTGCTCTGACTGAGGCTATGCAATCTCTCTGCTCTGACTGAGGGTATGCAATCTTATCTTTCACCTCCCTACAACCAGTCTCTCTGCTCTGACTGAGGCTATGCAATCTCTCTGCTCTGACTGAGGGTATGCAATCTCTCTGCTCTGACTGAGGGTATGCAATCTTATCTTTCACCTCCCTACAACCAGTCTCTCTGCTCTGACTGAGGCTATGCAATCTTATCTTTCACCTCCCTACAACCAGTCTCTCTGCTCTGACTGAGGCTATGCAATCTCTCTGCTCTGACTGAGAGACATGCAATCTTATCTTTCACCTCCCTACAACCAGTCTCTCTGCTCTGACTGAGAGACATGCAATCTTATCTTTCACCTCCCTACAACCAGTCTCTCTGCTCTGACTGAGGCTATAGATGCAGTCTTATCTTTCACCTCCCTACAACCAGTCTCTCTGCTCTGACTGAGGCTATGCAATCTTATCTTTCACCTCCCTACAACCAGTCTCTCTGCTCTGACTGAGGCTATGCAATCTTATCTTTCACCTCCCTACAACCAGTCTCTCTGCTCTGACTGAGGCTATGCAATCTTATCTTTCAAGACTGACCAGTTTCCATTCATTTTCCCTGCATAGGAATCTCATATTTTTGTTGGACATTCTTCTTCACTCAGACACATCTGCATCCACCAACATCAAATGAATAAATTTGCCATGCCCTGGGTCCCCAGCCACCCACTGATCTGATGCCTGAGCACAGCTGATCACAGGGACGGATACCCCTGGCAAGTGAAGCCCACCCACTGAGTTCCACAGGATTCCCCACCTCACTCAGCCCACCCTATGTGTTCCATCAAAAGCCCCTTAACTACCCATCAACCTGGGTGTGAGGGGCACCGACAGTGCTACTCAAAAGATTACCTTCCTCCCCTATTAGACTAATGAGGCCAGAAAAATTCTCCATGATGTGAAGAGAAAGAGAAACAGATTGGCAGTTGAAAGTGCTGCGTTTCTTCCTAATGCAGAAAATCTGTTCCAAAACAAAAGAGGTGATTGCATTTTTTCTTTCTAAATATTCATCACATGAATCTAATGCTGTTTTTTTTTTTTTCTGAGATACAGACTAACTATTGTTCATATCAACGAATATGCTTGCTAGAAGTTGTAGCAGATACACCTTTGGCAACAGTTCTATTTTCAGAAATGACTTTCAATCGCACATGGTTTAACCTCTTCCCGACATATTGCCCACATACGGGTGGCAGCATTATGCTCCATTTGTAGCGTGCCACCCAGCACCGAGAATCACAGTCTGTGTACACAGCAACCCACAAAACCATCTTTTTCTTTTTTAATCTGAATCTAATTTCAGGTATGAGAAGTGAACTCACCTACTAAAAAATGCTCATAATCAATATAGATTGGATGTCTCACACAGTCATACTGAATATAATCAATTGAACTCTCTCATCTTTTAAACAATGTTCATTTAATCTAGATTGGATGTCTCACACAGTCACAGGTATATTAATTTATAAACATGGTAATGATTGTGCAACCATACCCATTATACGTGAACAGGGAAAGACTAGCGCTAACAGGATAAGTTGAAAGAGGTTTCTTTTTTTAATGTAATTCAGCAGGCATGTGTTCTGTGACTAGCTGCCTGTAGTAACAAAACAAAGCAAAAACAAACAAATAAAAAGAAAAGTGCTTCACGGACTCTCTCTCTCTCTCTCTCTCCTCTCTCTCTCTCTCTCTTCACCTCCACTTCACAACTGAAGATTCAGCCGCATCACAGTGCATGACATCATTTCCACCTGTCCAAGATGACCTACATTTCTGAATTGTGGAAACGTGTTTCAAAGATTTTCTATGCAAACTTTCCAATGCATGGTACCTTGGTTTAATGTCTCTTCTCCCTTTCTCACAAGCGCTGATATATATACACATGAACATGCATGCCTACATGATATGGAAGTCATCACAACAGTCAATGCTCTCTCTCTCTCTCTCTCTCTCTCTCTCTCTCTCTCTCTCTCTCTCTCTCACACACACACACACACACACACACACATCCCCCTATAATTAATATTATTACAATTATCATTTCATAGCTGCCTTTGGCCTAAATACGAACAAACAACTTTGAAATTTCTCTCTCTCTCTCTCTCTCTCTCTCTCTCTCTCTCTCACACACACACACACACACACACACACAACATTGAGGTAATCTCGCAGACTGACAAATTGTAACAACTATCTTCAAACACAAACTACCTTCATCAATTCCAACCAAATCGGCTTTCAAAAATGAACTCCAGTTTCTTGTGCGGGGGGTGCGTGCACTTGTCCGCGCGGACAACGAGGCAAGCTGAACTTGACCCTCCCCGCTTCTCTGGCTGTAAACAACAAAGGACTCATGCACTGAACCCAACAGAACCACGATGACGCCTGACATGAGGAACAACGAGATAGGCCTACACTTGCCAGCCCGTCTTGCAGTCCCTCTCACACTCACAGAACACAATCCGATCACCGTGGGCGGACCCAGTTCATTGACAGTCGGAGGAGCTTCCGCCACGAAGACACAACAACACTGCACAACACGCACACACACCACCAGAGAAAGCGAACTTTTTCTCTGCACGCACACACAACAAGCTTCAAAACCAGTCTGTAGTCTCTCAACAGCAGCGGGCTGCCTTCGGCACAATCTCTCTTTGTTCCGCACCCGCCAAAAGACTTGGAACAAAGCGTACTGTTGGGAGTTGTCTGCGCGTGGTGGATTATTATTGACACTCCTCGCACGCCATCAATACACGGGATTCACAGAAGACGGCAGCTCTTTCCGTTCTTGTGTTCACAAACACGCTGGAGCTTCCTGTGTTCCATGAATCAATCTGGTCATGCGAGCTGGGCCCAAAGAAGCTGTCATTCATCAGGTTTCTTGTCTCTTCCCCCCCTCATCCTGTTTCATGCCTGGAAGCGGTATTAACAGTGACGAACGCCCACAATACAAAACCTTGGACCTTTTAAGAGTCATATGTGACCGTACTTCGTCACAAATAGCAGGTTGAAGACGGAACCATCCACTCTTCCACAGACCTATCTCCCTGCCTGAGGTGAAACGACCCGCTCCAACGACTCACTGCCGGTTGACTGTTCCACACCGACAACAACGCGGTGAATGGAAGGACGTGAGTAATCCCCGGCGCTGCTGCCTCTGGCACTCACCCTGCGACCCAGCGGCGATTTACACAGAGAAGAGGATAAAGCCATGCTTCCCCCCTTGATAGTAGAGGCGCGCGCATGGTTCCGTGTGGATTCATCCGATCTTTCCCAATCAGCAGGCCGGTGGCTGCGGTGGGCTTAAATCAGGATACCCTCTACGACGATGACTGCTCTCCCTCTCTCTCTGACTCTCACACACACACACAGTCAAACATACTTATAAATGCACATGCACGCACATACATACACAAGGTGTGCGTGCGCGCGCACACACACACGCACACACACACACACACACATAATGAAAATTGAGAAAATAGGGCAAATTTCTTTTGCATGGCTAAAACCAAAAGCAAAATAATAAATAAAACATTCTCTCTCCTCGCCATGAGTCTCACGCACAGCACTGTCTCACTCGCATTCACTAACTGCCACTGCATGTTATGCAACAAATGCCAAGAGACATACACATCAAACAAGTAAACCACACTGCGCGCACACACACACACACACACACACATACGCGCACGCGCTTGCGCACACACACACACACACACACACACACACACACTCACGAGGGAAGGGAAGTAACCATACACACTACTTGACTGAGCACACACACACACACACACACACACACACACACACACACACACACACACACACACACGTCTTCCATTTAAACAATGGATCTTGCGAAACATGAAGACACTTATCCTACCCAGTCTATCTCTCTGGTTCTGTCAACAGTTATTGATCATAATGAAGGGGTCAACTTCAAGCCCCATGCTTGTCTTCCTTCTATCTATCCCACCCTCCTCTTTTAAGCTCAGCATGTATACATGCAGTCGTTGTGTGTGTGTGTGTGTGTGTGTGTGTGTGTGTGTGTGTGTGTGTGTTTGCACGTGTGTGCGTGCATGCGTGCGTGTGTGAGTAAGTGTGTGAATGTGTGTGTGTGTGTGTGTGTGTGTGTGTGTGTGTGTGTGTGTGTGTGTGTGTGTGTGTCAATGTGTGTAAACGACAGAGGCAGACAGAGTAAACAAGACAGTCACATCATGTAGAGCCCGGTGGACTAAATGGGAGCCCCCAGGTCTGAAAACGACATGAAATCACAACTTTTGTACAAATCAAAAACTGTCTCATTCAAAGTACATGCCCCAAAAAGACTTATCGAAAGACTTCATCATGCTTGTATATTGCTCCTAGCCTGCATCAACCAGATTGAATGAAACTATTCATTTACTTCAAGCAAAAAACAATTAAAACCTACACCATGTGGAATCTCAAGGTCTTCAAAAAGTCCAAAGAAAAATGCTTATGCCTGGTGAACAAACACATATAACATAGCACTCAATAAGGTACCTAATTTTTTGTGCAAGTGGTGTACCATACAGCATGCACAAAGAGCTCATTAATCCTATTTCAAAACAACAAAAACCAAAAAGTGAGAGTGTGGTATGATCTGTACATACTCTGAACTAGTAACTGTTCTCTCTCTCTCTCTCTCTCTCTTCTCTCCTCTCTCTCTCTCTCTCTCACACACACACACACACACACACACACACACACACACTGATACAGTCATACACACAGAGCAAAGATAAAAACAAGAACAAAATCAAAAACAAAACCTTTCACCATTCCTACTATAAAATTTTAGGCACAAATAAATGTCTGTTTTACATAAATTATAAACTGATTTCAAATAAGGAAAGTACATTAAACAATTTACAGATTTCTGTCTGTTGCTTGGTTGAACTGAAATACATGTACCAGTCATGGACTTGTAACACATGTACAATGAAGATTTGCATCTGCCCAACAGGAGGGGTTTTTCTCTATTTTTTTTTATTTACTATGATAAACAAGAAATTAAGACTAATTTCACTATGCAATGCCCCAGATATGCACATTCAAGAACACAATTCAAAGGTCTGCAATCTATAACTGTGTTGAATCCATTCATTTGTATCTTACAATTTTCTACTGGCTGGATGCCATTAAATTTGATTAAATGTATCCTTGTTTCTTTGAATGCAAACATTGCTGGGAGTTCAAGCAAGAGTACTGATGCTAGTTTTATCCTAGGAAGCAAAAGTCTACTGATGAAGAATGATGCCGAGTTAAGTGTTCTTGGTAGCAGTGGTTCTGGCAGAGATCATGAGGAGGAAAAAGAGCCAATTTGAAACCTCCAAGTCCAATACAAATAAATCCCCCCTTCATCCCCCCAGTCTCACATCCCACACCATCCCCATCTTTCCTCCACCAACCCTACCCCCCCCCCCCCCCCCCGCCCCCCCATCCCTCCCTCCCTCCCGCAGGTGACTTTCACTGATAACACAACTGGTGCACATCAGCACTTCACAGGGTCTGGAAAAGCACACGCCACACGTGCACCAACACATCAGCACTTCACATGGTCCGGAAAAGCACACGCCACACATGCACGAACTACACAACTGGTGCACATCAGCACTTCACAGGGTCTGGTAAAGCACACGCCACACATGCACCAACACAGCAGGACTAGCAAACAAATCTGCCTAAATGGGGAGGGGGAGGGAGTAGAGAAGGGGGCTTGGTGTTGGGGGCACCCCTTCCACAAGTACACAAATACAAGCAAACACAAGGGAGAGAAAGACAGCCAGAGTGGGAGGTGGAGGTGGGTGGGGGATAAGAAAGAGAGATTAATATTGTTATGTATAATACACATAGGAGATTTGAGAGAGAGACAGACAGACAGACAGACACGCAGACAAACTGAGACAGAGAGAGAGAGAGAAAGAGAGAGAGAGAGAGTGTGTGAGTGTGTGTGAGGGGGGCGGGGGGGGGGATGTACAGACAGACAGACAGACAAACTGAAACAGAGTGAGAAAGAGTGTGTGTGAGAGAGAGAAACAAAGGGAGACAGACAGACAGACAGAGAGACAGAGAGACAGAAAGAGAAAGGATACTATATGGGACAGTGTACTTTACCAATATAAGAAGAAATTGTGAGAGAAAGAGACAGAGATCAAAATAAAATTTATCAGTATAAGACATGCTATATCTATGTAAAGCATACAAACATGTTCACTTTGCTCGTACTTATTGCGAAAAAGCTCTAATGGACTGAAATTACACTGACTATATATCTGATCAAAGAAAACAAACATGGGCAAGTTGTGTTTGCAAATCTTTGTGTAATTATGGTTTTTCTTAGCATGGATGAGCCCAGGTGTTGGATGTACTAAAAGCTTTTTCAGTTTTTGGCTTGTTTAAAGCAACACATTACTGATTGTAGGTGGCAGGAATGGGAGTCTCAAATTGATATTCAGACAAGTGACAAGTTTTCATTGTATAGACTGTTTAAAGCCAATCATTTGATTGAACCATACATGTCATTGTCCTGTGTAGTTTTGTAAGAACTGCGTTAACCAAGATTAGGTTTGGGGTATCTGATATTGCCCTGCTCTCTCAAAGATACAAATAACAGGTGAAAATGGAGCTGCCACTTGTCATTTATGTAGCTCAGCAACAGAGGATGAAATTCATTTCATGTTCAGCTGTCCAGTGTTGAATAACTTACGAAATAAGTTTATTCCATTAAAATTTGATAGTAGGCCATCTAATTTTTGTTCATATTGCTATCATCAACACACACAAAAATTGGGGAAAAAAAAGTGAGAGAGAAAGAGAAATCAAGCGACAGGATATACAAACCCCAGAAAAAGAGACAAAGAGAAATCAAGCAACAGGATATACAAACCCCAGAAAGAGAGAGAAAGGGAGATCAACTAACAGGATATGAACCCTAGAAAAAGAGATGAACTAACAGGATATACGAACCCCGGAAAGAAAGAGAGATCGAGCAACAGGATATATAAACCCAAGAAATAGAAAGGGAGATCAACCAACAGGACATATAAACCCCAGAAAGAAAGCGAGATCAAGCAACAGGATATATAAACCCTAGAAAGAGAAAGAAAAAGAGATCAAGCAACAGGATATATATAAACCCTAGAAAGAGAAAGAGAGATCAAGCAACAGGATATATAAACCACAGAAAGAGAAAGAGAGATCAAGCAACAGGATATATAATCCCTAGAAAGAGAAAGAGAGATCAAGCAACAGGATATAAACCACAGAAAGAGAAAGAAAGAGAGATCAAGCAACAGGATATATAAACCCTAGAAAGAGAGACAAAGAGAGATCAAACGACAGGATATATACCCTAGACTTTAGTAGAAAGAAACAGAGATCAAACAAGAAATCCTAGACAGAGAGGGAAAGAGAGATAAGACAACAGGATAAACTCAAGAGAAAAAGAGATCAACCAACGGAATATATTATAAACCCCAGAAAGAGAGAAAGGGAGATCAACAAACAGGATATATAAACCCCAGAAATAGAGAGAAAGGGAGATCAACCAACGGGATATATAAACCCCAGAGAGAGAGAAAGGGAGATCAACAAACAGGATATATAAACCCCAGAAAGAGAGAAAGGGAGATCAACAAACAGGATATATAAACCCCAGAAAGAGAAAGGGAGTTCAACCAACAGGATATATAAACCGCAGAAATAGAGAGAAAGGGAGATCAACCAACAGGATATATAAACCCCAGAAAGAGAGAGAAAGGGAGATCAACCAACAGGATATATAAACCCCAGAAAGAGAGAGAAAGGGAGATCAACCAACAGGATATATGTAAACCACAGAAAGAGAGAGATCAACCAACAGGATATATATATATATAAACCCTAGAAAGAGAGACAAAGGGAGATCAACCTACAGGATAAATAAACCCCAGAAAGGGAGAGAAAGAGAGATCAAGCAACAGGATATATAAACCCCAGAAGGAAAGAGAGATATAAAAAAAGACCAGAATATAAAAACTCTAGAAAGACAGAGAAAGAGAGATCAAGCAAAAGTATATATAAACTCTAGAAAGACAGAGAAAGAGATCAAGCAACAGAACCATCCTGGCAACGCTACTCTCTTTTTGAAGCGAACAAACATTTTACAAAACAATCCATCCAGTTCAACAGACTCCTACCTACCATTTCTTCCCACCTCCAGACTCAATACTATCTTTCCACCCCTTCCCACCTGCTCCCCCCCCCCCCCCCCATCCCCCCAACTCCCTCACCTTATCTGGCCCTATTCTCTTCCTCTGGCCCAGCAGGGAAAGGTCAGACTCCACAGATTGGCTTGATAATTTCAGGTGGCAAAAGGTAAGGCTGTAACCCATCTGCTGTCTTACTACCTTGGAACCTCTCTCCAGTGACACTGAAAATGTTTCGATAATTCATTGTTTGTATTGATCTTTCCAGGGAGGTCAACTGATTGGTTGTTCACGGCAACTAAAATGTCTCTTGAACTTTAGTTATAATGTGACGTCTGTGTGACAGACTGAACAAATCCCATTCAGACTTCCCCTCACATGGATCAAAGTCAAGTTGTATGCCATGACAAAAAGTTCTTTAGTCTTGTGAGATCACATTCAGGAGAAAAAAAAAGAAAAAGAAAGGCCAAAATGACTGTTAGTTATACAACAATTAAAGGTTTTAGTAAGTAAAGAATTGAATTATTAAAAGGAGACTGATGCTGCCACATTTTGAATGATTTATCATAAAAAAAAACTTAGTTAAACGCTACAGACAGACCAGTTGCTAGTCTGAATGGAGAAAGCTCATTCTACAGAGGTTGAATGTGGCATCAAAGAGCAAGAGAAAGGATTCCTCATGAACAGAATAGTTGGTCACTGGGAAGAGGGAGATAACTACTGTACAGAGGAGCTGTTACCGCAGGTCATCAACCATGCTTTGTTTTTCCTTTGTGAAATTTCAAAAATTCAATTAAACTCTCTCCCTCTCTCTTGTCTTCTCTTTTTCTTTCTCTCTGGTTTCATCTCCCTTTCAAACATGACCAAAAGAAAGGAAGAAAAATCTAATTTACAGACTTTTTGCACTTCATAACAATGCCCCCCAAAACAAGTTCGTCATTTTATAATTTGGTTTTATTATGTGATCTTCAGCATTTCCTTTTACTATGTGATCTTCAGTCTTTGGTTTTATTACTTCATCTTCAGTACTAGCTTTTATTATGTGATCTTCAGTCTTTGGTTTTATTATGTGGTCTTCAGTATTTGGTTTTATTATGTGGTCTTCAGTACTTGGTGGTTTTACTATGTGGTCTTTGAACAGTATTTGGTTTTATTATGTCATCTTCAGTCTTTGGTTTTATTATGTCATCTTCAGTCTTTGGTTTTATTATGTGGTCTTCAGTTTTTGGTTTTACTATGTGATCTTCAGTCTTTGGTTTTACTATGTGGTCTTCAGTCTTTGGTTTTAACTTTTACTCTGTGATCTTCAGTATTTGGTTTTACCATGTGATCTTCAGTCTTTGGTTTTACCATGTGATCTTCAGTCTTTGGTTTTATTATGTGATCTTCAGTCTTTGGTTTTATTATGTGGTCTTCAGTTTTTGGTTTTACTATGTGATCTTCAGTATTTGGTTTTACCATGTGATCTTCAGTCTTTGGTTTTATTATGTGATCTTCAGTCTTTGGTTTTATTATGTGGTCTTCAGCCTGTGGTTTTATTACGTGGTCTTCAGTTTTTGGTTTTACTATGTGATCTTCAGTCTTTGGTTTTATTATGTGATCTTCAGTCTTTGGTTTTATTATGTGGTCTCCAGTCTTTGGTTTTACTATGTGATCTTCAGTCTTTGGTTTTACTATGTGGTCTTCAATCTTTGGTTTTATTATGTGGTCTTCAGTCTTTGGTTTTATTATGTGGTCTTCAGTCTTTGGTTTTACTATGTGATCTTCAGTCTTTGGTTTTATTATGTGGTCTTCAGTATTTGGTTTTACTATGTGGTCTTCAGTCTTTGGTTTTATTATGTGGTCTTCAGTATTTGGTTTTATTATGTGATCTTCAGTCTTTGGTTTTACTATGTGATCTTCAGTCTTTGGTTTTATTATGTGGTCTTCAGTCTTTGGTTTTACTAAGTGATCTTCAGTCTTTGGTTTTACTATGTGGTCTCAGAGCATGCTGCCCAGGAAAACAGGTGCATTTTTCCTCTGTTCCCCATGAATCTTTTTTAAAGATATCTTTTTAGATTAACATCATACACACTTTTTTTTTTCCCCAAAAAAAAATAACAGCACGGCTGACAAACGGCGAACATGTATCTTGTATAAATTTTGGAAATTTTCTTAGACACAAATGGGATTTTTATATTTGAAAAAAAAAAAAAAAAAAAAACCTTTAAATTAAAGAAAAAGTAAAACCTAAATCTTGTAAATGTCAAGTAATCACATCAATTTTTTTTTTGAATTACTACATTATGATGAATTCATGGATGCTAACTATGGTGTCATCTTGATTTACACTAAAATTACAGTACATGTTATGTACAAAAACAAATCGTATGATGCTGATATGCTCACAGATAGGGTGTGACCCTCATCATCTGTGCAGACTTTTTAAAAAGTATAAAACAGTCAACCACTTAACAAGATTTCGACCGTCAATATGTGCAAGTGCACGAGTTAGTCACTGAGTGCATCTGCATGTATAAGCATGGGTGCATGTCTGCCCACACTGTTTGCATGTGTTCATGGATGCAGTAAGTACGTGCATGTGTGCACGCGCATGTGTGCGTGATCGTGTGTGTGTGTGTGTGTGTGTGTGTGTGTGTGTGTGATCTGTGTGTGTATCTCTGTGTGTGTGTGTGTGTGTGTGTGTGTGTGTGTGTGTGTGTGTGTGTGTGTGTGTCTGTGTGTCTGTGTGTGTGTCTGTGTATATGTGTGTGTATGTGAACAGTGTGTGTTAAGTGGGTAAAAATGCAAAAAAAATCATTCAATTAATAAAACAATCTAATACTACACTCACACTAAATGAGTACTGTTCTCTTGATACTCCTTTCTGAGCATTTCTTTTACTTCCTCTCTAGCACTCTCTCTCTGTCTGTCTGTCTGTCTGTCTCCCTCTCTCTATCTCTCAGTCATAATGTGTTGTTAGATTTGTAAGTACACACTCCATTATAATAGCTTCATAAATCAATTTACTATACACTGAGCAAGTTGGTTTCGCCAGAGAAAGGATGGGCACTCTGCACTAGTATCAATAGTAACCTCTACCAATATCAATAGTAACCTCTCGTTATTATTACAGTAATTAACACACCAATATCAATAGTAACCTCTTATTATTATTACAGTCATTAACACACTAATATCAATAGTAACCTCTTATCATTATTACAGTAATTAATGCACCAATATCAATAGTAACCTCTTATCATTATTACAGTCATTAACGCACCAATATCAATAGTAACCTCTTTTTATTATTGCAGTCATTAACACACCAATATCAATAGTAACCTCTTATCATTATTACAGTCATTAACGCACTAATATCAATAGTAACCTCTTATTATTATTACAGTCATTAACGCACTAATATCAATAGTAACCTCTTATCATTATTACAGTCATTAACGCACCAACAATAATAACCTCTTATCATTATTACAGTCATTAACACACCAACAATAGTAACCTCTTTTTATTATTGCAGTCATTAACACACCAATATCAATAGTAACCTCTTATCATTATTACAGTCATAACGCACTAATATCAATAGTAACCTCTTATCATTATTACAGTAATTAATGCACCAATATCAATAGTAACCTCTTATCATTATTACAGTCATTAACACACCAACAATAGTAACCTCTTTTTATTATTACAGTCATTAACACACCAATATCAATAGTAACCTCTTATCATTATTACAGTCATTAACGCACTAATATCAATAGTAACCTCTTATCATTATTACAGTCATTAACGCACTAATATCAATAGTAACCTCTTATCATTATTACAGTAATTAATGCACCAATATCAATAGTAACCTCTTATCATTATTACAGTCATTAACACACCAACAATAGTAACCTCTTTTTATTATTGCAGTCATTAACACACCAATATCAATAGTAACCTCTTATCATTATTACAGTAATTAATGCACCAATATCAATAGTAACCTCTTATCATTATTACAGTAAGTAACGCACCAATATCAATAGTAACCTCTTATCATTATTACAGTCATTAACGCACCAATATCAATAGTAACCTCTTTTTATTATTACAGTCATTAACACACCAATATCAATAGTAACCTCTTATCATTATTACAGTAATTAATGCACCAATATCAATAGTAACCTCTTATCATTATTACAGTCATTAACGCACCAATATCAATAGTAACCTCTTATCATTATATTACAGTCATTAACACACCAATATTAATAGTAACCTCTTTTTATTATTACAGTCATTAACGCACCAACAATAGTAACCTCTTATCATTATATTACAGTCATTAACACACCAATATCAATAGTAACCTCTTATCATTATTAGTCATTAACACACCAATATTAATTGTAACCTCTTATCATTATTACAGTCATTAACGCACCAACAATAGTAACCTCTTATCATTATATTACAGTCATTAACACACCAATATCAATAGTAACCTCTTTTTATTATTAGTCATTAACACACCAATATTAATAGTAACCTCTTATCATTATTACAGTCATTAACGCACCAATATCAATAGTAACCTCTTTTTATTATTACAATCACTAACGCACCAATATCAATAGTAACCTCTTATTATTATTACAGTCATTAACGTACTAATATCAATAGTAACCTCTTATTATCATTACAGTCATTAACGCACCAATATCAATAGTAACCTCTTATCATTATTACAGTCATTAACGCACTAATATCAATAGTAACCTCTTTTTATCATTACAGTCATTAACACACCAATATCAATAGTAACCTCTTATTATTATTACAGTCATTAACGCACTAATATCAATAGTAACCTCTTTTTATCATTACAGTCATTAACACACCAATATCAATAGTAACCTCTTTTTATTATTACAGTCATTAACACACCAATATCAATGGTAACCTCTTTTTTTATTACAGTCATTAACACACCAATATCAATGGTAACCTCTTTTTATTATTACAGTCATTAACACACCAATATCAATGGTACCCTCTTTTTACTATTACAGTCATTAACGCACTAATATCAATAGTAACCTCTTTTTACTATTACAGTAATTAACCCACCAACATCAATAGTAACCTCTTATTATTATTACAGTAATTAATGCACTAATATCAATAGTAACCTCTTATTATTATTATTACAGTAATTAATGCACTGATATCAATAGTAACCTCTTATTATTATTACAGTAATTAACACTCTAATAATATCAATAGTAACCTCTTACTATTTTTACAGTAATTAACACACTCTACATGAATGACTACAACTGATTACCAGATCAGTTTGTAAAATGCAGACAGCATACCATTTCAAATGCATTCTACAGAATCTGAAGACTGGCTCCATCAACAAAATTATCTGCAAAGGCCAGAATATACATTCAATGTCAAAACCAGAGACAATCTTTCTCTCTCTCTCGTGCACGCACACACGCACACGCACACACACACACACACACACACACGCTATACATACAGAGTTGTCAGTGTTGATAGAGACAAAACGGAGTCAAACCGCCATCCTCAGGTTCAAGACATCCACATGAGAAACAAGAATCCCATAAAAGATACCGACACCTGTGAAAGGGCTAACTTGAGGGTGCCATTGATCAAAGCATCAGTACAATATGGCCAGATTCTCCAAAGACCTCTGTTCGCAATTATCTTCTTTTTTTTCCTTCTCTTTCCTGTTCTTCTTTTTCTTTCTTTCTTTTTTTTTTTTAACAATACCTTAAATCCAAACTGGGGACAGAGTCTCTCCTCCTCCCCTCCCGATCCCTTCTGAGCTACCTGCCTCCCACTCCCAGGGCCAGAGCAGCTTTCCTGGCTGCCAAGAGAGGCCACAACAAAGGGCAGCCTTGATCCAGTGAACTTCACAAGGCCAGGCTGTCAATGACACAGGCTGTCAATGACACATGGGGAGAGGAGGCGCCCAGGCAGAGGGGGATAAGGATCAATACCAAGCAGAGCCAGAAGTGATCAGCACCATTAACCAACACCACCACCAACCTTTCCAGAAGGCATCCCTGTGACTCACTGTACCCCCCCCCCCCCTTTCCCTGCCCTTCTCCATTCACCCCCACCCCTACATCCCCTCTCTTCTCTTTCTCCCTCTCTCTCTGCTGGTACATGCTTAACAAATTGGATGCTCAAGCTGCCATGACCTAAGTGTAATAACCTGAAGGGAGACCACTGACCTAAAGCAGAACAGAACAGGTGGTTTGTCATGTTATATGCATCAGTCTCTCTTTTAGATGAACCTGAGCAGGACCGTCTATTCAATGTGTACACTTTAAAGTTTAATCCCATTTAGAAACAAACAAAACTTTAAGAAAAAAAGAGAAATATCATCACCTAGCCCTAACACAGAATTAAATCACACTACAATTCCATATGAACGGACAGAAATATCCATACAGTCACATGATAATTAAAGTGCTTTTTTATGTGAAAGCACAGAAATATCCATACAGTCACATGATAATTACAGTGCTTTTTATGTGAAAGCACATAAATATCCATAGTCACATGATAATTACAGTGCTTTTTATGTGAAAGCACAGATATATCCATACAGTCACATAATTACGGTGCTTTTTATGTGAAAGCACAGAAATATCCCAGCAGTCACATGATAATTACAGTGCTTTTTTTATATGAAAGCACAGAAATATCCCAGCAGTCACATGATAATTACAGTGCTTTTTATGTGAAAGCACAGAAATATCCCAGCAGTCACATGATAATTACAGTGTTTTTTTTTATATGAAAGCACAGAAATATCCCAGCAGTAACATAATAATTACTGTGCTTTCAACATTCCAAATGCATAAATTTACCATCCCACTATTGATTTGTGACTTCATATGTTATTTTTGAATACCTATATCCTTCCCCAACAGGTCAAAACTTGTGCTACATCAAAATATGATATAAATATACTTATATATATATATACCAATGGTATGCAGGCTCAACCACAAACCTGAAATTACGCTGGGCCAACCATAAAAGTGATGTCAACAGAGGCAAGACCAACAAATGCATGGTTGCCCACCACGTGAACACGACACCTCACCCAGACAACCATGATGTCCCATTTCTGTCCATCTGTCCAATCGAGTCAGTGAGTGGAGGAGATGCAAACCTCCTTCGTAGGGAACTATATTGGCAGGCAAATTTGGGTACATTGTTTACAGGTCTCAATCGCAGAAAAGATTTAAATGCATGTATCCAAAGAAGAGTCCAGTATCAAAACAGTTAGGCCACAAAAAAGTTTGATACCCCCCCCCCCCCCCCCCCCCCCGCCCCTTTCTCTGCACCTCTCCCTATGACCCCACACACACATGCGCGCGCACATACGCACACATGCGCGCACGCACGCGTGCACACACACACACACCTCTCCTCCCCCTTTTCTTCTGTATGCTTCTCTGTCTTTCCCCTTCTCCTTCCCTCAGTTCTACCTACACTACAACCACTCCCCCACCCACCCACACCCCTCATCTCCCCTTCCGCCACTTCACCTCCCACTTCCAATTCTTTCCACTCCTATCCTATTTACCTAATTATCCTCTCCCATGCCAAGTACAGAGCGAAAAGGAACATATGGAAATTTAAAGTGAGATAGAAAGTTACGTCACAATGTCACGTGAGTTGATATGTTATTAATTTTGCAATTGAAGAGGTTAGATAGTCGTTACAGTTGGAGCTGTGATTGGTGTTTGCTTTAATTTTTCCAAACTTATCAAAAATCGAAGGCAGGTTTTCTGTATCATTATTGGGGGGGGGAGGGGGGGAGGGGGGAGGGGGGGAGGGAGGGGAGGGGGGAGGGAGGGGGGGATGGTCAGTGTAAAACAAGTGAGTAGATCTTACAACCCATGTCTAGGATGATGGCCAGTGCACTTAGTCAAGCTAAGAACATGTACTCAGCTGTATTTTTGATTTGCCCCATCCTATTGTCTTTAGTCAGTGACATGTTTTGAGAAAAGACAGAGCTGACCTGTGCACAGGGGTAAGTAAACATATAATGATGGTTACTATGTGTGTACTTTTTACTGAAAAGTAAAGCTCATAAACATTCAAGAGATTGCCAGAGTTATTTAAAGTTTAGTAAAGTCAGGAAGTAGGGAGTGGTCACAGTAGCTTTTGATAATGAGAGTAATACTGGTAGCAGTTTTAGTCATAGTATACTATTCAATAATTATTTTACTGTTTGTGAGACTGTTTGTGTTAAGTACAACGACTACTAGTACGGAAGGAGATGGTAAATGTGATGCTCTTAGTAGTGGTAACAGGGACTGACAAAAGGAAATGGTGATCTCCATCTAGCAACACTATGTTATGAGCCCCTTAGTCAAACGGCACAATACTTTGGGTGGGATTGGTGTTGGTGGTGCAGGTGCATACATGTGCAAGTGTAAGCGTGCAAATGTGTGCAGACGCATGCGTGCGTGCGTGCGTGCGTGCGTGTGTGTGTGTGTAGGTGGGTGCGATATTGTGAGAGTAGAAGAACATCGTCTATGACGAGTAATGATTGATATTGGGTCCCCATTGCTTTTCCTTCCTTCCCCCCCCCCCCCCCCCCCTTTTTCTCAGTTTCTTTCCCCTTCCACCCCCGAACCATTTCGTTTTGACCCCCCCCCCACCCCCTTCCTCCACTTCGTTTCGCTCCCCCCCCCCCCCCCCCCCCTCCTTTACTCAATTTCTTATAACTAAAACTATGCTGGCCTTCAGAGATATTTGCATCCCTCCCCTCCGGGTTAGGTGTGACCGAAGTTGTAATGGATACAGATGTTGCAGCAACTACTATCATAACAACTGATGAATGGACTTTATGTGTTGGATTCCTTAGAATATGTATATTTTAGTCTCGAATCTGAAAAATCTTGATGTATAACACTTTATCATGATGGCAGTGTGTGTGTGTGTGTGTGTGTGTGTGTGTGTGTGTGTGTGTGTGTGTGTGTGTGTGTGGATGAGACAGTGTGTGTGTGCACATGAGATAGTTGTGTGTGTGTGTGTGTGTGTGTGTGTGTGTGTGTGGCGTGTGCGTGTTTTGTGTGTGAAGGTGTGAGAGTGTGTGTGTGTGTGGTTTGCTGGGTGGTGCATACTTGACTGTGTATGTGTGTGTGTGGAAGGAACAATAGAAATATAAATGTGTAAAATGGATGGGAGCGCCAATGGTGTGATAGCTTATTGTTTTTGAATGTGCAGATTCCTGATGAAGGCTGAAAAGCCGAAAATTTGAAAAATGAAATAAAGTGGAAGAAACAGGCACGGGCATGTGGATTTCTTTATATTCAATATATATATTGAATATATATATTTCAATCTGCTAAAACAGAAAAATACTAGGAAAAGATGCATTAAAGATCTTAGTCATTAATCAATTAATAAATAAGTATTTAATGCATTCTTTGAGTTTTTCTAGTATTTTTTTTCTTTCCATACCTAGAACAGATCACAAGCACTGAAAAATGTCAGAAAGGGAAAAGACCCAATGACACCATTACAGTAAAAAACACCATTACAACAACAAACAGGAACAAACCCAGGAAATCTTACAGTTTTCACTCAAGTATGAATGAACACATGAAAGAAAAGTTGAAGGGCAGGATGCAATGCGAATAAAGGGAGGTAAAAAGGAAGATGCTTACTGCATGTGAAAAAAGGAAAGAGATCCTCACTGAGAAGACAGAGAGAGAGAAAGAGAGACAGACAGACAGACACAGACACAGACACAGACACAGAGACAGACAGACTGAGACAGAGACAGAGAAACAGAGGAGGTGTACTTTGTTCAAATGTTTGTCACGGACTGCTATGTATAAATAATGTTTTATTTGCATTAACTGTCCACACACATGATATTTTATTTCATTTTAGCCTTGCACCCATTCTGCATTTCCCTATGATTACTGCCTAATTTGTTTGAATTTCGTCAGAGTGGTACTGGTATTGGCAAGAATTTCTATGTGACACACACACAGCAAACAGCCCTTTTTTCCTGAATGAGAGGGTATTCAACTGACAAGACAAAATCACCTCCTTACTTGTTTGTTAAGCTTCTTTCCGTCAGTAGATTGTCTGACAATATTGCCAGGTTCAGTCTTAAGCTTTCCGTCAGTAGATTGTCTGACAATATTGCCAGGTTCAGTCAAAAACAACAGACAACACCATCCCTGCAACATCCTGCATGCTTTTTGCTTCTCAACTTTCAAGTGTCCTGCAACATCTTGTGTGCTTTTTGCTTCTTAACTTTCAAGTGTCCTGCAACATCTTGTGTGCTTTTTGCTTCTTAACTTTTAAGTGTCCTGCAACATCTTGTGTGCTTTTTGCTTCTTAACTTTTAGTTGCAACACTGTCAGAAAATGTGCACCTTAGTCTGTGGTGGAGTCAAAGGGAAGAAACCTCTTCAAGTGTAGCCTACTGAGTTCTCTGCTTAATTGCCATCATTTCCCTTGAATATTCAGCGCTGTTTATGTAAGTTTTTTGCGCTAACAAAGGTGACATGGCAAATTCGGTTTAGTTTTGAAATATTGACATCTCATCAACAAACACTGTTTCTTGAATCGGAAATGAAATGAGGCAGGGAACAGTAAACGATAAACAGTAAACAAGTTGGGTATTTTTTGCTCCCATAAGAAAACCTAACACAGAGTAACTTTTATTCAAGACTGGCACAGCCTTTTAAACTTGAATAAAGTCAGACAAATACATAGACGAACAATCTAATAGTGGGGGAAAAAACAAGCGCAGGCCAACAACTGAACTATCTTCATAGTAATGACTTGGCAAAGATTTGGACTTAAGGAGGGGGGGGGGGGGGGGGGGGGGGGGGGAATTTGAAGATGGAGAAACTGGGAACATGAAATTAAGAAAATATGTTACAGATATGAAAACTCTTCACTAGCTGCATAAGGGAACCATCGCAATCTCTTTTGAAGGCAGATATATTTGTATTGCCTGCTCCGAGGCCTTTCGTCCGCTGGGTCGGACTCATCAGGGAGACACGGCTGGTTGTGTCTGCGCTCCTGGCGTCAAATAGAGACACACCACAGTCCATAATACTGTGGTGTTCTCACCACCAAGAGTGCAAAAAAGAATCCAATAGCACCCCCAAAGCAGCCAGCGAAGAGTAGTAAATGAAACCAAACGAAAGTGTGGGGAGGAAAAAAGTTGCTGAAAAACTAAAGACATTATGCAAACAGTATAAAATAAAGGGGACAATCTTTGAGCCTACGCTTGAGGATCCACCCAAAGATGCAAGGGAGATCAAAAGACAAACACACAGACGGACAGAAACAAATACAAATAACCTCAATTTAATCAAAACAAAAATCGGAAATGAAATGAGGCAGGGAACAGTAAACGATAAACAGTAAACAAGTTGGGTATTTTTTGCTCCCATAAGAAAACCTAACACAGAGTAACTTTTATTCAAGACTGGCACAGCCTTTTAAACACAACCAGCCGTGTCTCCCTGATGAGTCCGACCCAGCGGACGAAAGGCCTCGGAGCAGGCAATACAAATATATCTGCCTTCAAAAGAGATTGCGATGGTTCCCTTATGCAGCTAGTGAAGAGTTTTCATATCTGTAACATATTTTCTTAATTTCATGTTCCCAGTTTCTCCATCTTCAAATTCCCCCCCCCCCCCCCCCCCCCTCCTTAAGTCCAAATCTTTGCCAAGTCATTACTATGAAGATAGTTCAGTTGTTGGCCTGCGCTTGTTTTTTCCCCCACTATTAGATTGTTCGTCTATGTATTTGTCTGACTTTATTCAAGTTTAAAAGGCTGTGCCAGTCTTGAATAAAAGTTACTCTGTGTTAGGTTTTCTTATGGGAGCAAAAAATACCCAACTTGTTTACTGTTTATCGTTTACTGTTCCCTGCCTCATTTCATTTCCGATTTTTGTTTTGATTAAATTGAGGTTATTTGTATTTGTTTCTGTCCGTCTGTGTGTTTGTCTTTTGATCTCCCTTGCATCTTTGGGTGGATCCTCAAGCGTAGGCTCAAAGATTGTCCCCTTTATTTTATACTGTTTGCATAATGTCTTTAGTTTTTCAGCAACTTTTTTCCTCCCCACACTTTCGTTTGGTTTCATTTACTACTCTTCGCTGGCTGCTTTGGGGGTGCTATTGGATTCTTTTTTGCACTCTTGGTGGTGAGAACACCACAGTATTATGGACTGTGGTGTGTCTCTATTTGACGCCAGGAGCGCAGACACAACCAGCCGTGTCTCCCTGATGAGTCCGACCCAGCGGACGAAAGGCCTCGGAGCAGGCAATACAAATATATCTGCCTTCAAAAGAGATTGCGATGGTTCCCTTATGCAGCTAGTGAAGAGTTTTCATATCTGTAACATATTTTCTTAATTTCATGTTCCCAGTTTCTCCATCTTCAAATTCCCCCCCCCCCCCCCCCCCCCCCCCTCCTTAAGTCCAAATCTTTGCCAAGTCATTACTATGAAGATAGTTCAGTTGTTGGCCTGCGCTTGTTTTTTCCCCCACTATTAGATTGTTCGTCTATGTATTTGTCTGACATTTGTCTGCTTTATTCAAGTTTAAAAGGCTGTGCCAGTCTTGAATAAAAGTTACTCTGTGTTAGGTTTTCTTATGGGAGCAAAAAATACCCAACTTGTTTACTGTTTATCGTTTACTGTTCCCTGCCTCATTTCATTTCCGATTTTTGTTTTGATTAAATTGAGGTTATTTGTATTTGTTTCTGTCCGTCTGTGTGTTTGTCTTTTGATCTCCCTTGCATCTTTGGGTGGATCCTCAAGCGTAGGCTCAAAGATTGTCCCCTTTATTTTATACTGTTTGCATAATGTCTTTAGTTTTTCAGCAACTTTTTTCCTCCCCACACTTTCGTTTGGTTTCATTTACTACTCTTCGCTGGCTGCTTTGGGGGTGCTATTGGATTCTTTTTTGCACTCTTGGTGGTGAGAACACCACAGTATTATGGACTGTGGTGTGTCTCTATTTGACGCCAGGAGCGCAGACACAACCAGCCGTGTCTCCTGATGAGTCCGACCCAGCGGACGAAAGGCCTCGGAGCAGGCAATACAAATATATCTGCCTTCAAAAGAGATTGCGATGGTTCCCTTATGCAGCTAGTGAAGAGTTTTCATATCTGTAACATATTTTCTTAATTTCATGTTCCCAGTTTCTCCATCTTCAAATTCCCCCCCCCCCCCCACCCCCCCTCCTTAAGTCCAAATCTTTGCCAAGTCATTACTATGAAGATAGTTCAGTTGTTGGCCTGCGCTTGTTTTTTCCCCCACTATTAGATTGTTCGTCTATGTATTTGTCTGACTTTATTCAAGTTTAAAAGGCTGTGCCAGTCTTGAATAAAAGTTACTCTGTGTTAGGTTTTCTTATGGGAGCAAAAAATACCCAACTTGTTTACTGTTTCTTGATTTTGGAGGCACTGGAATTGTTCTCTGAGGATAGTTCAGAGTAGGAACATGATGTTAACCATTTTCTCTGAGGATGGTTCACAGTAGGAACATGATGTTAACCATTTTCTCTGAGGATACCAGCCGCCATGGCGAAGTGGTCAGCATCGCGGACTCCCGGCTGGGAGGTCGTGGGTTCAAATCCCTTCAGAGTCATGTGGGTTTTACTGCCTCGACTGGCTCCTACCCAGAGTTGAGTTTGCTGCGGACTCAGTTGGGAAGACTGGGACCACACAGTCGAGTTTCATCCACTTAATGGATGCATTTCTGAGAGTGTTACTCAAATTTCCTGACCAACACTGCAGGTGCCTGTATCTCTCGGGCCTGGTTGACGCCGGGATATATTATGAAAGGAAGCGTAGAGTACAGCCCTGTCATGTAGTCTCAGACCGAAATGGAAATCCATAGCATCATCGTAATCATCCTCATTCTCATCGATCAGCATAAAAAAAAAGTCGCAAATTCTGTGGCCCTTCATGCCCTGCTCTCATGGTGACCTCAATTTCGATGTCCTCTACACGTCTGTGGCCTTGGTTTGGTTCCGTCGGGGTCACCGGTATCGGTGAGTCCATGGGGCTGTCGTTGGACGGACGTGGTGGCGCCCTCCGGAGGGAGAGCTCACTCACGCCGACTCCGCAACTAAGCAATTATTGTCGTCAGTAGGGGGCTTAGTAGGTGGTGTCCTGCGTATGTTAGATCAGAACAGGCGCCACTGAACACCACCGAAGTGACTCGGCAGCAGTGCAGTGTCTCCTCCGGTGGGTTGCCTCTTGACGACTTGACATTGACTGCTCCCCTGCGGATTGCCGGTGCTGGGGCTGCTGCGGGGCCGACCGGGCTGTGGCTGTGGATGGGGTGTCGGAATGAGCGCGTGGGTGCACTGCCTCTGAGGTGGCGCAGAGGTTGGGACAGCAAAAAAAAAAAAAAAAAAAAAAAATTTTCTCTGAGGATGGTTCAGAGTAGGAACATGATGTTAACCATTTTCTCTGAGGATGGTTCGGAGTAGGAACATGATGTTAACCATTTTCTCTGAGGATGGTTCGGAGTAGGAACATGATGTAAACCAATTTAAGAAGACTTGCAAGCAGTAAACTGATATATGGGTGTACGTTGTTGTGTACATCTGTGAACCAGTCTACACAATTCAATGACTTTGTATGCTATGTATGAATTTATGAATTTTCTTCAATTTGATTCCTTTTATTTACACATAACTTGACAGATAAAGATCTGTTCTTCTGAATGATATATAACACTTTGCTTTTCCTTACTGGAATGATTTAACAGAGTTTTGGAAAAAGGCACCAAAACGCAACATACCACGGGAATGCAAGCACTGCATAGGCTACAGGGAATATGAAGCAAATTCTGGCCATAGTCTTTTTTAAACCTCGAGTTAAAAGGCACGGATCCGCTTCACTAAACCCTGATGCATGATTTCACAAGGAAACAAAAACAATACTACTCACAGAAGAAGCTGGTCTGTGGGGACCTCAGATGGTTCACAGGAAGAGTCCACACTCCCAAAACTGGTGCTGAGCACACTATCTCCATGCATGTGACTGCTGACCTGGAATGATGCAGTGTCCTGCTCACAAGCCTCCGCCGTCTCTTTCCTAGGTCTTGGAGTTGGATGGGATAATGCTTTGACTGCTTGGGGGTCTCCTTTTGGTGGTACAGAGGGAAGGGGAGGTGGAGGAGCTGCCCGTCTAGGGACTGGATCTGGTTTGTTAGATGGAACAGTGGGTTTGTTCAGACTGGCCTTACTGTCAGGTGCTACACCCCTGCTGGCCAGAGCATGAGCTGTGCTTTCATATGATGGAGGTGGAATGTCAAAGGGCGAAACCAATGTGCCTTTCTGGCCATCTTCCTGAAAGCCTTTCTGGCCATCTTCGTGAAAGCCTTTCCGTCTTGATTCAGAGAGGTCTGGCACAGCAGATATGGGTATATGGTCAATTTCATCACTGACTTTTGATGCAGTGACTGGACTCTCTGTCCGACTTGAAACAGTCTGCCCTGAAATTCTGCCACAACGCCGTTCATCAAGTGAATACCTCTTGGTCCTCTCCTCCTCATTGCCACTCTGAACCTCCCACGAACGTCGTTTGACTTGCTGCACTTTCTCTGTTGGGGCATGCAAGTTGGACAGGTAGTTATCCGCCCTTATAAGAGCTGCATCAATCTCCTCCCTGCTCAGCCGTTTTCCTGCCATGTCCTGAGGACTGACTGCTGTCTTCTTTGGACGCAGTTTGACCATGGAGGTGTCCACCCCATTCTGATAGGCTGGGGCAGCACTGGAATGTGATGAAGATGATGAAAGACTTTGGGCTGGAGGAAGCTTGCCCCTCCTTATGGAATGTTCTGAATGTGGCTGATCGCTTCCAGAGCTCAGGTGACGCATGAAACCACCTGTTACTCTGGCACGCACTGAGTCAAGTTCACTGGCATTGCTTTCCTTCTTATCTATGTTCTCAGCAGGCTTGATGAGGTCAAAGTTCTTAATGTATTTCCCTGTCCTGTCCCCAGGAACATTGTCCCCGATCACGTCAGGCTGTGTACGAGCAGTATGAGAGCGGAGAGTGACAGATGACGATGAGATAGAAGAGTGTTGGGAACCTATTGGAGATGAGACCTGAGTGCTGTTCAACAGCTTACTGTGCTCTTCATGTTGCTGTATGACTGGCTGCTTCATCGAGATATCAGACTGAGACCCTGTTCTAGTCCCTGAACTGTTGTTTCTACCTTGGTGGATACGTGACTGTTCCCCATCCTCTGTCAAGCGGCGAACATCGTCATGACTCCAAACTTTACGTGTGGGACTCATTGGTGAGGGAGATCTGGGAGACAAGGCTGCAGTGGGTGATGATGGAGAGCGTGTGGGTGACAGCTTTCTGTGCATAGCTTTCTCCCGCTCCTGAGCGCGACGTGACTCCTCCTCCATTTTGGCAAAAAGCATTCGTGTGTAGTTGAATCGCTGCACATGAGTGGTGGCCTCCATCAGATTGGACGGTGGCGGGTGTGGGGGTAAAAGGTCTGGAGCGGACAATGAGACAGGTGAGGATGTGGGCAGAGATCGTGTAAGGCTTGGGTTGGAAAGGGACTCTTTTGAGCCTGAAAGAGCAGCGTCTCGTAGCTTCTTCCGTTTGGATTCTGGAGATCGATCTGAATCTGGCAGTCCTGCTGAACTTGATCGTGAGGAAACAGTGGAGCTTGAGACAGAGTGAGTGCTTCCTCCAGTTCCAGTTCCTGCCTGGAACATTTCTTTGATGCGGTTGACATTGGGCCCGAAGCGACCACGCCCCTGTCCCTGCTGAGAGGAGTCCTCAAATCTGCTTTTCAAGTTGTGGAAAGCCGAGTGGGTGGTGGGGCAGCAGGAGCTTGCAGCTGACTCTGCATCTCTACATCAGGCCCGAACTGGCTGCTTCCACTGCGTTGCCGACTGGCTGCCAGCACTTCATCCCGGTAGCCTTTGGTCTGAGTTTGTGCCATCTTTGGGAACTCAGAATTACTCTGTGCAGAGATGTGATTCAGTTCAAATATCCCAGTGAAAGGAAAATGATGATGAGCTCTGTTCCCAAACAGAAGAGCCTATGCTGAGCATGTCAAGAAAAGGTAAGAGAGAAAGACAGCTGATAACGTAGACCAACAGGTGTCAGGGGATATGGCGCTCCTATAACAGTTTCAATGACATCAATTTTCACAGCAAAACACAGCACAAAGCTATCGCTTCACATTTTTGCTCACCCTTGGAAAAAACACAAAGAAGACATAAGTGAAATGGTCGAACAATGTGTCCAGTTTCATAAACTGACTGACAACAAAACCTGGAGAATGGACAGTAGGACAATGCCAACAAAGAAGAAAGGAAGACACGGAGATGGTGCAGGGAATCCTGGGATGGTCTGTCACATGATCACTGCAGCCAGCCTCCACCAGTGACATGGAACCGAAACAGAAGATGGAGAAGAGCGCGAAGAGCACTGACATCACATGTGGCCCCTTCCATGGGTGTGCAGACACCCGCTGCTGCAGGGGACCTCACCACAGTCACCCAGCTCTTCATCTTTCAGGCCCTCCATCTGAAACAAATCATCAGCACAAGTTTCACAAACAGCGCATAAAAAGATCATCCATAAATAATCCTCTCCCCATCCTTGCTCTTCTCACTAGTTTAAACTGTTCACGACTCCACCCCTCTGCCTCGCTCATTTCTCTTCACTCATTACTCTGCCTGGAGTGACCTGCTCATGAAAGGGTCACAAGTCACTCTACTCTTGTTTTCCATCCTGGTTAGCTGGGAATGAAGGAGCAGCATCTGAGCAGTTTTTACAGCGTCATTTGTACTGCCTTCAAGATGAGCTAAAGATTTTTTTTCCATCTTGGATTGAGTGTACCTGACAACACCCAATACCCGATAGTGATAGAGATGGTATATTTAATATGATCTGGGGTGACTTAACAGTCAATGTTCTACTAAATCAACAGTAACAAACTGAACATTACTGTACACTAAACACATGTTATTCAAATCATGTCAAACTTAAGTGACCCAAATGCAGCAGGTCAAGTCAGAGTGGATGGGTAGCTCCTCAGAAAGCAGGTGTGTGACCACCACATTCCGTCATAACCATTAGCAACACAAATGACACATGCCCATCAACAGCAGTCAGTCATAACCATCAGCAACACTTTGATGACACACGCCCATCAAGTTCCACCCATTTCCTAATGTGACTGCTGTGTGTGACAGTGGTCAGTCATAACCATTAACAACACTTAGATGACACATACACAGCAAAGCACATCCATTTCCTAATTTTCACACAAACTGTGATATGATCTGAACTAGCTTTTTTTCTAGCACTCTAGAAAAATAACATAATATTTCAAAACAAGTTTGTTTTTTTCAGCCACGTGGTACTTAAAAAAAGGCCAATGTCTATTAATTAATTGATCTAAACACACTTGCTTTGGTTTAAAAAAAAGTATGCAGAATCAGTTTCAAGAATCACTTTTATTACACAGAACCAAGTTTCCTAAAACAGAGGGATTTCAGCTATAGATGTCCCACACAGCTTGCAATCACGTAAGACGTTATGAACATCACTGCATTTTGTACTTCAATCTTTTCCCTTTTCTGAAACAAACCTGTGACCTGTGAACCTGGGGCTGCTGAACAGATTAACCAAAGCCGTGACCCTGGGGCTGCTGAACAGATTAACCAAACCTGTGAACCTCGGGCAGCTGAACAGATTAACCAAACCTGTGAACCTCGGGCAGCTGAACAGATTAACCAAACCTGTGAACCTGGGGCTGCTGAACAGATTAAACAAACCTGTGAACCTGGGGCTGCTGAACAGATTAACTAAAGCCGTGAACCTGGGGCTGCTGAACAGATTAATCCGTGGACCAGGGGCTGCTGAACAGATTAACCAAAGCCACGAACCTGGGGCTGCTGAACAGATTAACCAAAGCTGTGAACCTGGGGCTGCTGAAGAGATTAACCAAAGCCGTGAACCTGGGGCTGCTGAACAGACAGTGGGCTCAGATAGCACTGCAGCAATATGCTGGTTACATCTATTTCAAATGCTTTGTACTCAATTGAAAGCTTTTATACATAATTAACAAATACTAATTTCAATGATTCTACTAGTCTATTTGTCATCAATTTTAAAGAAACCATTATACACTGAATTTGGAAGAATCCAATTTCATAAGATGATAGGGTTAGACTACAACAGAGTTTTGACTGGCACGTTTTGAAGCATCTCGTCAGCTTGTTCCAGAAAAGATCGCAATATGATGGAACTCAGTACAGATCCAGTCAAAGATCTCTGAGCACAACGAAATGTGTCAGAGGTAAGGTAAGTTAAGGTAATGTTGTTTATAGCCCAGCCGACCGCAAAGGGCCATATCAGGGCTGTCACTGCGTTGAAACCAACTCACAAGTCATTCATTCACACAACTCTTTAAAATACATCTTCTAAAAACCCACCCGAAACCTTGTTAAAAATCATTCCACTGTAAACCTCAGATCCGATGAAAACTGTTAATCTCTTTCAAGAATTCAAAGATCGCATCAGGAGGAACATCTCTGAACAAGGTCTTCATGGAATCTGCTGTAAAATGTTTGTGTCTCACATCATGCAAGTCCCAACACTCTAAAAGAACATGTTTCATTGTGAGTGGCACATGACATGGAATGCACCATGGAGCTTCTTCACTCGAACGAGTAAAATACGAATGGCCGGTGTGCAGCCGGCATAGAACCATTTCTTCTATGCGACTACTAGACGTGGATGAGAGGAACTCTTTTAGGTTTGGACGGATCTGAAAGAGTTTGTTATCCGTCTGTGTATTCCTATCCTCCTGCCAGAGATCTCAGAGACTTTAATTTCAAATGGAATGACATTCTGTGTTCTGCAATGTGGATAATCCACTGAAAAGGAGATTGATTTTGATTCAGCACAAAATACATCATTATAAAGAGGAAATGGAGCTCCAAGCAAGTAATTCAAAGCTATGAACATCATATGTCATTCTAGTGTTGATATGAAAACAAAAACAGTAAACTATAACGATACACAGCTCATTGCAGTAAATGTTATGTATGGTTAGGATGGATCCATTACAGACTATGATTGACAAAATTTCCTTATCTTAAACATCTCACAAGAATAAGTTAACAAAAAATACATACAGCAGTCTTCCAAGCACTCACTGTTCAATCACCCAACACCCCCTCCTCTCTCTACCAAGCACTCACTGTTCAATCACCCAACACCCCCTCCTCTCTCTACCAAGCACTCACTGTTCAATCACCCAACACCCCCTCCTCCCTCTACCAAGCACTCACTGTTCAATCACCCAACACCCCCTCCTCCCTCTACCACGCACTCACTGTTCAATCACCAAACACCCCCTCCTCTCTCTACCAAGCACTCAGTATTTAATCACCCAACACCCCCACCTCTCTCTACCAAGCACTCAGTATTCAATCACCCAACACACCCTCCTCTCTCTACCAAGCACTCAGTATTCAATCACCCAACACCCCCTCCTCTCTCTACCAAGCACTCAGTGTTCAATCACCAAACACCCCCTCCTCTCTCTACCAAGCACTCACTGTTCAATCACCCAACACCCCCTCCTCTCTCTACCAAGCACTCACTGGTCAATCACCCAACACCCCCTCCTCCCTCTACCAAGCACTCACTGTTCAATCACCCAACACCCCCTCCTCTCTCTACCAAGCACTCAGTATTCAATCACCCAACACCCCCTCCTCTCTCTACCAAGCACTCAGTATTCAATCACCCAACACCCCCTCCTCTCTCTACCAAGCACTCACTGTTCAATCACCCAACACCCCCTCCTCTCTCTACCAAGCACTCACTGTTCAATCACCCAACACCCCCTCCTCTCTCTACCAAGCACTCACTGTTCAATCACCCAACACACCCTCCTCTCTCTACCAAGCACTCACTGATCAATCACCCAACACCCCCTCCTCCCTCTACCAAGCACTCACTGTTCAATCACCCAACACCCCCTCCTCCCTCTACCAAGCACTCACTGTTCAATCACCCTCCGCCCATCTCCCTTTACATCTCCATCAGAAAGAAAAAAAACAATCATTTCACCAAGACAGCATTCCAAACTCTACGCCATCATTTTTTAACCTGCACACACTATCAACACCACACATCCACATGTCCAGTCACACAAGCGTTTCAAAAACAGCACAAAGACAAGAAAAGAAAATGCATAAGCCATGAAGGTCATTGAACTACCCAACCCTACAACACATGGCGTACCAGGATTGGTTGCAACGCAGCGAATCAATGAAAAAGTTTGATCCACAAGATGAAATGTACTCCTTTAACACAGCGAATCAATGAAAAAGTTTGATCCACAAGATGAAATGTACTCCTTTAACACAGCGAATCAATGAAAAAGCTTGATCCACAAGATGAAATGTACTCCTTTAACACACGGAGGAGAGGAAATCAAGAATGTTCCTACTTTACTATCACAAGTGCAAACACAGGCACTCTGGCCCAAAAGAGAAGCCCCTCGTGTCGACAGACGGTTTTCTGCAGGCGGTGAAAGAAGCCAGGGAAGGTTAAAACACTGCCCAGGTATAGGTAAAACAGAGCTGTTTGCGTCTGCCAGCCCAGAACCTGTAGCTCCTCCACCCCATCACAGCGGGGCAAGGGTTTGAGCTACCTGTGCTATAATCACACCCTCAAAGGCTCCACTGGTGTAGAAAATCAAAGCATGTACTTTTTCTTCTTTTCTTTTTCTTTACTCATCACCTCCCATCTCTCTTCTCTCTCTCTCTCTCTCTCTTTCACTCTCTCTTGAATCCTCCCTCTTTTTTTCTCCTCACAACTACTTCTTGGCAGAGTCAGGTTATGATTGAGATGTATAGCATACTCTTCACGTCACCAAGAAAACTTCAATAACACTAAGAGGTACACGATGTGCCCTGTGCCTTTACCAGTTCGGAGCAGTGAAGATTTTCCACACAAACACGTTCACGAGACAAGCAGGATGAGGGGCAGGATGAAGAATATATTAAAGGGAGTCCAGTGCTTTTCTCACTGAACTGATAGGGGCAGGATGAAGAGTATATTAAAGGGAGTCCAGTGCTTTTCTCATTGAACTGAATGTGCTCACAGCAGCTTTAGTAACAGATGGCTACAGTACTCATTCTGGCACAACAAAATTTATGTGCACACACACACACACACACACACACACACACACACACACACACACCACGCACGCACACCGCACGCACGCACGCACACACACACACACAACACACTCATACACACACACACACACACACACACACACACACACACACACACACACACACACACACACACACGTCAAGAAAGAGGAAGAGAGAGAGACAGGGAGGGATGAAGAGAGGGAGGAAGGGAGAGGGGAAGTGGGGAGGAGAGAGAGATGGAGGGAGAGAGATGGAGAGAATGCGTATGTACATGTGTATATGTGTGTCACATGTGTGTGTGTGTGGGAGGGTGGGGTGGGGGAGCACAGTGTCACTTGTATAATGTTATGTGACTGCCGGCATGAGTGCATGCATTATGTAAATACATGTTTGCATGTGTGCATGTATAAGTGTAACCATGTCTCCTCTACATGTGTGTGTGTGTGTGTGTGTGTGTGTGTGTGTGTGTGTGTGTGTGTGTGTGAGAGAGAGAGAGAGAGAGAGAGAGAGAGAAAGAGCACACAAATGTTTGCCATGTTTGCACTCATCTGTGTGTATATATCCATCTGTGTGTGAGTGCATGCAAGCATGTACGTATGTGTCTGTGCGTAAATGGGTGTGTGCCTACCTAAGTGCTGCTTGTATGTGCTTGTATGTGTGTCTGAACACATGTGAGTGTGTGTGGTTAAATCCAACAAAAAAATAAAAGAAAGAAGAAAAGAAAACAGTGGAGTTGGTCAAACAACGAGAAAGATTGTAGAAAACTGCAGACACCAGGACATGACAGATTGTAGAAAACTACAGACACAAGGACATGACAGATTGTAGAAAACTACAGACACAAGGACATGACAGATTGTAGAAAACTACAGACACAAGGACATGACAGATTGTAGAAAACTACAGACATCAGGACATGACAGATTGTAGAAAAATACAGACATCAGAACATGAGAGATTGTAGAAAACTACAGACACCAAGAACAAGACAGATTGTAGAAAACTACAGACACCAGGACATGAAAGATTGTAGAAAACTACAGACATCAGGACATGACAGATTGTAGAAAACTACAGACATCAGGACATGACAGATCGTAGAAAACTACAGACACAAGGACATGACAGATTGTAGAAAACTACAGACACCAGGACATGACAGATTGTAGAAAACTACAGACACCAGGACATGACAGATTGTAGAAAACTACAGACACAAGGACATGAAAGATTGTAGAAAACTACAGACACAAAGACATGACAGATTGTAGAAAAATACAGACACAAGGACATGACAGATTGTAGAAAACTACAGACACAAGGACATGACAGATTGTAGAAAAATACAGACATCAGGACATGACAGATTGTAGAAAAATACAGACACCAGGACATGACAGATTGTAGAAAAACACAGACATTAGGACATGACAGATTGTAGAAAAATACAGACACCAGGACATGACAGATTGTAGAAAAATACAGACACCAGGACATGACAGATTGTAGAAAACTACAGACACAAGGACATGACAGATTGTAGAAAAATACAGACACAAGGACATGACAGATTGTAGAAAACTACAGACATCAGGACATGATAGATTGTAGAAAAATACAGACATCAGAACATGACAGATTGTAGAAAACTGCAGACACAAGGACAAGACAGATTGTAGAAAAATACAGACACCAGGACATGAAAGATTGTAGAAAACTACAGACACAAGGACATGACAGATTGTACAAAACTACAGACACCAGGACATGACAGATTGTAGGAAACTACAGACATCAGGACATGACAGATTGTAGAAAACTACAGACACAAGGACATGACAGATTGTAGAAAACTACAGACATCAGGACATGACAGATTGTAGAAAAATACAGACATCAGGACATGACAGATTGTAGAAAACTACAGACACAAGGACATGACAGATTGTAGAAAAATACAGACACCAGGACATGACAGATTGTAGAAAAACACAGACATCAGGACATGACAGATTGTAGAAAAATACAGACACCAGGACATGACAGATTGTAGAAAACTACAGACATCAGGACATGACAGATTGTAGAAAACTACAGACACAAGGACATGACAGATTGTAGAAAACTACAGACATCAGGACATGACAGATTGTAGAAAACTACAGACACAAGGACATGACAGATTGTAGAAAACTACAGACACAAAGACATGACAGATTGTAGAAAACTACAGACATCAGGACATGACAGATTGTAGAAAACTACAGACATCAGGACATGACAGATTGTAGAAAAATACAGACATCAGGACATGACAGATTGTAGAAAACTACAGACACAAGGACATGACAGACTGTAGAAAACTACAGACATCAGAACATGACAGATTGTAGAAAACTACAGACACAAGGACATGACAGATTGTAGAAAACTACAGACACAAGGACATGACAGATTGTAGAAAACTACAGACATCAGGACATGACAGATTGTAGAAAACTACAGACATCAGGACAAGACAGATTGTAGAAAACTACAGACACAAGGACATGACAGATTGTAGAAAACTACAGACACAAGGACATGACAGATTGTAGAAAACTACAGACACAAGGACATGACAGATTGTTGAAAACTACAGACACAAGGACATGACAGATTGTAGAAAAATACAGACACCAGGACATGACAGATTGTAGAAAACTACAGATATCAGGACATGACAGATTGTAGAAAACTACAGACACAAGGACATGACAGATTGTAGAAAAATACAGACACAAGGACATGACAGATTGTAGAAAACTACAGACATCAGGACATGACAGATTGTAGAAAACTACAGACATCAGGACATGACAGATTGTAGAAAACTACAGACACAAGGACATGACAGATTGTAGAAAAATACAGACACAAGGACATGACAGATGGTAGAAAACTACAGACATCAGGACATGACAGATTGTAGAAAAATACAGACACAAGGACATGACAGATTGTAGAAAAATACAGACATCAGGACATGAAAGATTGTAGAAAAATACAGACATCAGGACATGACAGATTGTAGAAAACTACAGACATCAGGACATGACAGATTGTAGAAAACTACAGACACAAGGACATAACAGATTGTAGAAAAATACAGACACAAGGACATGACATTGTAGAAAAATACAGATACAAGGACATGAAAGAATGTCAGGAAGGAATTAACAGGGGATCTCTCTCTCTCTCTCTCTCTCTCTCTCTCTCTCTCACACACACACACACACACACACAGACACACACACACACACACACACACACGAACAGAGCCACCCACAATGCAGAAATGTAGCAAACCTGTCTCAAGTCTTCTCTGGTGCTCCAGCGGTCATGGGTATGTGAAACCAATTAGCATTCTTTGTGTAATCACCCTCTGAATCACAGTCACATTGCATGGGGACACGGTCTTAAAAATGGTGAAATATTGGACCTGCCCAGGTCATGATGCAAGGCTTTTAGTACTAGTTTGAAATTTTTTTTTCAACTTGATCTTTCTCATTTAAAGTTAAATCATCACCTAGCACCTTAGCTACTCTTCTATTACAACCAATATGGTGTACTCCTATCTTCTCTGTGTATCCAATATGGCACGTTGTAACATCTCAACAAAACGGGACAGTGCTATTCCTATCTTCTCTGTGTATCCAATATGGCACGTTGACATCTCAACAAAACAGGACAGTGCTATTCCTATCTTCTCTGTGTATCCAATATGGCACGTTGTAAAGTCTCAACAAAACAGGACAGTGCTATTCCTATCTTCTCTGTGTATCCAATATGGCACGTTGTAACATCTCACAAAACAGGACAGTGCTATTCCTATCTTCTCTGTGTATCCAATATGGCACGTTGTAACATCTCAACAAAACAGGACAGTGCTATTCCTATCTTCTCTGTGTATCCAATATGGCACGTTGTAACATCTCAACAAAACAGGACAGTGCTATTCCTATCTTCTCTGTGTATCCAATATGGCACGTTGTAACATCTCAACAAAACAGGACAGTGCTATTCTTATCTTCTCTGTGTATCCAATATGGCACGTTGTAACATCTCAACAAAACAGGACAGTGCTGTCTCACTCCCTTCTCCATCCCAAGCCTTTTTCACTTTCTCATACTCATTCTCACATGAACACACACACACACACGCACACACACGTGTGCATGCGCGCACATACACATACACAGACACAAACACACACACACATGCGTGTACACACACATAACACATATGCTTGTACACACACACACACACACACACACACACAAACGTATGCTACACTTTAGCCCCATTTCACATTGGGTGTTATGCCGTCTTACACTCCAAACCTCTTCTGTCTTCTCCTTTCACTTCCTTCTGCCTCTTCCTCATCCCTCAATCTGCTTCGTCAATCATCCATCAATCTGCTTAGTCAATCATCCATCAATCTACTTAGTCAATCATCCATCAATCTGCTTAGTCAATCATTATGCAAATTTTGTCAACGTAGACATCGGATTCCATTTTATGCTTTCACATTCATGTCAATGTTGGAAGGGACAGGGTTTCTTGGTTTGTCTATGTTGGAAGGGACAGGGTTTATTGGTTTGTCTATGTTGGAAGGGACAGGGTTTCTTGCTTTGTCAATGTTGGAAGGGACAGGGTTTCTTGCTTTGTCAATGTTGGAAGGGACAGGGTTTCTTGCTTTGTCAATGTTGGAAGGGACAGGGTTTCTTGCTTTCTTTGTGTTCTTGTTGGGTTTTTTTTCTTTTTTTAATCCATACCATGAACATCTTCTAAACTTTTTTTTTCTCTAGTACCAAATCTTTCAACTTTTGATCACCATTTCAGATCAAGAAGAGATGAAAATAACTGTGAATGAGTGCACAACTTCATAATTAACATTTCTTAAGGGTTTCATATTACGCATCATTTAACTCCATCAAACGATTTTGAATCATACCATGATGACAAAACAAAGATGACAAAGCAAAGCTCAGTAATATCAAGAAGTTTCATACCACACACTTCCTCACCATACAAATATCATAAAGAAGTTTCATACCACACACTTCCTCACCCTACAAATATCATAAAGAAGTTTCATACCACACACTTCCTCACCCTACAAACATCATCAAGAAGTTTCATACCTACAGACTTCCTCACCATACAAATATCATAAAGAAGTTTCATACCACTCTCGCATTAGTGATGTGTTGACCATGTAGGCGTCTTTGTCTGCATTCTCCTCCCTTATAAAGGCTTGTCCTGTGACCATGTATCTTGAGTGTGTTTGCCGGAGTGTGTGCATTTGCATACACTCTGTGTGTGTGTGTGTGTGTGTGTGTGTGTGTGTGTGTGTGTGTGTATATGCATGTGTGTGTATGTGTATATGCATGTGTGTGTGTATGCGTGTGTGCGCATGTGTGCATGTGCATGCGTGTGTGTGTGTATTTGTATATGTGTGTGTGTGTGTGTGTGTGTGTGTGTATGCGTGTGCATGTGTGTGTATGTGTTTGTGTGTGCATGTGTGTGTGTGTGTGGGGGGGGGGGGGTTACACAACCACATGAATTAAACTTTACCTATCTCTGAGGTAATGTTCTTGTCTGGTGGTGCAACTGGCCATTCAAAATGGTTTTTAACAATCTTAAATGTACGTCAACCATTGGCTAGTCATTACCAGTGAATTTGATCATCAGGAACAGCTGTGACAATGTACGTCAACCACTGGCTGGTCATAACCAGTGAATTTGATCATCAGAACAGCTGTGACAATGTACGTCAACCATTGGCTAGTCATTACCAGTGAATTTAATCATCAGAACAGCTGTGACAATGTACGTCAACCATTGGCTGGTCATTACCACTGAATTTGATCATCAGGAACAGCTGTGACAATGTACGTCAACCACTGGCTGGTCATTACCAGTGAATTTGATCATCAGGAACAGCTGTGACAAAATAGAACCAAGCACATCAAGAAATGAGCAACACAATTTCTGCACCATATATGCACATGAACATGACGTGTGCGTGTGTGCAAGCAGCAGCATGCACATGGTATGCACATGCAAGTGTACATGTCTGTGTGGTTTTGTGAGGATGCTCTTGTGTGTGTGTGTGTGTGTGTGTGTTGTGTGTGTGTGTGTGTGTGTGTGTGTGTGTGTGTACGTGTGCGAGTGTGTGTGTGTGTGTGTGTGTGGTGTGTGTGTATCTGTGTGTATCTGTGTGTGTGAGTGAGTGAGTGAGTGAGTGAGTGAGTGAGTGTGTGTGTGTGTGTGTGTGTGTGTGTGTGTGTGTGTGTGTGTGTGTGAGTGAGTGAGTGAGTGAGTGAGTGTGTGTGTGTGTGTGCGTGCTGCACCTGAATGAACTGTAACCCAACAGGTTTCTTAAAAACTGCCATCAAGAATTTTGAGGGAGTTACAGATGTGCCAGTGTAGAAAGTAACATACACACACCAGGTCTGCTGGGCTGCATGTTGCAAAGACAGAAGAACCAGAGGAGAGGAAAAAAACAAGGTCTCGCTCATGAAGCAGTCATGCAGCAACGTGCCGTCACACATGGCCCAAAGTTCATTCCCTATAAACATTTTTGCACAATGACTTACCAGTTCACTTGAAATAATGTATGCATCTGCTTACATCTTTACTCATATCTATCACTGTATGCATATATATGTGCAAGAATGTAAATTTACTTTGTTTCAAATTGCCTTTCTGCCTTTTATACAGGTTCAGTGCAGTAATTAAGTTTATGCGTATGTATACATGTGCGTGTGTGTGTGTGTGTGTGTGTGTGTGTGCATTTCCTTTGAGCACTTACAGTCACATATGTATTTCACACAAGAACACAGACTTTGAAAAGGTCAGCCTCCTCTGATCTCATCCAACAATACTGACCATACATGACTTCAAACTGTACAGCTTTGTCGGAAATGAAATGAGGCAGGGAACATTAAACGATAAACAGTAAACAAGTTGGGTATTTTATGCTCCCATAAGAAAACCTAACACAGAGTAACTTTTGTTCAAGACTGGCACAGCCTTTTAAACTTGAATAAGGTCAGACAAATACATAGACGAACAATCTAATAGTGGGGGAAAAAACAAGCGCAGGCCAACAACTGAACCATCTTCATAGTGATGACTTGGCAAAGATTTGGGACTTAAGGAGTGGGGGGGGGGGGGGGGGGGGGGGGGGGGGGGGATTTGAAGATGGAGAAACTGGGAACATGAAATTAAGAAAATATGTTATAGATATGAAAACTCTTTCACTAGCTGCATAAGGGAACCATCGCAATCCCCTTTGAAGGCAGATATATTTGTATTGCCTGCTCCGAGGCCTTTCGTCCGCTGGGTCGGACTCATCAGGGAGACACGGCTGGTTGTGTCTGCGCTCCTGGCGTCAAATAGAGACACACCACAGTCCATAATACTGTGGTGTTCTCACCACCAAGAGTGCAAAAAAGAATCCAATAGCACCCCCAAAGCAGCCAGCGAAGAGTAGTAAATGAAACCAAACGAAAGTGTGGGGAGGAAAAAAGTTGCTGAAAAACTAAAGACATTATGCAAATAGTATAAAATGTAGGGGACAATCTTTTGAGTCTACGCTTGAGGATCCACCCAAAGATGCAAGGGAGATCAAAAGACAAACACACAGACGGACAGAAACAAATACAAATAACCTCAATTTAATCAAAACAAAATCGGAAATGAAATGAGGCTGGGAACAGTAAACGATAAACAGTAAACAAGTTGGGTATTTTATGCTCCCATAAGAAAACCTAACACAGAGTAACTTTTGTTCAAGACTGGCACAGCCTTTTAAACTTGAATAAAGTCAGACAAATACATAGACGAACAATCTAATAGTGGGGGAAAAAACAAGCGCAGGCCAACAACTGAACCATCTTCATAGTGATGACTTGGCAAAGATTTGGACTTAAGGAGTGGGGGGGGGGGGGGGGGGGGATTTGAAGATGGAGAAACTGGGAACATGAAATTAAGAAAATATGTTATAGATATGAAAACTCTTCACTAGCTGCATAAGGGAACCATCGCAATCCCCTTTGAAGGCAGATATATTTGTATTGCCTGCTCCGAGGCCTTTCGTCCGCTGGGTCGGACTCATCAGGGAGACACGGCTGGTTGTGTCTGCGCTCCTGGCGTCAAATAGAGACACACCACAGTCCATAATACTGTGGTGTTCTCACCACCAAGAGTGCAAAAAGAATCCAATAGCACCCCCAAAGCAGCCAGCGAAGAGTAGTAAATGAAACCAAACGAAAGTGTGGGGAGGAAAAAAGTTGCTGAAAAACTAAAGACATTATGCAAATAGTATAAAATGTAGGGGACAATCTTTTGAGTCTACGCTTGAGGATCCACCCAAAGATGCAAGGGAGATCAAAAGACAAACACACAGACGGACAGAAACAAATACAAATAACCTCAATTTAATCAAAACAAAATCGGAAATGAAATGAGGCAGGGAACAGTAAACGATAAACAGTAAACAAGTTGGGTATTTTATGCTCCCATAAGAAAACCTAACACAGAGTAACTTTTGTTCAAGACTGGCCCAGCCTTTTAAACTTGAATAAAGTCAGACAAATACATAGACGAACAATCTAATAGTGGGGGAAAAAACATTTTATACTATTTGCATAATGTCTTTAGTTTTTCAGCAACTTTTTTCCTCCCCACACTTTCGTTTGGTTTCATTTACTACTCTTCGCTGGCTGCTTTGGGGGTGCTATTGGATTCTTTTTTGCACTCTTGGTGGTGAGAACACCACAGTATTATGGACTGTGGTGTGTCTCTATTTGACGCCAGGAGCGCAGACACAACCAGCCGTGTCTCCCTGATGAGTCCGACCCAGCGGACGAAAGGCCTCGGAGCAGGCAATACAAATATATCTGCCTTCAAAGGGGATTGCGATGGTTCCCTTATGCAGCTAGTGAAGAGTTTTCATATCTATAACATATTTTCTTAATTTCATGTTCCCAGTTTCTCCATCTTCAAATCCCCCCCCCCCCCCCCCCCCCCCCCCCACTCCTTAAGTCCAAATCTTTGCCAAGTCATCACTATGAAGATGGTTCAGTTGTTGGCCTGCGCTTGTTTTTTCCCCCACTATTAGATTGTTCGTCTATGTATTTGTCTGACTTTATTCAAGTTTAAAAGGCTGTGCCAGTCTTGAACAAAAGTTACTCTGTGTTAGGTTTTCTTATGGGAGCATAAAATACCCAACTTGTTTACTGTACAGCTTTGACAATCACAAGTCATCTAACAATACTGACCATACACGACTTCAAACTGTACAGCTTTGACAATCACAAGTCATCCAACAATCCTGACTGTACATGACTTCAAACTGTACAGCTTTGACAATCACAAGTCATCCAACAATACTGACTGTACTGTACATGACTTCAAACTGTACAGCTTTGACAATCACAAGTCATCTAACAATACTGACCGTACATGACTTCAAACTGTACAGCTTTGACAATCACAAGTCATCCAACAATACTGACATGACTTCAAATTGTACAGCTTTGACAATCACAAGTGTATCCCAAAACTGTGAAATTATCCATATATGCACATGCATGAATCTTCATGATTGGTGTTTATAGTATAGACATGTTCTCTCTCTCTCTCTCTCTCTCTCTCTCTCTTTAAGCCCTTGTCACAGCAGTTGAGTGTCCAACTCAAAGCAAACGGAAGACTTTTTCTTGCATTTGCTGTTTTTCTCATTTCTCCATTGTGTAGTCACAGCAGGTCAGTGTGCAACAAAGCAGTGAGCAGCTACACTGATGGCAGGACTGGGATGCAACACTTACTCCTGCCTTAGATAGTGCACTCCACATTGTTTCATCAATGGAAGCTGAGGCTTCTGACTTTGTTACTTCCATGAAGACCAAATTGCGGAAGAATACGTGACACAGATTCTAAAAGGGAGAAAAAATTTTTCATGTCCATTTCTATTGCAACAGTGTTTGAAAAGCAACAAAAAGCAAACGACACATGTGCCCATCGAGACTGGTGGGTAGCAATGTACACAACCTTCACTTTTGACATGTGCCCAGTGGGACTGGTGGGTAGCAATGCACACAACCTTCACTTTCGACATGTGCCCAGTGGGACTGGTGGGTAGCAATGCACACAACCTTCACTTTTGACATGTGCCCAGTGGGACTGGTGGGCAGCAATGCACACAACCTTCACTTTTGACATGTGCCCAGTGGGACTGGTGGGTAACAATGCACACAACCTTCACTTTTGACATGTGCCCAGTGGCACTGGTGGGTAGCAATGCACACAACCTTCACTTTTGACATGTGCCCAGTGGGACTGGTGGGTAGCAATGCACACAACCTTCACTTTTGACATGTGCCCAGTGGGACTGGTGGGTAGCAATGCACACAACCTTCACTTTTGACATGTGCCCAGTGGGACTGGTGGGTAGCAATGCACACAACCTTCACTTTTGACATGTGCCCAGTGGGACTGGTGGGCAGCACAACCTTCACTTTTGACATGTGCCCAGTAGGACTGGTGGGTAGCAATGCACACAACCTTCACTTTTGAAATGTGCCCAGTGGGACTGGTGGGCAGCAATGCACACAACCTTCACTTTTGACATGTGCCCAGTAGGACTGGTGGGCAGCACAACCTTCACTTTTGACATGTGCCCAGTAGGACTGGCGGGTAGCAATGCACACAACCTTCACTTTTGAAATGTGCCCAGTGGGACTGGTGGGCAGCAATGCACACAACCTTCACTTTTGACATGTGCCCAGTAGGACTGGTGGGTAGCACAACCTTCACTTTTGACATGTGCCCAGTAGGACTGGCGGGTAGCAATGCACACAACCTTCACTTTTGACATGTGCCCAGTGAGACTGGTGGGTAGCAATGCACACAACCTTCACTTTTGACATGTGCCCAGTGGGACTGGTGGGCAGCAATGCACACAACCTTCACTTTTGACATGTACCCAGTAGGACTGGTGGGCAGCAATGCACACAACCTTCACTTTTGACATGTGCCCAGTAGGACTGGCGGGTAGCAATGCACACAACCTTCACTTTTGATGACATGTGCCCAGTGGGACTGGTGGGTAGCAATGCACACAACCTTCACTTTTGACATGTGCCTAGTAGGACTGGTGCGCAGCAATGCACACAACCTTCACTTTTGACATGTGCTTAGTAGGACTGGTGGGTAGCAATGCACACAACCTTCACTTTTGACATGTGCCCAGTGAGACTGGTGGGTAGCAATGCACACAACCTTCACTTTTGACATGTGCCTAGTAGGACTGGTGGGTAGCAATGCACACAACCTTCACTTTTAATGACATGTGCCCAGTGGGACTGGTGGGTAGCAATGCACACAACCTTCACTTTTGACATGTGCCCAGTAGGACTGGTGGGTAGCAATGCACACAACCTTCACTTTTGACATGTGCCCAGTGGGACTGGTGGGTAGCAATGCACACAACCTTCACTTTTGACATGTGCCCAGTGGGACTGGTGGGTAGCAATGCACACAACCTTCACTTTTGACATGTGCCCAGTGGGACTGGCGGGTAGCAATGCACACAACATTCACTTTTGATGACATGTGCCCAGTAGGACTGGCGGGTAGCAATGCACACAACCTTCACTTTTGATGTCATGTGCCCAGTGGGACTGGTGGGTAGCAATGCACACAACCATCACTTTGACATGTGCCCAGTGGGACTGGTGGGTAGCAATTCACACAACCTTCACTTCTGACATGTGCCCAGTGGGACTGGTGGGCAGCACAATCTTCACTTTTGACATGTGCCCAGTGGGACTGGTGGGTAGCAATGCACACAACCTTCACTTTTGACATATGCCCAGTGGGACTGGTGGGCAGCAATGCACACAACCTTCACTTTTGATGACATGTGCCCAGTGGGACTGGTGGGTAGCAATGCACACAACCTTCACTTTTGACATGTGCCCTGTGGGACTGGTGGGTAGCAATGCACACAACCTTCACTTCTGACATGTGCCCAGTGGGACTGGTGGGCAGCACAACCTTCGCTTTTGACATGTGCCCAGTGAGACTGGTGGGCAGCAATGCACACAACCTTCACTTTTGACATGTGCCAGTGGGACTGGTGGGTAGCAATGCACACAACCTTCACTTTTGACATGTGCCTAGTAGGACTGGTGGGTAGCAATGCACACAACCTTCACTTTTGACATGTGCCCAGTGGGACTGGTGGGTAGCAATGCACACAACCTTCACTTTTGACATGTGCCAGTAGGACTGGTGGGTAGCAATGCACACAACATTCACTTTTGACATGTGCCCAGTAGGACTGGTGGGTAGCAATGCACACAACCTTCACTTTTGACATGTGCCTAGTGAGACTGGTGGGTAGCAATGCACACAACCTTCACTTTTGACATGTGCCCAGTGGGACTAGTGGGCAGCAATGCACACAACATTCACTTTTGACATGTGCCCAGTGAGACTGGTGGGTAGCAATGCACACAACCTTCACTTTTGACATGTGCCTAGTGGGACTGGTGGGTAGCAATGCACACAACCTTCACTTTTGACATGTGCCCAGTGAGACTGGTGGGTAGCAATGCACACAACCTTCACTTTTGACATGTGCCCAGTGGGACTGGTGGGCAGCACAACCTTCACTTTTGACATGTGCCCAGTGGGACTGGTTGGTAGCAATGCACACAACCATTCACTTTTGACATGTGCCCAGTGGGACTGGTGGGTAGCAATGCACACAACCCATTCACTTTTGACATGTGCCCAGTGGGACTGGTGGGTAGCAATGCACACAACCTTCACTTTTAACATGTGCCTAGTGGGACTGGTGGGTAGCAATGCACACAACCTTCACTTTTGACATGTGCCCAGTGGGACTGGTGGGTAGCAATGCACACAACCTTCACTTTTGACATGTGCCCAGTGGGACTGGTGGGTAGCAATGCACACAACATTCACTTTTGACATGTGCCTAGTAGGACTGGTGGGTAGCAATGCACACAACCTTCACTTTCGACATGTGCCCAGTGGGACTGGTGGGCAGCAATGCACACAACCTTCACTTTTGACATGTGCCCAGTGGGACTGGTGAGTAGCAATGCACACAACCTTCACTTTTGACATGTGCCCAGTAGGACTGGTGGGCAGCACAACCTTCACTTTTGACATGTGCCCAGTGGGACTGGTGGGTAGTAATGCACACAACCTTCACTTTTGACATGTGCCCAGTGGGACTGGTGGGTAGCAATGAACACAACCTTCACTTTTGACATGTGCCCAGTGGGACTGGTGGGTAGCAATGCACACAATCTTCACTTTTGACATGTGCCCAGTGGGACTGGTGGGTAGCAATGCACACAACCTTCACTTTTGACATGTGCCCAGTAGGACTGGTGGGCAGCACAACCTTCACTTTTGACATGTGCCCAGTGAGACTGGTGGGTAGCAATGCACACAACCTTCACTTTCGACATGTGCCCAGTGGGACTGGTGGGTAGCAATGCACACAACATTCACTTTTGACATGTGCCCAGTGGGACTGGTGGGTAGCAATGCACACAACCTTCACTTTTGACATGTGCCCAGTGGAACTGGTGGGTAGCAATGCACACAACCTTCACTTTTGACATGTGCCCAGTGGGACTGGTGGGCAGCACAACCTTCACTTTTGACATGTGCCCAGTGGGACTGGTGGGTAGCAATGCACACAACCTTCACTTTTGACATGTGCCCAGTGGGACTGGTGGACAGCAATGCACACGACCTTCACTTTTGACATGTGCCCAGTGGGACTGGTGGGTAGCAATGCACACAACCTTCACTTTTGCTCTGTTGGAATCATCGGCCTAGTTGTGCAAGTGTCGCCCCTGAAAAGTTCGGCATGTTCAATTCCCCCAAACTGGGCAAGCACTCCCTCTTATGCTTGTTTGCCTGCATGGCTGAGTGTCAAAAAGTGAGTGCAAGGGCAATCAAGCAAGAGATTTACCTTGTGTGACATGGGAATTGCAGTATACACAATGTGCCTCTTTCTCCCCTCCTTTCTCTCAAGATGGTCAATCTACTTTTTTTCTCTTTTACATTCACCAGAGGCTGTACTTTCACACGTACCTATGATTCCTTGATTCTCTGTGTACAAGATTACGCAAAAACTACTGAAAGGATTTTGATGAGGCTTGGAGGAGAGCAGGAAAGTGGTCCAGCAACACAATGATTAAATAGGGGGAAGTGTGTGTGTGTGTGTGGGGGGGGGGGGGGGGGGGGGGGGGGGGAGGATGCAGATCCTCAATGTGGATTAGATCACATCCTGTATACTCTGGATATTTTTTTTCCTCATAATATATTTTTAACATGATCGATAAATTAAAAAAAATGTATAATAGAAAGAAGCTTGAACAAATGTAACCTAATCTATGATGTCAAATGACTGACATCATCTTTAAACACCACCATTCTTGTAGTCCTTGGAACTGACGCTTGACATCTTTTAAAAATGCCATCACCTCATGAAAGTCTGTGGAACTGAAGTTTGATCAACCACAATAATTCTGGTCTCACAATGCTTTGGCTGGCCAAGCATGAAAGAGATCTGTGATGGGTTTTTCCCTTATCTCCAAGGGTTTGCTTTCAACCAGGTCAGTTGGTTTGTCTGCCTGACAGCCAGCAATCCCACCACCCACAGCACCTGCTTTACTAACACCTGATGAACACATGGATTGTGGCCCAAGATACAATGCTTTACTAACACCTGATGAAGAGATGATGGAGTGTGGCCCAAGATACAATGCTTTACTAACACCTGATGAACAGACGGACTATGGCCCAAGATATAATGCTTTACTAACACCTGATGAACACATGGATGTGGCCCAAGATACAATGCTTTACTAACACCTGATGAACACATGGACTGTGGCCCATGATACAATGCTTTACAAACACTTGATGAACAGACCAAGTGTGGCCCATGATACAATGCTTTACTACCACTTGATGAACAGACTGAGTGTGGCCCATGATACAATGCTTTACTACCACTTGATGAACACATGGACTGTGGCCCATGATACAATGCTTTACTAACACTTGATGAACAGATGATGGAGTCTGGCCCAAGATACAATGGTAGCATTCCCCACCACCCACAGCACCTGCTTTACTACCACTTGATGAACAGATGATGGAGTCTGGCCCAAGATACAATGGTAGCATTCCCACCACCCGCAGCACCTGCTTTACTACCACCTGATGAACAGATGACGGAGTCTGGCCCAAGATACAATGGTAGCATTCCCCACCACCCACAGCACCTGCTTTACTACCACCTGAAGAACAGCACCTGCTTTACTACCACTTGATGAACAGATGATGGAGTCTGGCCCAAGATACAATGGTAGCATTCCCCACCACCCACAGCACCTGCTTTACTACCACCTGATGAACAGATGACGGAGTCTGGCCCAAGATACAATAGTAGCATTCCCCACCACCCACACCACCTGCTTTACTAACACCTGATGACCAGATGATGGAGTCTGGCCCAAGATACAATGGTAGCATTCCCCACCACCCACAGCACCTGCTTTACTACCACTTGATGAACAGATGATGGAGTCTGGCCCAAGATACAATGGTAGCATTCCCCACCACCCACAGCACCTGCTTTACTACCACCTGATGAACAGATGATGGAGTCTGGCCCAAGATACAATGGTAGCATTCCCCACCACCCGCAGCACCTGCTTTACTAACACCTGATGAACAGATGATGGAGTCTGGCCCAAGATACAATGGTAGCATTCCCCAACACCCACAGCACCTGCTTTACTACCACTTGATGAACAGATGATGGAGTCTGGCCCAAGATACAATGGTAGCATTCCCCACCACCCACAGCACCTGTTTTACTACCACTTGATGAACAGATGATGGAGTCTGGCCAAGGTACAATAGTAGCATTTCCCACCACCCACAGCACCTGCTTTACTAACACCTGATGAACACATGGACTGTGGCCCAAGATACAATGCTTTACTAACACTTGATGAACACATGGACTGTGGCCCAAGATACAATGCTTTACTAACACTTGATGAACAGATGATGGAGTCTGGCCCAAGATACAATGCTTCACTAACACCTGATGAACACATGGACTGTGGCCCATGATACAATGCTTTACTAACACTTGATGAACAGACGGAGTGTGGCCCAAGATACAATGCTTTACTAACACTTGATGAACACATGGACTGTGGCCCAAGATACAATGCTTTACTAACACATGATGAACAGATGGACTGTGGTCCATGATACAATGCTTTACAAACACTTGATGGACAGACGGACTGTGGCCCAAGATACAATGTTTTACTAACACTTGATGAACACATGGACTGTGGCCCAAGATACAATGCTTTGCTAACACTGATGAATAGTTGGACTGTGGCCCAAGATACAATGCTTTACTAACACTTGATGAACACATGGACTGTGGCCCATGATACAATGTTTTACTAACACTTGATGAACACATGGACTGTGGCCCATGATACAATGCTTTACTAACACTTGATGAACAGACGGACTGTGGCCCAAGATATAATGCTTTACTAACACTTGATGAACACATGGACTGTGGCCCATGATACAATGCTTTACTACCACTTGATGAACACATGGACTGTGGCCCATGATACAATGCTTTACTAACACTTGATGAACAGACGGACTGTGGCCCAAGATACAATGCTTTACTAACACTTGATGAACAGATGGAGTGTGGCCCATGATACAATGCTTTACTACCACTTGATGAACACATGGACTGTGGCCCATGATACAATGCTTTACTAACACTTGATGAACAGACGGACTGTGGCCCATGATACAATGCTTTACTACCACTTGATGAACAGACGGACTGTGGCCCATGATACAATGCTTTACTACCACTTGATGAACACATGGACTGTGGCCCATGATACAATGCTTTACTACCACTTGATGAACACATGGACTGTGGCCCATGATACAATGCTTTACTAACACTTGATGAACAGACGGAGTGTGGCCCATGATACAATGCTTTACTACCACTTGATGAACAGACTGAGTGTGGCCCATGATACAATGCTTTACTACCACTTGATGAACAGACTGAGTGTGGCCCATGATACAATGCTTTACTACCACTTGATGAACAGACTGAGTGTGGCCCATGATACAATGCTTTACTACCACTTGATGAACACATGGACTGTAGCCCAAGATACAATGCTGGCATGGATCTGTGGTGCAGATTCAGATCCAATTTTAATGCAGATTGATTGGATGTAACCCCTGGATAAACCCATTAAATTTTAATAAAATATTATGGAAAAGTGACAAAGCCACTGAATTTTTTATGCTGATGCCTGAGCACTAATCTGCATCAGACAGCAGATCCAGAATCTGTTCACAATGATAATCAGACCATCACAAACTATGCAATGATGACTCTATGATTTGTTTGACCTTGGCAAGGTCTGTGCTTTTCCAAGTGTCCTTTCAGTTTTGCGATATGGTCATACAAAGATTACATCAAAACATACAGCTGACATGGTCATACAAAGATTATATCAAAACATACAACTGACATGGTCATACAAAGATTATATCAAAACATACAACTGACATGGACATACAAAGATTATATCAAAACATACAGCTGACATGGTCATACAAAGAGTATATCAAAACATACAAATGACATGGTCATACAAAGATTTTATCAAAACATACAGCTGACATGGTCATATAAAGATTATATCAAAACATACAGCTGACATGGTAATACAAAGATTATATCAAAACATGCGACAAATCAGAAACATGCAACTGACATGGTAATATAAAGGTTATATCAAAACATACAACCGGCATGGTCATACAAAGATTATATCAAAACATACAACTGACATGGTCATACAAAGATTATATCAAAACATACAACTGACATGGTCATACAAAGATTATATCAAAACATACAGCTGACATGGTCATACAAAGATTATATCAAAACATACAACTGATATGGTCATACAAAGATTATATCAAAACATACAGCTGATATGGTCATACAAAGACTATATCAAAGCATGCGACAAATCAGAAACATGCAACTGACATGGTAATACAAAGATTATATCAAAACATACAACTGACATGGTAATACAAAGATTATATCAAAACATGTGACAAATCAGAAACATACAACTGACATGGAGAAAACAAAAATCATGAGAGCTCACAAAACTAAATTAACTATTCTAAAGTAAATGAGCAAACAACGAGCATGGAATATTAAAACACAAAAATTTCAAAGGACCAAAGGGATTTTCTTGTGCTCATTTCCAAATCCTCCCTACCCATTAATGCTTACTCACTGTAGCAGTCTAAAGAAAACACAAAGAAAATAAAATGTCACCAGCCTCTCATATCCTGTGAATGTCAAGGTATGGCTTCATCTAGGTGAAATATATGTCAAGTGCAAAACATACAAGAACTGCATGAGTCAGGGGGTAGGGGTGGGGAGAGAGAGAGAGAGAGAGGAGGAGAGAGAGAGAGAGAGAGAGGGGGGGGCAGTCAGGCAGAGAGACAGACAACAGAACAGACAGACACACACAGAGAGATACTCACACAAGAAAAGAGAGAGAGAGAGAGAGAGAGAGAGATAGAGAGAAGAGAGAGAGAGAGGAGAGAGAGAGAGAGAGAGAGAGAGAGAGAGCAATTTCTTAATGCCCTGTCTGCAGGAGCTTGGAGACTTGACTTAATCTGCCTAAGCTATGTCATTTCAGCAATGCTCTGTGGTCTTTTACATAACACACTCACGTTACCAGTATGTCGAATCAAATTACAATTCGTCAAAGGTTTTATTTTTTATCCTTTTCATCTTTTATGTCCTGCCAGTGATGTTATTAGCATGCCACTCATTCCCGTTCTACACTCCCCCCCCCACCACCCCCCCCAACTTTTATCCTTTTCATCTTTAATGTCCTGCCAATGATGTTATTCGCATGCCACTCATTCAACTTCCCCCCCACAAAAACATGGGATCCAGTCTGCCCCTGTCACAGACCCCACCATAGTTCACAGAGGGTAATCATGCTGTCATGACACAATCCACCATAGTTCACAGAGGGCAATCAAGCGGTCATGACACAATCCACCACAGTTCACCGATGGCATTCAAGCTGTCATGACACAATCCACCATAGTTCACAGAGGGCAATCAAGCTGTCATGACACAATCCACCATAGTTCACAGAGGGCAATCAAGCAGTCATGACACAATCCACCATAGTTCACAAAGGGCAATCAAGATGTCATGACACAATCCACCATAGTTCACAAAGGGCAATCAAGTGGTCACGACACAATCCACCATAGTTCAAAGAGGCCAATCAAGCTGTCAAGACACAATGCACCATAGTTCACAGACGGCAATCAAGCGGTCATGACACAATCCACCATAGTTCACAGTTGGCAATCAAGCTGTCATGACACAATCCACCATAGTTCACAGACGGCAATCAAGCTGTCATGACACAATCCACCATAGTTCACAGAGGGCAATCAAGCTGTCATGACACAATCCACCTTAGTTCACAGACGGCAATCAAGCTGTCATGACACAATCCACCTTAGTTCACAGACGGCAATCAAGCTGTCATGACACAATCCACATTAGTTCACAGACAGCAATCAAGCTGTCATGACACAATCTACCATTATTCACAGAGGGCAATCAAGCGGTCATGACACAATCCACCATAGTTCACAGACGGCAATCAAGCTGTCATGACACAATCCACCATAGTTCACAGACGGCAATCAAGCTGTCACAATCCACCATAGTTCACAGACGGCAATCAAGCGCTCATGACACAATCCACCATAGTTCACAGACGGCAATCAAGCTGTCACAATCCACCATAGTTCACAGACGGCAATCAAACTGTCATGACACAATCCATTATAGTTCACAGACGGCAATGCACAATGCACCATAGTTCACAGACGGCAATCAAGCGGTCATGACACAATCCACCATAGTTCACAGAGGGCAATCAAGCTGTCATGACACAATCCACCATAGTTCACAGAGGGCAATCAAGCGGTCATGACACAATCCACCATAGTTCACAGACGGCAATCAAGCGGTCATGACACAATCCAACATTGTTCACAGAAGGCAATCAAGCGGTCATGACACAATCCACCATGGTTCACAGACGGCAATCAAGCTGTCACAATCCACCATAGTTCACAGACGGCAATCAAGCGGTCATGACACAATCCACCATGGTTCAAAAAGGGCAATCAAGCTGTCATGACACAATCCACCATAGTTCACAGAGGGCAATCAAGCTGTCATGACACAATCCACTATAGTTCACAGACGGCAATCAAGCTGTCATGACACAATCCACCATAGTTCACAGACAGCAATGAAGCTGTCATGACACAATCCACCATAGTTCACAGAGGGCAATCAAGCTGTCATGACACAATCCACCATAGTTCACAGACGGCAATCAAGCTGTCCTGACACAATCCACCATAGTTCACAGACAGCAATCAAGCGGTCATGACACAACCCACCATAGTTCACAGAGGGCAATCAAGCTGTCATGACACAATCCACCATAGTTCACAAACGGCAATCAAGCTGTCCTGACACAATCCACCATAGTTCACAGACGACAATCAAGCTGTCCTGACACAATCCACCACAGTTCACAGATGGCAATCAAGCGGTCATGACACAATCCACCATAGTTCACAGAGGGCAATCAAGCTGTCATGACTGTCACCGATCGGCGGTACTGAACCAGCGTGTCCATGTGTTTAGGGTGGTGGTGGTTCAAGATTGAGAGCGTGTGCGCATATGTGTGCGTGTGTGTGGGTATAGGTGTGTGTATGCGTGCGCGCGCGCTCGAGCGTATGTGAGGTTGGGGTTTAGTTAGCTAGAGTTAGGTTAAGTTCCTCAGGGTTAGGTAGAAAGATTAGGTTAGGTAGGGGGGCTGGGGAAATAGGACATACAATATTCTTGAATTCCAGGAATTATTGAAGGAATGGAATGGGGGGGGGGGGGGGGGGTTTCGTTCCCGACTGTTAACCTTTTGTTAATGTGGTTCTACACCAGAGATGGCGGGGCAGGATATCGGCTGTTGTTGGTTTTGTCGAGTCAGTGAGTTGTAAATTGTCGTGTTGTTGCACGAGCAACAACTAGTCCGTTGGTCGGGTGTGTCAGCTCTGCGGAGGGATACACTGTCCTGACAAATCATTGTTTTGTGTTGTGAGTAGAGTTCGCTTGATTCCGACCAGGGCGGAATGCATTGGGGTAGCTTCACTTCGGTCCCTGGTGTTCGTCGGAGTGGACGTGCTCCTTGTAGGTGCGGCGGCAGTGCCGTTAGTTCTTTAGCGAGAGTGACTTCGAGTCATAGTTAGGGCCAGGTCCTCGACAGGTTTGGTGTGCCCTTGACCTGTGCCGAGTCGGTGTCGTCCTTGTTGGCAGCCACTGTCAGCCAGTTGCAGAACTGGTGTGGTTGATCATCTGTATGTCCAGGTTGGTGATCTGTTAGGTTCGTGGCGGTGTGGTTCGTCGTGTTGTCTTGTATTATGGTGAGGTGTACGGTAGTTGTCCCACGTTGTGTTTAGTTGGTGTTGTGTTCGTTGCGTATACTAGTGTCTGGTATGATGTCGTCTGGGTTCCGTGATTGAAACTTGTTGTCAGCCGGTTTGAGTTGTCACCTCTTTTTTTTTATACATGTTGTAAGTAGTGTACATAGTGGTTCATGAGTTCGATTGTCATGTGACAGTTTGGCTAGACAATGTGGGGTCGATATGATAACCGTTGATGGACGGTGATGTAGATATTGGTTGTGGTTAGTTCATGTTAGTTTCAGTGGGTTCAATAAGAGGGTAATACGAGGTTGCATTTGGCTGAAGATCATAATATGAGTCAGGTGCAGATGTGTCTGCGTGAATCATGGAGGGGTTTGATGATTGTGCTCGATGTCAGCTGTAAATGGTAGTGGTTCATTGGGATTGAGTAACGATTTCGGAGTTGACCTGCACAGCATTAGAATCGGTTAACTGTGTAGTAGGGCTAAGGCCAATTTGTGGTCGAGTGGTTTATACTGGGGTACGGTCGTGACCATTCAACTCATATTGGTGTCTTTTCACTTTCGTTACGAGTCTTGGTTCTCGACGCGGGTGTCGTGCGCATGCAGACTGTATCTGTGATGTACGCATTTGGTACAGGACAGTGAGTCCATATGGTTAGAAGTTTTGTAAACAAGTGACAGTCGTCACACATGCGGGGATGTATGGGTTTGTGACAGAATAGGGTTTGAGAAAGATATCTTAGGTTGTGGGGAGACAGTCCCATTATGAATTTTAGCAAGTAGAAAGAAGGGAAAGGTAAAGTTTATAAGGCGAGTAGCTTAGCAGTTGGTAGGATAAAAACGGAGGATGTGCAGCATGTAATATTGTATGAAGTGTGGTTGTGTTGGCATAACAAGGATTAACCACTGGGTTATCTGACAAGAGATGACATGAGAATGGGGTGCTGGATGGAAATTTTGGCGAACAAATCATGTTGTTTTGGGTATATGATTATAATTGACAGTGCAAAGAGGGGTAAGAATGTGAAGGATTGTGGCTGCGAGCCGATTCTCTTGTGTGAACATGCTGGAACTGTAAACCGATGAAAATTGATGTTTGTTTTTTTTTTTGAGAGATGTGTATTACTACTGATCATTATGTGGAGACATTTCCTTGTGAAATTGCCCATTTCCTAGATTACGTAGCATTTCCTAAGGGGGCCCATGAAGTCTGCATTGGGATCGCTTAGTTTTCTTTTCTTTTCCGAGAATTGGGTGTGATTCATAATTTCATATGTAATAGCGTGGATGGGCTCAGGGAGAATATTGTTTTACTGCTGTCATAAGGGTTGGCAGGGAATGGGTCTGATAACCCCAAAGTGAGTAACGGGTTGGGGGTGTATTTGAAATTTAAGGGGTCACTCTCATGCCCAAGTGGGAAGTAAGCAAGGGGGATGAGAGCTAAAGCTTTACCAAAGTAGCCTATGTGCCTTGACTCGGGTAGTAGCAACATTACAGTAGTGGCCTACAGTTTTGTCAGCAGGTATCCTGCTCCGTCCTGAGGCTGGGACCAGACCACCGCAGTCTACTGCCGCGTGCCGGCAGGTGAGCGGCGGGGTTCCCGTACCTGCTGTTTTTTGGGGGGGGTTTTCCCAGGAGAGGGAGACCACCCAGGCCATCTGCCGTCTGTGGGGCAGCTCTCCTTCTGCTACTGGTGCTCCGTCCTGAGGCTGAGGCCAGACCACGCAGTCTACTGCCGCGTGCCGGCAGGTGAGCGGTGCGTTTCCTGTACCTGTGGTTTTCCCGGGGAAGGGAGACTACCCAGGCCATCTGCCGTTTGTGAGGCAGCTCTCCTCCTGCTACCGGGCTCTCTGGGAGTTCTCCAGCACCTGTTACTCTTCCCTGGTCAGGCGTCCTGGGAGAGGGCGTTGCACCAGGCCTTACTTCACCCTCAGTGTCTGGCGGGGCCTTCAGAGGAGGAGCCCCGGACCCGTTGAGAGGGCGTCTGGTGTGTGTGTGCGTTGGGTGTCGTGCCCATCGCGAGGAGGAGGCAGACTGCAAGGAGCCACGGTCAGTGCCGGGGTGCAGAGTCTTCCGGGAGGGTGTCGATCTGCGGGGGAAGCCATGGTCAGCACCGGGGTGCAGAGTTTTCCGGAGAGGTGTCAGCCTGTGAAGGGGCCACGTGCAGCGCCGAGGACTAGAATTTACCGGGCAGGTTGGGTTATCCCATTTTATGGTAGAAAGGGTGTAGCATTAGGTAGTAGGGTTAGGGGTGTTAGCTACTGCCTCCTTTCAGGACATAGTGGCCAGCACAGTGTAGGGTACTGGTCGTTGCCTCCCTTAGGGACGCAGCGATCAGTGCAGTAGTGGTCCCGGGTTAAAAGAGAAGGGCGAGTCCTGGGGAGAGGTGTGGGTGGTAATAGATTAGAGGTTAGAGTCCCTTGGGTAAATCCTTGTCCCTTGTAGTTAGTCACCACATGTGTGGGCTATCGCTGTGTCCCCAGGTCACAGTGATATACCGCAACTGGTGTTTTAGGTTAGGTTAGGGTCTTCCAGGTCATTATAGTAGGGTAGGGTGAGTCAGCGGGAATTGGGATACTTGTGTGCAGTTGTGGATGTGCGTGAGTGGTGGCGCCATGGAGTGTGTGTGAAATAAAGAAGTGTGCGTGATTGTAAAACTGTGTTAGTGTGCTGTGTTGTCTGACCTAGTGTGTGATAGGCGTGGGTAAGGGTGGTAGGCCGTCCGGCTTAGCGACCGTGACAATGACACAATCCACCATAGTTCACAGAGGGCAGTCAAGCTGTCACAATCCACTGTAGTTCACAGAGGGCAATCAAACTGTCATGACACAATTCATCATAGTTCAGAGGGGGCAATCAAGTGGTCATGACACAATCCACCATAGTTCAAAAAGGGCAATCAAGCTGTCATGACACAATCCACCATAGTTCACAGAGGGCAATCAAGCTGTCACAATCCACCATAGTTCACAGACGGCAATCAAGCTGTCACAATCCACCATAGTTCACAGACGGCAATCAAGCTGTCACAATCCACCATAGTTCACAGAGGGCAATCAAGCAGTCATGACACAATGCACCATAGTTCACAGACGGCAATCAAGCAGTCATGACACAATCCACCATAGTTCACAAAGGGCAATCAAGCTGTCATGATACAATCCACCATAGTTCACAGAGGGCAATCAAGCTGTCATGACACAATCCACCATAGTTCACAGACGGCAATCAAGCTGTCATGACACAATCCACCATAGTTCACAGAGGGCAATCAAGCGGTCATGACACAATCCACTACAGTTCACAGACGGCAATCAAGCAGTCATGACACAATCCACCATAGTTCACAGACGGCAATCAAGCTGTCATGACACAATCCACCATAGTTCGGCAATCAAGCGGTCATGACACAATCCACCATAGTTCACAGACGGCAATCAAGCGGTCATGACACAATCTACCATAGTTCACAGAGGGCAATCAAGCTGTCATGACACAATCCACCATAGTTCACAGACGGCAATCAAGCGGTCATGACACAATCCACCATAGTTCACAGACGACAATCAAGCGGTCATGAGACAATCCATTTCTAGAAACACTGCACTACTGCGTAGTCACTTCAGGGGTATGCAGAGCCAGCATGTGAGGAAGATCACATACTTAGCCTCTGCTGACAACGGCCACTGGTCACTCATGGAGCCAGCGTGTGTGTGTGAGCGTCTCCCTCTAGAGGGCGCCACCATGTCCAGTTTCTACTTCTTAGTTACGACCAAGCAGGCAGTACGGAGCCCTTTTAAGGCTGTCACCACATGAAATATAGTCCTGTCAGGAACAAACGAATAACACACACCATGTACTGGCAGTGGTTAGTATTACTGGTAGTGGATTTGGAGGCTCTGGGTTTGACTCCCACCAGAGGCAGATTTTGTGGCCCTACCTGCTGCCTCTGACCTAGAGTTCTTTGTGCTATGGGCTCAAATGGTTTCAAAAGACACACACACACGCATACAAACACACATGCACGCACACACAAACACACACTCACACACAAACACACATGCATGCACACACACACTCGCACACACCACACACACACACACACACACACACACACACACACACACACACACACACATCTCATCAAAATGGAGCTCCTGAAAACATGCCGGAATTTCATTAAAATATCTTTTCCATAAAATCTTCAAAATGTTTATCTCTTTCAGAAACTCAAAATCAGATGAGACATCTCTGAATAAGATTTTCATGGAGTCTGCTGTACAGTGTTTAACATCATGCAAGTCCCAACACCCTATCAAAACATGGAGCCTCTTCACCTTTTAAAAGGTACCAGTGGGTGTAAAGGGAGAGGCCTATAAACAAATGGCAGAAGATGGTTTCTCCTAATGGCTGGCTGCCAGTGGCACATGGTAAAAGGTCTTTCAGGTTTGGATGTATTTGGAAAAGTTTGTAAGCAGCATGAAAATCTGTATCTGCAGCACATTTATTCATCTCTTTGCACTGTTCAAGCACTATAAATCCAAGCCACGATATACATTCATCCTACTTATAAATCTCACAAACACATCCTTGTTCATATGGTGAATACTTCTGTGCTCTGGAAAACTGCACATCACGAAGTTACACTCCCTTGAAATGATGACGCTCTTTCCATCATATGAATATTTGTCAACACTAATCACTTCAGGTCAATTGTATGTGATGGAAATATATATTAACAACTGACAAATTGGTCGCTACCAATGACAGTCTCTTTACAAGATGTGCAATTTTGCTGATAGAGAAGTCACAAGATTAAAAATGTTCAAATACATCAATTATATTGCAGGTTTTCAAGCATTTCATTTAGAATGACTTTTGAAATGAGGTATTATCAATTAGATGATACATTAACAGTATACATAACCGTCTCAGAGATTTCATTTTAAATCAAGAAAAACTAAGTTACAAAGTTGCTCTTAAACCAAACATGATTGAAACAAATGCAGTAAACACAGGAGAAGAGGCCAGAAGGAACAGACAAACACAAAGACATACAAGATGTTTCTGTTCTAAATGAACCACTAGTTTTAACAGTCACCAAGTACATGTTTTATTGTAGACTAATCTTAAATAAATGTTAGCGAACCGCCCAGAGAACGTGGACAAACGAGTCACAAGACGAAACACAACGTGTTTCGACCTCTTAGGTCTTCATCGGGTGAGACATAAACGAATAAAACAACGAAAATTCACTTAACTTTGATCGCTTCAGATCACTTCACAGGGTTCAGCGCAAGGAAGAAGGCATTCTCACGCCTCCTTCCTTGTGCTGAACCTTGTGAAGTGATCTGAAGCGATCAAAGTTAAGTGAATTTTCGTTGTTTTATTCGTGTTTCGTCTTGTGACTCGTTTGTCCACGTTCTCTGGGCGGTTCGCTAACATTTATTTAAGATTTGTTTAGATTTCTGCCTGCAGTCGTCTCGCTTTGCAACTAGATTTATTGTAGACTGCATGCAAAATAATCTAATTATCTATACAAACAAGCTATTTGCTACACACTTCAAACAATCCTCTTCTAAAAACCCCTTTCAACCCTTCCAACTTCAGTGCCTACACAAACTCTCCTGCCCAACCAGTTTGGACAGATCTGCTGGAACTGAAGGGGTACTACATTTAAACTTTCATACTTTAAGAAATCATTTTAGCAAGAAGATAACAATTTCATGTGGTTTGTGTCAAATTATTTTGTTATCATTATATCAAAACTTAATATTTTGGACGGCCGAATCTTGGACAAATCAAACATTATCTTATTCTTGTGTATCTCCATCTTAAAAACAAAACACACACACAGAGAAGCTAATGCTTTCAACTGATCAGTCAAATTTATGCCTACATGGTACGGTCGGCTGGGCTATAAGCAACATTATCTTATCCTAGCCTACATGGTAGGTAGTTCTGTGTAAATTACCCCCCTTTACTATCAGTAATGGAAACTTTAATGCTGATAAATTATTTAAGTAAATATGCTACTTTACCTAAGTGCTGTTCAGGCACAGACTATGTTTGATGTTCAGTGGCATCCAAACAGCATACAGGCGGTGAGTTGACTAAGTTAAACATTGATGATATGAGGGGAGGTAGCTGTTTAAACATGCCTTTAAAAACTACACCACACACACACACACACACACACACACACACACACACACACACACTATGGAAAGCAGGCAACATCAAGTGTGCACAATATGCTATTAACGGACACCAAGACACAGGCCAAAACTGAGGGAGAAGCAGGGCAAGTACTGTGCCTACATTTATTAGGAGCATTTGACAGTTGCTGTGTGCCTACATTTATTAGCAGCATTTGACAGTCACTGTGTGCCTACACTTATTAGGAGCATTTGACAGTCACTGTAATCACTTTTTATCCTGTTCTGTGGTGTACTGCATCATTTCATTACCACAACAGATTTCTCCAAGTGAAATTTGACTGCTCTCCCTTGGGTGAAAGAGCATCTTCACCAATGCACTGTATCACCCACCTTTGTTTTCTGTCTACCTATCTGTTTATATCCTTCTAAAGGAGGGGGGGGGGGGGGTAGGGCTTTCTGCAGAGCATTGCCATGGGCAGTGGAAGATCTTTTATAATGGCTGAATTATTATTATAACACGGCTGGAACGGCTGAAGCAGCTAAAATCTTACATGTCTGTTCATTTACATCACCACCACCACCACAACCAAAGCACTCTTCTCCACATTTAGAGGTCTATGATTGTCTGTGGGGGAAACAAATATAGTCTAATGGCAGTGTGAACACCAAACTTTGGTCCATGGGGAGAAACAAATATAGTCTAATGGCAGTGTGAACATCAAACTTTGGTCCATGGGGAGAAACAAATATAGTCTAATGGCAGTGTGAACATCAAACTTTTGGTCCATGGGGAGAAACAAATATAGTCTAATGGCAGTGTGAACACCAAACTTTGGTCCATGGGGGAAAACAAATATAGTCTAATGGCAGTGTGAACACCAAACTTTGGTCCATGGGGAGAAACAAATATAGTCTAATGGCAGTGTGAACACCAAACTTTGGTCCATGGGGGAAAACAAATATAGTCTAATGGTAGTGTGAACATCAAACTTTGGTCCATGGGGGAAAACAAATATAATCTAATGGTAGTGTGAACACCAAACCTTGTGTGATTGGTCCATGGGGGAAACAAATATATTCTAATGGCAGAGTGAACACCAAACTTCGGTCCATGGGGAGAAACAAATATAGTCTAATGGCAATGTGAACACCAAACCTTGTGTGATTGGTCCATGGGGGAAACAAATATAGTCTAATGGTAGTGTGAACCCAAAGCTTGTGTAATTGGTCCATGGGGGAAAACAAATATAGTCTAATGGCAGTGTGAACACCAAACCTTTGTGATTGGTCCATGGGGGAAAACAAATATAGTCTAATGGTAGTGTGAACACCAAACCTTGTGTGATTGGTCCATGGGGGAAACAAATATAGTCTAATGGCAGTGTTAACATCAAACTTTGGTCCATGGGGAGAAACAAATATAGTCTAATGGCAGTGTGAACATCAAACTTTGGTCCATGGGGGAAACAAATATAGTCTAATGGCAGTGTGAACATCAAACTTTGGTCCATGGGGAGAAACAAATATAGTCTAAATAATGGCAGTGTGAACATCAAACTTTGGTCCATGGGGGAAAACAAATATAGTCTAATGGCAGTGTGAACACCAAACCTTGTGTGACTGGTCTATGGGGGAAACAAATATAGTCTAATGGCAGTGTGAACACCAAACCTTGTGTGATTGGTCCATGGGGGAAACAAATATAGTCTAATGGCAGTGTGAACATCAAACTTTGGTCCATGGGGAGAAACAAATATAGTCTAATGGCAGTGTGAACATCAAACTTTGGTCCACGGGGGAAACAAATATAGTCTAATGGCAGTGTGAACATCAAACTTTGGTCCATGGGGAGAAACAAATATAGTCTAATGGCAGTGTGAACATCAAACTTTGGTCCATGGGGGAAAACAAATATAGTCTAATGGCAGTGGGAACACCAAACTTTGTATGATTGGTCCATGGGGGAAAACAAATATAGTCTAATGGTAGTGTGAACATCAAACCTTGTGTGATTGGTCCATGGGGAAAATAAATAATATAGTCTAATGGCAGTGGGAACACCAAACCCTGTCTGTGGATAGGTAAGGTAAGGTCATGTTGCTTACAGCCCCGCTGACCGCAAGGGGCCATATCAGGGCTGTCACCACGTTAAAATCAACTCACAAGTTCTCTGTGGATGAGTAGTGTAGTCTGGAGTAGGCTGCTGACCACATTTTGGCTCTGGAATCATTTGCTGAGCAGTACATGCTCAAGAGCTACTAACCACACTTTAGTTCTGGAATCATTTGCTGAGCAGTACATGCTCAAGAGTCGGTTCCTCTCAATCATGAGAGCCAAGTGGTGAAGGAACTGACTTCTGCTTCTTGAATGTGTCCACTTAACACTCAGATCACCACTTCAGGCTTAGTGGATCAAGGGAAGATTAAAAAAAAAAAAAAAGCTACTCAACATCAGACTTGAACCTTGGATTTCTGACTCTTCTCAGTTCTTACTAACTCCTAGGAGAGCGCATAATCCACTAATCCAGCACTTCACTACAAAATCCTTTCTTTTAAAAATTTATGATGTGGGGAAATACATACTTGGAAGGAATGGGTTTCTACTGCATCACAAAGAAAAGAAAAACTGCACACAAAATACATGTGAACATGCACACATGTGAGTGCGCATGTGTCCACACACACACACACACACACACACACACACAGAGAAAGAGAGAGAAAAAGAAGAAAGATCTCAGTGCTCAGAAAACACAAAGAAACATGTCCACCTTTGAACAGCAGCACAGACAAAAGGTGCAGAGAGGGTGTGTGCCACAGACACAGGGACAAAGAACTTCAGCGCAAAAGCACAAGCCCACATCCCAAAGACAAGACCCTGATGTGTTCAAGCGAGAGGATCTGTAATGAGATACCCCGGGTATGTCAGGCTTTGCCCAGCAAAGAGGCAACAACAGTGAAAGAAGGCATTGTACTTTGCAATGGAGTGTGTTGGTTAACAAGTACAGGAGCGTTCCTCGCATTCCACTGACAGGATTAAACATGGCAAAACAAACAAAAAAATGTCCAACCATAAATCTAAAGGGCACTATTTGCGTTTGTGTGTGGCACATTAGAAAGATACGTAGATGGATATAGATAAACATAGATAAATAAATAGATTTCAAATGAACACACATTAAACTGTATGTGAACCTACAAGCACATGATTGTGTCTCTGTCTATTTGGTACAAATTATGTGTGTGCCTGTTTGGTACGAACTGTGTGTGTATGTGGTGTGTGTGTGTGTGTGTGTGTGTGTGTGTGTGTGTGTGTGTGTGTGTGTGTGTGTGTGTGTTTGTGTGTGCCTGTTTCTTCTACTTCTTTTTTGGGGTGAGGGGGTCGGGGTGGGGTGTGGAATACGCAATTTGGATGGCTATGCAAACAGCCGTGATATGGCCTTTCTACTGTCATGGCCTTTCTACTGTCACCTGGGCTACAAACCTTAACTGAACTGAAGTGAAGTGAATAGCATGTGTATCTGTGTGGGTGGGTGGGGGTGGGGTGGGGGTGATGGGGATGTGTGTGTGTGTGTTGTGTGTGTGTGTGTGTGTGTGTGTGTGTGTGTGTGTGTGTGTGTGTGTGTGCATGCGCGTGCCTGCGTGCTTCAAGATAATAAAGTTATTCCGAGTTCTGTGTGTGTGTGTGTGTGTGTGTGTGTGTGTGTGTGTGTGTGTGTGTGTGGTGTGTGTGTGTGTCTGTGTATGTATGTGTGTCTCTGTGTGTGCATGAATACATGTGTATGCGTAAGTGTGTATGTGTGCATGTGTGTGCTTTTGTGAGCATATGTGTATGTGTGTGCATGTGTGTGTGCATATACATGTGCCTGCATGCTTGTGTGTGCGTGCATGCATACATTTCTGCATGTGTATATATACATGTGTCTGTGTGTAGGATGTTTGGGACTGCATGTGCTCATACATGAGTGTGTGCGTATGGTGTGCTCGCATGCATCTGCACATGTGTGGAAACGACAAGAGACACAAATGTAAGACAGAAACTGAACATACATTTCTCTTTGAATAAAACATATGCACACACACTCATTACCGTTGCTATGTACTGACACTAATTAGAACCCCATCTGATGCTTTCCTTGCCTTCCTGACCTCAACAGGAAACTACTCTAGATGGAAGTATGCATGATGAATCAAGTCTAGATGGAAGTATGCATGATGAAGCAAGTCAATCTCATTCAAGATGCTGCATTTCTGTTGTAAATGTTTCTTGCTGTTCTGAGCGAGTCTTTGGTGTGTGTGTGTGTGTGTGTGTGTGTGTGTGTGTGTGTGCATGCGTGCTTGCGTGCGAGCTGTGTGCGTGTGTGTTTGTGAGTGTGTGTGAGCGCACACACTTTGTGTATGCGTCTGTCTTTGTGTGCATGCATTTGTGATTGTATATGCGTGTTTGTATGTGTGAGCCTGTGCCTGTGTGTGTAAGAGAGAGAGAGAGAGAGAGAGAGAGGGGCAGAGGCAGAGATAGAGACACAGGGAGAGGGAGATCATGCATCAATTTTTATGTGGTATGATAGTAATGTCTCTGTGTTGTATGTTTGCATGCATGTGCACACACACACACACACACACACACACACACACACACACCACGCACGTGCACGCGCACACACACACACACACACACACCACACACACACAAATTACCAAATGTCTGAGCGTGTGCATACAAACGTGTGGGTATGCTCAAATTAGGCTTTGCTATTGTGTCACCACATGCGTCCAAAAGACGTTTTGCTAGAAAAGTGCACAGAAGCATCTCAAATAAAAAACTATGCAGAGGGTCTGTAAAAGGATGGCTGTACATCTGAAACCTGCTGTGACATTCCAGCAGGTATGACCTAACAGTAGGCTGCAGGCTGTACATCTGAAACCTGTTGTGACTTTCCCACAGGTATGACCTAACAGTAGGCTGCAGGCTGTGCATCTGAACAAAACCTGTTGCGACTTTCCTGCAGGTATGACCTAACAGTAGGCTGCAGGCTGTGCATCTGAACAAAACCTGTTGTAACATTCCCACAGGTATGACCTAATAGTAGGCTGCAGGCTGTGCATCTGAACAAAACCTACTGTGACATTCCCACAGGTTTGACCTAACAGTAGGCTGCAGGCTGTGCATCTGAACAAAACCTGTTGTGACATTTCCACAGGTTTGACCTAACAGTAGGCTGCAGGCTGTGCATCTGAACAAAACCTGCTGTGACATTCCAGCAGGTTTGACCTAACAGTAGGCTGCAGGCTGTGCATCTGAACAAAACCTGCTGTGACATTCCCACAGGTATGACCTAACAGTAGGCTGCAGGCTGTGCATCTGAACAAAACCTACTGTGACATTCCAGCAGGTATGACCTAACAGTAGGCTGCAGGCTGTGCATCTGAACAAAACCTGCTGTGACATTCCCACTGGTATGACCTAGCAGTAGGCTGCAGGCTGTGTGTGAAGAACAGCTGTATAGCTTTGTATGGCTACATCAGTCAACATGACTATATAAGACCAATGCACACAACAACGGTTTGCTTCATCATGTTTCAAGCAATGTGTCCTTTCTATACCCCTACACCCATCATGTTTCAACCCAACTTGAAAAGAATCAAGTTGTATTAAATCACTGGTTGTGCAACGCACACACACATCTCCCACTGGAATGCTTATCCAGAGAAAACAAGACCTAACAACAACTGAACACAAATTTTGATAAGTAACGTTCGCCAGGTGGTAAGGTAATGCCACTTATAGCCCAGCCGACCACAAAGGGCCATATCAGGGCTGGTTCGCCAGGAGTTTACAAAAGTTTCAAAAATGGCATAACCCAACATATGTAAAAGCAACACATACGAAAAACACTCTAAAATTTAAAGGAAGAAAGATCTCGATTCTGCTTTACTCCCATTTTGGTATCTACTTTATCTTCAGAAACATCATCAATATTGAGAGAAGTCAGAGAGAGGAAATCATTTCTTTTAATATACTGCCAGAAGACTCCCCCCCCCCCCCCCCCCCTCCCATGCAGTACAAATAATGTCAACTGTCTGGAACAACACAAATACTAAGTGGGTGAAAGCTGAGTGGTTATTTCAGAGACACATTCACACTACAGATAGTCACGGTCTCGAGGTTGGGACAGCTAGCAATTGCACACAAGAATAAAAGAAAAACACGGAACAAAAGAAAAATCGAAATATGACTGGGCAAAACGTGATGCAGCAAAACATGATGCCTGTCGCAATACCCTGTCAGGGACCTGTTTATTATCACAGGCACCGATGCTTTTTCAAGGACCCACGCTGAGAACCATCTCCTGTGCGCTGATGACAGCAGGCGGCGAGTGCCCACTTCATCGTGGCGGCCACTCATGATCAGCACTCTATCGTTCTATGAACCGTTAGGCTACCATCAAGGTCAGCACTCCATCATTCTATGAACAGTTAGGCTACCATCAAGGTCGGCACTCCATCGTTCTATGAACCGTTTGGCTACCATCAAGGTGGCCACTCAAGATCGGCACTCCATCGTTCTATGAACCGTTAGGCTACCATCAAGGTCAGCACTCCATCGTTCTATGAACTGTTAGGCTACCATCAAGGTCGGCACTCCATCGTTCTATGAACTGTTAGGCTACCATCGAGGTTGGCACTCCATCGTTCTATAAACCGTTAGGCTACCATCAAGGTCGGCACTCCATCGTTCTATGTACCGTTAGGCTATCGTCAAGGTCAGCACTCCATCGTTCTATGAACCGTTAGGCTACCATCATCGTTCTATGAACTGTTAGGCTACCATCATCGTTCTATGAACCGTTAGGCTACCAACAAGGTCGGCACTCCATCGTTCTATGAACCGTTAGGCTACCATCATCATTCTATGAACTGTTAGGCTACCATCATCGTTCTATGAACCGTTAGGCTACCATCAAGGTCGGAACTCCATCGTTCTATGAACCGTTAGGCTACCGTCAAGGTGGCCACTGACGGTCGGCACTCCATCGTTCTATGAACCGTTAGGCTACCATCATCGTTCTATGAGCTGTTAGGCTACCATCATCGTTCTATGTACCGTTAGGCTACCATCATCGTTCTATGTACCGTTAGGCTACCATCAAGTGCCGTGATTGGCGTTGAGTGCAGTCGTCACTCCCTCCTCCTCCTCCTCCCCCTCCTTCATTACCGCCAGTAGCCTACCGAACACTTGACACGCTGCAGGTACCGCTGACCGTCTGGCGGCCCCCTTTTTTTTGGAATACCCAGATTTTCCTGTACAATTGGCAAAAGATTGGGTAGGAGAGGTGAGGAATGGGAAGGGGGAGGAAAAGGAGTGAGAAGTTGCGAATGGAAGACAGAAGGCGGTAGGGAGGACAGGGGAGTGAGGGCAGACAGGGGGGGGGGGAGATAAGAGGGAGGTGAGGAGTGGGGGCGAAAGAGAGAGAGAGGGGGGGGGGAGAGAGAGAGAGAGAGGGATGGGTTTGGGGACATTGGCATACGCACAAGGTGAGGGGAGGGTGGATGGTGGAGTACTGGTTCATTCAGTCCTGTATATCCATGCTATTTGATAGCGATCTTAATTTAGAAGTAAACCTTTAATGCTAAGGGGTGGAGAAAGCGAGTGAGTGACAGGATAACGAAAGACAACGATTGATCGGCCACGATCTTGTCAACACAAGAATAACATCAGTGTTCGGACTAGATCCCTGAGCACAGACAATACACATTACGTACCACGCTGCAGGAGGCCTAGTAGGTAAAGGTTATGCTGCAATAATCATCAGCTTCTCAGTGCAAAAGCGAAGATTTTTGGTAAGTGTTTCTGGAATGATGTCCTTGGTTCAACCTTCCTCAACCATGCAGACAGGCGTATGTGTATGTGTGCGTGCGCCACCGAGTGTGTGTGTGTGTGTGTGTGTGTGTGTAGGCGTAGGTGTGCACATTTGCAAGACGAGTGAGAAAAGAGGCAGGCAGACAGACACGGTTTTGAAGGGGTGATGAACCCCAGATTACGTGGCACACCAGGCGCAGTACGTGACGGCCCAACATATTGTGTGTGTGTGTGTGTGTGTGTGTGTGCTTCACCCTTTCTCGCGGCCTCAACAAGGCAAGGAGACAGTAATCTACAAGCCAAGTCAGAGTGAGGAGGAGGAGGAGGTGTGAGAGGAAGATATGGGGGTGGGGGGATGAAAGGCTGTTCAAGTTGAAACCTGGGGTTACATATATTAAGTATTAAGCGTGCCAGAGTTCTACAACGACACCCCTCTCCCACCTTCTCTCCACAGTGGGCCTAGCGAGACTTCTAACAGCTGAAGTCATTTATTACTTTTAATCGGGTAGGAACTTCAGCCGATGCGTAAGGTTCGGCTGATGACTGTCTGACTCTACTAGGACAGAACAAAAAGTACTGGATGACTGTCTTACTAGGATAGAACAAAAAGTACTGGGATGGCTCTCATCTCCAAGCAAATAGGCCTGTGTGTTCGTCTCTATGCTCGCGCGAATGTGTGTGCGTGTGTGAGTGTGTGTGGTCAAAGTGCAGTTTTGAACCAATGTTTTGAATTGTGTGTGACACCGGAACAAATAAACCGCTTTCAAGTCTTGTCGAACAATCGATGTGAACCCTGTTCATGTTTTACTGGACTTCTTTCTCAGCCAGCCTCTCTCTCTCTCTCTCAAACACACGCACGCACACACACACATACACACATGATGCATGGAGCGAGGACATCAGGAATAGCGGTTTTTCCCAGCGCCAAAGGTTTCAGTAACACGTCCATTTTCGCCGGCTTTTCACTGGCCCATACAAAACACGGTTACGTGGCCCCATCCAGCTGGCTCTCTTGCAGAGTGATTGACACAAAGTGTTCGCCGCACGGGGGGGGGGGGGGGGGGGGGGGGGGGGGGGGGGGGGACTGTATAACCCACCTTCTAAAAATGGGGCAGGGGTAATATAATTTTTACGGACAGCTACTCGCCGACGTTTGAAATCCTTCAGGGTTCAATGTGAGCACAGACGGAAAAAAAAAAAAAGAAAAAGAGAAAAATAACAAAACCTTTTGACATTTCAACCCGTTATGCATCACATACAAGCAATGAATTTTTTTTACATTCCTGTAATATTTTCCTATGCATCAATCCCAGGTACACAATGACATTCCTTAGAATGCGCCACTTTCTTTGTTTTTAAGGACTGCCTTTAAACTACGCACAAACTGACTGTCTTTTGAATGCATCAGTCAATACAATATGGCTGCCTTAGGCATGTACATGTGAATGCAAAATGTATGTCTTTCGAATGTGTTGTCAAAACAAAATGAGTTGTCTTTGAAGTGTATCAGTCAATACAAAATGGCTCCCTTTCGAATGCACCGGTCAATACAGAAAGTCTGCCTTTAGAATGAGCTAGTCAATACAAAACTGGCTGCGTTTGGAATGCACCAGTCGATACAGAAAGCCTGCCTTTAGAATGAGCTAGTCAATACAAAACTGGCTGCATTTGGAATGCACCAGTCGATACAAAATATTGAGGCTTTGGAATGCACCATTAAACACAAAATGGCTGTCTTTGGGAATGTAGCAATCAATACAATCTGGCTACCTTTGGAATGCATCAATCAATACAAAATGGCTGTCTTTGGAATACACCACACATTACAAAATGGCTGTCTTTGGAATACACCCAGCCAATACAAAATGGCCGCCTTTGAAGTGTAAGAGTCTGTTAAAAACAGCTACTTTTGAAAATTACCATTCACTGACTCAATACACAATAACGTGTCTTTGGAATGTAACAGCCAATGGCAAACAAAATGACTTGGTTGTATTAGTCATACAAAGTGAGTGCCTTCGAGATGTACCAATCAGTGCAAAATGCTCTCGGGAATGTCCTATTCGGTGTCAAATGACGGTCTTGGGACGTGCTGATTTGTGAATCAATGAGGGACCTGAAACCTTCAGAAATTAACCTTGATTAATAAATCAGTGAGGACTGACATAATACATTTCCCATCCACCTCATATCGCCTCCCCATCCCAACCTCTCTCTCATAGGTATGCATACAAACTAAACAAACCACAACAGACTGAAATACTAGGCAAAACTGGGGGGAATGGCTTCCTCACTCATACACACTGCTAACAACAACAATTCACGCTGGATGAGATGACTGCGGCCTGAGAGGTCAGTTACTTTGTGACGTCCTCGGAGTGAAGCATTCCCATCGAGCGCCTATCCTTCAAGTTCAGTCTTTGCATCTGTAGTAGCTTCCTTTGAAACGGCGCTTAGCTGCAGTGGCAGGAAATACAATCTACTTACAGCGCGCACGCGCTGTGTGTGTGTGTGTGTGTGTGTGTGTGTGTGTGTGTGTGTGTGTGTGTGTGTACGTGCGCGCGTGTGTGCGTTGTGTCTGGATGTGTTATTTATCTTTACTGACATGAACTGTGAGCACGGGTAAAACAGTTTTAGTTTCTCAAGCAGACTAGGAAAAAAAACTGATGCCCAAAATAGCTGTAGAACATCAACAACAACACACACACGCCCATACATAAACACACACGCGCGTGCGCGCGCGCACACACACACACACGCGCGCGCGCGCGCTCGCAAATGTTACCTACACACAGAATTGACTAAACCTGCCATCAATGAAATCATAGCTGTTCAATGACAGACGGTGACCCTACGATCCTCAAAATTCCAGTTATCTAGCAAACATTCCCAGCTTTGCCTCTCGGAACATACCACACATGATTACAACATGTGTCAAAATGCGTTTGTGTTTCAGAACAGGGGCGGGGCCATCTACCGGCCATCCCAGTAGCACAGGGTATGTGACCCAATTTTAACACGGTATCCTCTACCAATCCTCACGACACAACTAGAACGCATACACTGTCATATTTGAGAGAGAGAGAGAGAGAGAGAGGGAGAGAGGGAGGGAGAGAGAAGTTGGTTTGTGTGGTTAAATACATGAATAATGAACTTGTGCAGTGCGTCCACATTCTGACACACAAACCCCCCTCCACCTCCTCTGAGCCACACAAAACCTGTAAAAATAAGGTTCAGGTGGGCTGGGGTGAAGGAAGGTGGTAGGCTGATCACTTTGATTAGCAGGTATGAAGTCCCGTCACTCGGGATTTCTATAAGAGAGAGAGAGAGAGAGAGAGAGGAGAGAGAGAGAGGATCTGGAGGGGGAAAACAAGCATGCAAAACTAAAACAAACAAAAACGTGCAAGTGTTGCAGCAGGATCGCTACCACTTTTCGTTTAGCACAGACATTGCCGAACGATCAAATGCAGTCAGTGATTGCTGACTCCAATCTGGAAATTTTATGATATGTTGTTTTATATAAAAACGATGGGGGGGGGGGGGGGGGGGGGCGTTCATATACAAAACACACAAACTTTTATCGCCTATGAATCAAACGCTGGTGTTCTTCACCTGTGAACAAGAAACAATGTCCCGTCGAGCACAACTCCTCCCCAGCTCAACACACTGAACTCCTCCCTTCCTTCAGGTCCTAAACACGTGTGTCGCCTCTGACCCAATGTCCTCCCAACCCCCACGGCTGCCCCACACACGGCTCTCGCCCACGCCGTGAGGACGTCGACGCTGACTTGAGCCGGAGATTTAACCGTGACAGCTGCATAGCTCTCTCGCACGACAAGCCTTACTTTCAACAATGGAGGATCTAGGCGCAGACGGTACTAAGACATTTCGAGGCTTCCTGGAAGATAAAAAAAAAAGAAAAAAAAAAAGAAAAAGAAAACTACCAAAGCTGGCTTGCTAACGAATATATGAACATCGGGAAATGTTACAGGCCCTGGAAAAGGAAGCGAGGATGATGGGGGAGTAGGTGGGGGGGGGGGGGGGAGTAAGGGGGGGGGGGAGAGTTATGTGGGGAAGGAAAATACGAGGTGACTGAGGTGGGGGGGAGGGGGGGCTAGCAAGCGAGGGAGGAGAGAGTGGGCGACTTTCAATCACGAAAACATGCAGGTGGCGAGTAACTGTTTCACGGTGGGAGCTGCTTTGGTTTTACTGCATCTTTGGAAGGATGTGTGGGGATGGGGAGAGGGTGGTGGAGGCGTTGTTCATACTGAATCCAGATGCGTGTCTGTGTTGGCCAGTTTTACGCCCTGTCAAAATCTCCATTTATAATTGCACATTCCTCAAGAAAAACTGATTTAAAACAACAACAAAAAACAGAAGACAGAGCGAGCCAGCAAGAGCGAGTGTGTGTGTGTGTGTGTGTGTGTGTGTGTGTGTGTGTGTGTGTGTGTGTGTGTGTGTGTGTGACAGACTGACAGACAGACAGACAGAGAGCAATGATTCAACATTGGAAAAGCAAAATAATGATCTTGTCTACCTGCCATTGCGGATTGGTTCTCAACCCTAAGATGATCAGTCAGCTGGGCTCTTGAAGCACTGAATGAGAAAATGTCTTCATACTCAGATCTTTCCCTCACTGTACACAAAAATCCCCTTTAACTCATCAAGTGGTGTTTGAACTGATGGAAACATTCTCTCATGCCATGAAACCATGGTTTCTTGTTTGTTAGCTTCAATAATCAGGTGAACCAGCAGATCAGTGAAGATGGCTGAATATTATGACCCTATCAATAACAGGCTCATCACCTCCCATGAACAAGGAACTGAAGAAGATCATGAATATCTGTCCCTCCCTCTCCCCAATCACCTTTCCTCCCCTGCCTCATCAATCCAAACATTAAATGTCATGTTACGTGATCATCACAGACCTAAAGGCTGTTGAGATTAAAGTGGTCATCCTAAGTTGTAGAACAACCAGCTGACTTGTGTGTGTGTGTGTGTGTGTGTGTGTGTGTTGAGGACAATGTTGCTTGCAGCCCAGCCAACCACAAAGAGCCACATCAGGGCTATCACCATGTTGAAGTCACATCAGGGCTGTCACCATGTTGAAGTCACATCAGGGCTGTCACCATGTTGAAGTCAACTCACAAGTCATTTAAAACAAAAAGAAAAAAAAAACCCACCTCATTCATACAACCCTTCAAAATACACCTACTAAAAACATGTGTGTGTGTGTGTGTGTGTGTGTGTGTGTGTGTGTGTGTGTGTGTGTGTGTGTGTGTGTTAGCACATTTGGGAATGGAGGGGTATTGTGACCACACACACATCAATGCTTTTCATTAAAAAAAGAAAAAGAAAAACACTTTCAAAACTTCTCAAAAGCTAACAGCCTCTTTTCTTCTCTCACTCTTAGCTTCTGTCTGAAGAAAGGGGAGAAGGTACCAGAAAAATATTTTCACTTCAGGTTTATATGCCTCTTGCTTTGCACGGAAAAAAAAAAAAAAAAAAAAAAAAAAAAAAAACCCTTTCTCTTCAGCTTTTCCAGTTTCACTACGTGATTTTAACCTGACAGTCTGTAGCTGTTAATATTGCAACAGACTATAACAAACATGCATACAGAGGAGAGAGAGAGAGAGAGAGAGAGAGAGAGAGAGAGAGAGAGAGAGAGAATGATGGAAGGAGGGACGGAAGAAGGTTATAAATCCACACCTCATTGTCTTAAATTTCATGCGAAAAAGAGCAATTCACAAAATTCTGTACTAGCGTTGAAAGAGTGCAGCAGAAAGGAAGAATGTAATATATTTGTTTCAGTTTGGTTTTTCACTGTCTGCCCTTGATTTGAACTCAAACAAGCTGGCCATATTTTTACAATGGAGTTTGTGGTAAGTGAGTCCAAGAGAACAAACATTGCAGAAGGATTAATAATATTGGTTTTATCTTAGTTTGTGAGCTGTCTATCAATCATGGCATCCATGTTTCCTTCTTCTTTTTTTGTTGTCTTTTTTTTCCCTTTTTTTCCATGAAGAGTGTGCCTCCTTCATCACTTATTTCTTCCACCATTCACATCTGGCATTGGCAGAATAATGATAATTCACATTTGACAGATTAATAAATAACACAAAAAGTAATCTATTAAAACAAATAAAAAATTAGATACATGAAATAATAACCACATATACTAAACAGGTAACCTATAGATTATAAACAAATAAATGTAATCAAAAATTCCTTTAACCCTTCCCCTACCTGAGCTTCACCATCCACATTCTTCTTAAACATATACACACACACTTACACACACACAGTGGACTCCCCAAACCAAAGCCACACTCCCCCTCTCCCCTCCCACCCCTGTCTTTTCCCTTCACATCACAAAAGCCACAGGAGAAAAGGGAATGGGGAATAGGGGGAGGGGAGTCTTTTCACTTCACTACACTTTATGGCCGCTCCGTTAAGCAAGCAAGACTCCACCATTCCTCCACGATTTGTTTCCTTCTCATGGTTTGGTAGGCCACCCCTTCACAGGTGACTAACCTACACATTACAGGACTAATGCAGGTGAAACTCCATAAATACCAACCACATGTATATCAGTTTACAGTGATGAAGTCATTTATTACTCATTACCACGTTCATGAAGGAAGTATGTCAATCCGGATCCATCAATGTGTCGAGCAATGTGAGGCACCTGATAAGTCTTAATGCACTCAATGCCACGTTGAAAGACTTTTACAATTCCTGACAAGAAAACTCTGGGACCACTTGTAAGATGTTATGAACTGACCAACAGAGGAAATAGTGGGTTAGAAAACAAAGAAAAAGAAAGAAAAGTAACCTTCTTATGGGAAAGAGGAGACAGGGAATGTCATAATCATTCATAAGTTAGGAAGGGCGAGGGGTTGAACACATGAGTTGCTGATCACTAAATGAGCTCCATGGGTGGCAAAAACATGAACAGTCAGCATGGTGGCATAAAGGAATCAAACCCATCTTCACTTTCTTCATTTGTCATGATGTTCTTCTGGTTGAGAGGCAGCATTTGCACAGGGCTTTTGTCATCAGATTCATCATTACAGCCATGAATAACAAGACGTAATATAATAGAGACTTTTAACTTCTAAGTGCTTATCACGATGTCAAAAGCACCCTGTTTTCATGTCAGTCACTGAAAGATATACTATGAAAGTCTTTGTCAAAACTTTGTATATATTCTTTACTAAAAATGTTATCAATCTTAGGAATTCATTACCAAACCCTGTTTTAACTGCAGAACACTTACCAACTTAAAACAAAATCCACATTCATTCATGGAAAAGAATATTGCTTCCTTCCAGACAATATTCTATGTTGAAAGCTGGTCAGGCATAACAACCCTCAACAAACAATTACACGAAATTCACCTGAAAAGACCTGCCAGAGCAGGGGAAAGGCTCTTTTAAACTACAGCCATGTGTGATAAATGTAATTCACTGTTATGAAATCATAAGAAATGACAGGATGTCCAAGGGACAACTGCTACCACCGCTGGAGACGTTCATCTTGGTACAAATGAGAAGGTTCACTTTATACCATTGCACTAATACCCCACAGTTATTAACAAATGCTGACAAATAAAACACATCAACAGTATTCCACTCAAATCTGTAATACCCCACAGTTATTAACAAATGCTGACAAATAAAACACATCAACAGTATTCCACTCAAATCTTCACAAGTTACACCCTGGGTCAATCCATCGGTACACATCCATAATTCCTCTGACCAAAATGGTTGGGACAAAAAGAGCTCTGAAACTCCTGCAGAAAGAGGTCTGGAATAAAACTGTTTTCTACAATGGGCAAGAAACAGACAAGTCTGTGGGATAGGTCCTGCCACTTCAAAGATCTGAACAAACAAGTTTCACCATAAGCTCTTTGCAGCCCTTCAAATACCCGAAAGTTTTCCATCTGGGGGCAGAAATCAGTCACTTTGAAAATGGCAAATAAGGAATTCAGTATGGGAAGGAAGGTGGGGTTGGAGGTTGGAAGGGGAGTGGGGGATGGGGGAATGGGATTTGGGTGTTTCTGAAAGCATCCTGGAAACATTGAATTCTATTGTATCTTTTTTGTGTTGCTTTTGCTGCTGTTGTAAAAAGTTGAGTTGTCATTATTGTCTTGTTTTGTTCTATTTTCATTACTTACAGACCAAACAACACTACAACTCGTCAGCAATCATTGTCATCAGATCAACCCTGATGCACAGATGTCTATAGATATTTTTTTCTGTTACCTGTCGTGAATACACAACATCACCACTTAAATAGTTAATTAAGACTAACAATTCTCTTTTAAGAAAAAAATGATGAGGTGATCCTTGGACAGAATGATAAATACATCAGCCTTGACCCTACCATCATGGCATAGTGTCTGAATTGAAGGCTGACAAGTGAGACCGAAGGAACCCTTACACTCCCACTCCTCCCAGACACACACAATAAACAGTCTGAAAGCTCCCTCATCTGGTGGCCACTGCCAGCACCAATACCTACATCAAAACAAACTTCCTGATTTTGTTGAGCGCAAAGTTCTGACAGTGTTGGCACTCTGAGCTGAAACCTCAAGTCTGTACTGGTTGATACACAGTTTGAGATGCTGTGGAGTACTGAGTGATCACCTAAACCAGCTCCATCTGTTTATTTTTTCTTTCCTGTGGAGACAGTCTTCTGTCTTTTCAGAATTTTGTCATAAAATTGTCTTGGTATATTACCACAACCTGCTATTTTTCAACAAAATGCTGCATTCAACATATCTAATGTACTTTGTGTATTTGTTATGACACCTGAAAGTTTCCATCTACATGAACATTGTATCTCCTATATGGGATATGCCAGAAAACTTTCTGAATAGCAGACTTGCCAATCTTATTCCCCTTGCTCGCTTTTTCCCCTAATTATTCTTCAGAAAGACTTACTATTTTTTCCCCTCTTTCACCAATTTCTCTGATCTGAGAGACAATTTCTTTAAGGGCTGTATCCATATTCTCCGTTAAGAGGTACCCGTATTATCTGCTCCACAATTCCCTTTTCAAATCATTCTTGTAATGGGACCATTTCTCTTCTCTCATTTCATCCAACTCATATTCGTGTGACAAGGTGTAACTAATCAGAAATTGTATGTATTATATAAAAAAAATTTTCACAGTAACAATGATAAAAGAAGCAGAGGTGCTGATCATCTTTTCACTGACTGGTCAGCTGCTATTCTAATTATGTTAAGGCTTTTTGGTTATTTTGTTAGCTTACTGTGGTTGAATTTGCTTATTTGTACCCCAAACTTCAGTAAACCATGCTTTCATTTTATCATCTTAGCTTATAACTTTTGGTCGTTTACATGTTGCCTGAGACAGAACTTTCTAGGATCGCAGTATGAAAGGAGAAAGGAAAAGAGAGGGCCAGAAAAGGTATGGGGTTAAGGGAGAAGGGAGCAGGGTCATCTGGGGGAGGTGGGATAAAGCTCCACAGTAGTACTAGGGGGACTTTCATCCATTCATGTTGGAATATCCTTTTTTTTTTCTTAGGAAATTTTGCATGTAATTTACCAGTGAAATGTTTTGAATGAATAAAATGCATAACCTTTTTTGTGTGGGCTTATCATGAAAATGTGTGTGCATGTGTGTTCGTGTGTGCACATGCACATAAATGCTTTTGTGTATGTGCAAGCAGGTATGTGCTCAGGCATGCGTCTGAGCTTGCATGCAGGTACAATGCCAGTGCATGTTATTAATTACTCTCATTAATCTATTATTAGATAACATGAAAATTATTGTCAGAAAGTGACAACCTGTCCAAGTATTTGTGTGTGTGTGTGTGTGTGAGAGAGAGAGAGAGAGAGAGAGAGAGAGAGAGAGAGAAGAGAGAGAGGGGGGGGAGGGGGAGAGTGTGTGTGCATATGTTTGCACATTCATGCATGGGTGGTTTGTGCATGTATGTGTATGTGAGTATGAGTCACTATCAACATCACTACGCAAAAGTAATAGTCTGGGGGTTTGACTATAACAGTGATCATGCCAGTTGTGTGTGTATGTCTTTTCTTCTTTTATTGTACAAAGTAGCCATCATCATGAGTTACTTTGCTTTTACTTTCCACAAAGGGAGGGTACTGACTCAGTCAGTAGTAGTCTGTCAGGACCTGACAAAGACGATGGTCTGTGTACTCAGTGATGACGATGACAGCGCATGTGACTCTGCAGCCCGAAGCTGGAAGCACACAGGCACCCACAGATGACACATCGATGGTCTGAGTCTGAGACTGAGGAGGACAAGGCCCTGTGTTGTCTGTTCCTTTCAGCGGCAAGATGCAGTCTTCTGTCCTCTTCGTGAGGGACCTCCAAGATGATCTGTCAGCAGCAAGGGTTTCGAGCTCGCGAGGCTGGATGCTGCACCATCTGAGATTGCTCTTAAGGGTATCTTTGTATAGGACTCAGTTTGGGCCTTCCCTGTCTGTGTGAGCCTTCTGAGCTCACCATACATCAGGTGTCTGGGCACGTGGCTGTCGTCCATTCTGATGACGTGCCCAGTCCAGTGTAGCTGAGCATTCAGCAATATTGACTCAATGCTTGTCAAGCCAGCTTTGTCCAACACCTCTTGGTTTCTGACTTTGTCCTGCCAGTGAATGCCCATAATCATGCGCAGCGATCATATATGGAACTGTTCTACCTGCTTGATATGCTTTCGATACAGGGTCCACGTTTCACATCCATACAGTAGTGAAGAAAGGACTACAACCTTGTAGATCTTAAGCTTTGTAGACAGTCTAATACCTTTCTGCTGGAGGACCTTCACTATTAATCTATTACTAGATGACATGAAAATTATGTGTCACACGTGTGTACATGCTCACATACATGCAATCAGCTACAGGGTGCCACAGGTGAGAGTTCAGTGTCAGGTGGGAGCCAAAGCGGACGATCTACTCTGAAGAGCACCACATGTTCCTCCATCAGACTCAGAGGTACTACCACTCCCTGACACCCCATACACCCAAGAGGATACTAACTACTGAGATAGAAAGAGAGATCCCCACAGACTAAGAGATAGATGGAGACAGACTGACTGACATACAGACAAAGACAGAAAGACAAAGTGAGAGAGAAGAGAGGGAGCTTTACATGTAGCAAAGACATTTACACTTCCAAGTTCTTAGTTACTGCACAGCACATGTGTGCATGGGGGGAGGGGGTATGGGGGAGTGGTGGTGTATACATTGTGTGTGCATGCATGCATGTAAGCATGTGTTGTGTGCGTGCTGTAACTAGTAAGAATGAGTAAACAAGTGAGTGAGTGAGTGTGTGTATCACACTGTGTGTGAGTGTGTGTGTGTGTGTGTGTGTGTGTGTGTGTGTGTACGAGTGAGTGAGCAAGTGAGTGTGTGTGTGTGTGTGTGTGTGTGTGTGTGTGTGTGTGTTGTGTGTAAGCGTGGATGCTTGTGTGCATGCACACTCCAGATGATTGCATGCATTTGTACATAACAGTTCAGTCCACTTATTGTTCAGTTTTATAATTTGTGCAGGCTGAAATGAAATTTACTAACAACATGTGTGTGTGTGTGTGTGTGTGTGTGTGTGTGTGTGTGTGTGTGTGTGTGTCACTCTGTGTGTGTGTGTGTGTGTGTGTGTGTGTGTGTGTTGTTTGTTTTTGACAAATTTAATCTCTCTAATCCATTGAATGACAAAGAACGTAAAATGTCACATTGTCTAATCTGAACAAACAGCATTATTGGAGGCAACAAATGAGCAAAATTAAAATGAACGACTTAACGAAAGGTTGTCCAGATCCTAGTGTTTCACTCATCAAGATAAACTGATCCGGATAGTTGATAGACCTACTTTTGACATTTCCTCGCTCTTCATTCTCTCCCGACACGCACTGTTCCTTGAACATACAATTGAAAAATTTCTCAAATTCCATTTCCTAGTGATTAACGATGGTTGACAATGAACGGGTATATCATCAACTGAGACAGAAAGAAATGGACAGGTGACAAGAAACTGAACACCCACCTTCCCCATTAAAGGAGTTCCGCCATGTAAACACTCCTGACCTCGAAGACCCAATCGAGACAACGTCCTCGTTTTCGTTTAACCGGAAGTTTGAACTCGACGACTTTCGTCGTCAATGTCTTCTTTCGTTTTCAAGTTTCATAAGTCACGTAAAGTGTTCCGCGCCTTACTTGGTTAGAAGTCGTTGTGTGTGTGTGTGTGTGTGTGTGTGTGTGTGTTTTGTCACCCCACCCCACCCCCATCCCTCCCTCCACTCCCCTCCTGTCTCTGAAAGAAGTATATTCTCGCGTGTTACCTTTGGGGGAAAAGGGTAATTTTGTTGTTTTGCTTTTTGTTTTGTTTTGTTTTGTTTGTTTTTTTACTGCATAGGCGGCCATAATCATCAATTTGATGTTTACGCCGTTATGTGGGGTTGCGATGAAAGAAAAACAAATTATAGAAAGCGATGGACCTAAAAGTGAAGATAAAAACCTAGTCCTGCTCTAAGTGAGGGTGATGCTGGAAGGCGACGCATCTGAGGAAGCAGCAGTCTTGTCTGGGGTCCCCCAAGCCACCGTGCTCGGCCCTTTGCTGTTCTTGTGCCATATCAACGACCTTCCGGCATCAGTAAAGTCAACAGTACGCCTCTTTGCTGATGACTGCCTTCTGTACAGACCAATCCGCTCCATTCAGGACCATCTCATCCTCCAGCAAGACCTCAAAAACTTGGAAAAGTGGGCAAACCAGTGGGGAATGCGCTTTAATGCCATGTCCTCTCCAACTCGAACCGGTCAAGCCACTTCTACAGCCTGAACAACACAATCTTAAAGCAAGTCCACCAAAACCCTTACCTGGGCATACAGATTTCTTCCGACCTGAAATGGACTGCCCATGTCGTGGGGCTGTGCAAGAGGGCTGGATCAACCTTGGGCTTCCTACGACGAAATCTTCGTAACTGTCCACAGGAATGTCGCCGCCTTGCCTACATTGCACTCGTCAGGTCCACCCTTGAGTACGGCGCTGTGGCATGGGATCCATACACAAAACAAGACATCGATCGAATCGAAAAAGTCTAACGACTAGCTGCCCGCTTTATTTGCAATAACTACAGAGACAGGGATCCAGGCTGTGTTACCAAGATGCTTCAATACCTCCAACTACCACCTTTGGAGGACCGCCGAAGACAGCTTCGACTCACCATGCTGTACAAGATTGCCGGCGACCTGGTCCCTGCCATACCAGCCGAAACTTTCCTTACCCTAGCAGATCAAACCAGGCGGAGAATTAAGCCAACCACATTTACAGACTGTGTAAGCCAAAACCCCCTACAAAAGCAGATTTACAACAACAATAGAGCCTTCGTCATACAACCCACTACAACTGAACAATATAGAAACTTCTTTTTCATCCGAACCCCCCTGGAGTGGAACCTATTGGACAACAACACCGTCCAACAGCAGAATGCCAGTGCCTTCTCCACCGCACTAGGCAGGGTTGAGGCGGCCGTTTTCCACCACTAACCCGCCATCACCCCTCCCCCTCCCCCCCCCCCCCCAAAAAAAAAAAAATCCCCCACTGTTTTTAATCTTTAAAGTCTTGCGCTGCGCAACCAGTTGTGTAATAGCCATTATTGGCTCCTGCAACTTGCCGCCAACCAACAACTACAGGCGGAGATCCAGATCCAGATCCAAGTGGGTTCACCGGCAGGCTACTGTTACTTCACTTTTCGCCCTTCCGAGCTAGTCGGTCCCTTGCTGATCTAAGACAGCAGGGCCCCAAAAATAAATTAAAACAACAAAAGCTATTGGGGTAAGAGTGGGGAGGGGGGGAGGGACCTATTATCTAACTAACTACTGACTGGGGGGCACCCCAGACTTAAAGGTGTCCAAGATGTCCGCTGCCACAGCTGTTTCAGGCAAGTTGTTCCAGTCACGTATCATTCTGGGGAAGAAGGAAGCTTGTCGAAATTGGGTTTTACACTGGATCTGCTTGAGCTGGCAGGAGTGCGTCCTTCTTTGTCTGGGAGGGGCTGGCACGATGCAGCTTTTGTCGACGATCGCCTCTCCGTCCATTATTTTCCGTAGCATGGCAAGCCTAGCTACCTTGCGCCTGTGCTGCAGAGTCGGCCATAGCAGTTTGTCGATTATCGCGGTGACACTAGGTGTGTTGTGGTACCGGTTGACCACAAACCGTGCTGCTCGTCTCTGGACAGCTTCAATCTTATTGATGTTGACTTGGGTATGCGGGTCCCATACGGTGCACGCGTACTCCAAGATCGGTCTGACAAAAGTCTTATAGGCTGTTTCTTTGAGGCGCACTGCTGGGATCTTCAGGTTTCTTCTAAGGGAGCCGAGGGTCTTGTTGGCTTTAGCACAGATGGCGTTGATGTGCAGGTCCCAGCTTAGGTCACTTGTGATGGTAACGCCTAGATACTTGGAGGTAGAGACAGTTTCTAGAATATGGTTGTGGAGGGTGTAGTCGGATTTTGCAGGAGAGGATGATTTTGTAACTGGGAGAGAAGTACATTTTCCAGGATGGAATGCCATGTCCCAGCTGTGCTCCCATGCTTCTAACTTCTTGAGGTCTTCCTGAAGTACGCTTTGGTCGGTTTTGGAGGCCTTCAAACGGTAGAGAGCTGTGTCATCAGCAAACAGGTGTGTCAGTGAGGAGAGTTCTTCTATCAAGTCATTAATGTACGCCAAGGAAAGCGCCGGCCCTAAAACAGAGCCTTGTGGGACCCCAGACTGCACGCTGACCCGGCTGGAAGCTGCGCCATCCACTACCACCGATTGTTGCCGGTCTTTCAAGAATGCTCCTATCCATTTGTTGATCTTTCCAAGGACGCCGTAATGTTTCAGTTTGTGGATAAGGAGGCTGTGGTTCACTCTATCGAAGGCCTTCGCAAAGTCCATAATGATGACATCCGCCTGATTTCCTTTTTCTAGGGTTCCAAACAGTTCTTCTGTAAAATTAAGTAGTGTCTCGCAGGACCGAAACTTGCGAAAGCCATGTTGTTCTGGACATAAGATTTCGTTGGATTCTAAGTGAGACATGAGAGCACTGACGATGACGTGTTCCAGAATTTTGCAGGGAATAGGTCAGAGAGACTGGGCAGTAATTAGATGGGTCATAGTGTAATATCATACCATACCATACTATACCGATGCAGACTGGATTAGGCTATTCAGCCTTAACTGTTTTCCAATACAATAGGACTCTTCGCGTTGTACAGCCCGTGAGTGAACTTATAGGTTTCAATCATGTTGCCCCTGTCCCTCCGGTATTGCATGCTGGGGATCTTCATTCTGGCAAGTCGCTCTTCATAGGGACAGTCAACCAGACCAGGAACCATCTTTATTGCTCGCCTGAGAACACCCTCAATGAGGTCCTTATCTTTCTGATATCGTGGTGACCACACACTATTGGCAAACCCCAGGTGAGGGCATATCAGTGCAATGAAGAGCTGTCGCATGGTCTCAGTGTCGAGGTACTGGTACGAGCGCCTGACCAGCCCTAGAATTCTGTTGGGTTTCTTGACCTGCATCTCGACATGCTGGCTGAATTTGAGTTCCTGATCTACCAATACTCCTAGATCTTTCTCTCCCTTTCATGACTCCAGTATCACTCTCTCTTCGCTGTTGTGTAGTTTCATGCTACACTCTGCTTTGGGGTTACTGCGTCTGAGGTGTAGAACCTTACAATTTGTCGCATTGAACCGCAGCTGCCAACAATCTGCCCAGTTGAATCCTGTTGAATCCTGTCCCTCTTGTTTTGTTCCTCTACTGTGTCAAACACTTTTGTATCATCTGCGTACATCTGACAGATGCAGTTCACCATCTCTGGCATATCATTGATGAATACAACAAAACAGCACTGGCCCCAAGATGCTACCTTGAGGGACTCCACTTAACACAGGCTCCCTACTGGAGAAACTCCCTGTGACCCCAACTCTTTGTCTTCTGCCAATCAAAAAGTCTGTAATCCAGGGCAAAACCTGTGAAGCTACTCCGTAAGATTCAAGCTTGGAGATTAACTGTTGGTGGGGCACAGAATCAAATGCCTTAGCAAAATCTAAGCAGACTTCATATACAGGTTTCCCCTCATCTAATGATTCAGTCCATGCATCCAGTACGCTCAGTATCATATCATATCATATCATATCAGTGGCATCTTAGGCATTTCCAGCCTTTAGCCTGCTCAGTGTGGATTATTACAAGGTTTTTGCGAGAAATATTTTGGTCTTTTTCTCGCACTTTCATAAAGCACATGTGTGGTTTTAAAATTTTGAATCAATGCAAGTCAATATTTGTTTGAAACATAAGGTGTACCCAGTGTTTATCAACCGTTCAATCTCTTATTTGATTTTGGGAATATTATTTACTTCTCGATGTCACAAGTGTGTGTTGTGTGTGTGTGTGTGTGTGTGTGTGTGTGTTTTGTGTGTGTGTGTGCGTGCGTGCGTGCGTGCGTGCGTGCGTGTGTGTGTGTGTGTCCTCAGAGTCACAAGTGTGTGTGTGTGTGCACGCCTGCAAGAGAGATTGATTGATTGATCTTTAGGACCAAGATCAGGATTTGGGGCATTGTATTAAACAGCTTAGCCTATACAAGCTTTTTACGCCCCTTCTATTTTTGGTGTCTGTTGGTCCAGTCTTTGACTAGCTCAGTCTTACTGAACTATCAGTCATATTTTATTTTAGTTATTGATTCATGTTTATCTACGAGGTTCTTGAATGTATTTATACTAGGTACACATTTGATGTTAGTTGTTAACTTGTTCCAACAATTGGCTGCTCTGTCAGTAAAGGTAACTTTTTCAAATTAGTTCTGGAAATATTGTTTGAATATCTTATCTTCACTGTTTCTTGTAGTATTGATCTGTGGAGTACAAAAAAGCATGCTTTGTCAATATCATTAAGAGTGATAAAACCATTAAATACCTTATACGTCTGAATCAAGTCCCCTCTTACTCTCCTAGCTTTAAGTGTTGGAAGCTGTAAATATTTTAATCTTTCTTGGTATGAGTAATCCTTTATACTATGAATCATCTTTGTTGCTCTACTTTGAACCTGTTCTGGGGCTTCTGATTGTCTCGTTAGCATTTAATACCATACATATTGCCATATTCTAGAATGGGTCTAACTAATGCCTTATACAATTGTAAGAAAGTGTCCTTTTCTGTAAATGTAAAGGCTCTTTCTATTTATTCCAATCAGTCTGTTGGCTTTGTTAATATTATTTGCAATATGTTTGTCAAATAGCAAGTTTTTGTTGAAAGTCACACCTAGGTCTTTCTCTTCCTCACATTTAGATACTTTTATTTCCTTGTCCACAATTTTCATTATGTAATTATTTTGTGGGTTTAATTTTCCAGTACGAAGTACTTTACATTTTTCTGCATTAAAATATAGGTTCCAAGTATCAGACCACCGCACTAATGTCTTAATATCCTTTTGTAATTTCTGATGCAATTTCAGAGAATTGTAAAGTTTTGTGTCATCTGCAAAAATTTTACATGTTCTCGTTAGTTCAATAGAGAGATCATTTATAAACACTGAATAATACTGGTCCCAAAATACTGCCTTGTGGTATTCTACTAATAACATCGGCCTTGTGGTATTCCACTAATAACATCCTTACCTTTTGAGAGGTTTTTGATAGAAAGTCTCTAACCCAACCAAGTACATTGCCCACTCTTTCATTAGACTCCAATTTCTTTAAGTCTTTCCTGTGGTACTGAGTCAAATGCCTTTCTCTCCTTTATCTACCTCTTTTGTAAAGTCTTCCATCATTTCTAGAAGTTGAGTCACACAAGATCTGTTTTTACGAAATCCATGTTGGCACTCTGCATATAATTTATTTGCTGTCTTATGTTTAACAATAGCCTCCCTAATAAATGATTCTAGAATTTTACATATAATACATGTTAAACTCACTGGTCTATAGTTCCCTGGGTCTGTTCTCGTACCTTTTTTTAATGTTGGTATAACTGTAGCTGTTTTCCAGTCTGAAGGCACTATCATCTCTTCAACAGATTTAGTAAAGAGTATGTAAAGTGGGAAGGCATCTCCTCATTAACTCTTTCAGTAGTCTTGATGGAATGGCATCAGGACCACATGCCTTATTTGGGTTCAGAGATTAAAGTTTCTTTTTTTATTGAATCCACAGAAATGTCTAAATTTTTCAAAATTATACCGTTTGACCTTGAAGCTGAACTTAGAGTAGACATATTATTGATATCTTCTTTTGTGAATACACTAGAAAAAAATGCATTCAAAATATCTGCCTTTCCACTATCTGTCTCTACTGTATCACTTTCTTTAGTTTCTAAAGGACTCACTCCTGTATTCATCTTTGTTTTTGATTGTACATATCTCCAGAAAGCATTCAGGTTACTTTTACATTCCTTTGATAGCTTCTTTTCAAATTCCTCTTTTTGCTTTTCTTGCTTTAATACACAAAGATGAAGATTTTAGGCCAAAGCCTAGTCTTATAATCTGTCCATGTCATGCATACATTATTTCAACACATACCTTCTTCTTCTTCTGCGAACACAGGCTGATACTCCTGCGGACACCCCCTGTATGGAAAGACAAGGATTAATCTCATCTACCCAACAAAGGGTGAATAGGAGGGGGCCTTGTGCTGAGCCTTGTGGGACACCATGTCTGACAAAGTCTTAAGCGGAGGACTTGCCATTAAGCACCACATATTGAGTCCTATCCTTCGAGTATGATTGGAATAATGAGACTGTCGAGGAATGGTTCAAGTAGAAAGATAGTTTCTTAAAAAAAAAAAAAATGTATGATCAAAAAGATCAATTGCCTTTTTGAAGTCAAGAAAGACAACACTGTCATTTTTGATTGGTTCATATTTGAAAGTCGTGAGTCACACATTCGTGATAAAAGCTGTGTGCCAGAGTGATTACATCAGAATCCAGATTGGAGTGGGTGAAATAGTTTGTTTTCCTCCATGAACTGAGAAACGTGTGTGTGTGTGTGTGTGTGTGTGTGTGTGTGTGTGTGTGTGTGTGTGTGTGTGTGTGTGTGTCTTTCGAGGGGTTTGGATAGAACTGATGGTAAGGATATAGGTCTGAAATTATTTGGATCCGACAAATCATTTGATTTTGGAAGGGGGGTCACTTTGACATTTTTGAACGCTTGAGGGAAGACGTTTGTGTCAATGGATAAGTTATGTATGTATGTAAGAGACTCAACAATGTAAGGTAGAGCAAGCTTGAGAAGAAATGAGGGTATGCTATCAGGACCCAGGATTTTTTTTATTCTTTAACTGCGCTATGTACATTCCTACTTCTGAATCTGAATCTGATCGTTACGTCACTGTGGCCACATCTTAGGGCATTATCGCTACGGGTTGGGGGTGTGCGCAGTCTAGTTAGTTTGCTGTTGTGATGCGATCAGTCTTTTGAAAATTTCTATGTGTGGCTGGACAGAAGTTTACTTCTGCAAACGTTTAATATTCATGCTCTTGAAGAGCATGTTTCGTTTTATTGTTGTTATTTTTATTCTTTTGTATGTAGTTGAGCTGATAAGGGTAGTGCAAGTGCATAGGGATTTCAGTGAATTCCGATCTTTTGTCAGAAGAGTTATCCGCCTTGGTGCCAAATTAGCTTGGTTCCAGAATTATCTTTAGAATGCCAATGGACGAGTAGGAATACAATAGTTGGGTTGTGGATATAATCAGTCTACTTGGCATAATCTCTGTTTAGGAATGTGCACAAATTACCAGAATTAATGGATATTTATTCATGGTAATGACAAAAGCATTAATTAATACTGTTATTTACTGAAGCTCAGGGCCTATATTCTGCTGCGTATTAGCTGTTGGTGTAAACAGGAGGCAATGACACCAGCCTCCCGCCAAAATGCGATCTCTTCCCCACTGCTTGTCACAGCTAGCAGAGGTTTTGCCTGTTCGTTTGGGAAAGGAAGACCGGTTTCATGCTGGTTAGCCACAGCACCAAGGCAAAGGTGATTATCTTTTGAGGTATGTCAAAAACAAGTTTACGGGGAACAAGTTCATTGGGAATCTGGTTGTTATAGATAAATATTTTTGGTTGTTGTTGACTTGGTTAAGTGTTTTAAAGAAAATGTAAAGAGCCACTTAATGGAGATGTTTACAAGACTAAGAGTTTTCACTTGGGATGAGAACTGGTTGTATTTTTCTTTCAAGAGGTCTTGGACAGCTCTCTCTCTCTCTCTCTCTCTCTCTCTCTCTCTCTCTCTCTCTCTCTCTCTCTCTCTCTCTCTCTGGGTTTGTGTGCATGTTATTTTTTTCATGGAATCAGTACCTGATGTGATGGAAGAAACAAAAGTTGACTGCAGGATTCGTTGTAAAATGAAAAAATAATAAAGTTTATAAAAACCTTTTGGTGGTAGTAGAATCCATTAGTGAGAACACTGACGTTTCAAGCCATAGGCCCGTTGTCAAAGTGAAAGGAGAGGACAGTGTAGACAGGAAAGCCTCTGTGAGAATTGGGTGAGAACATTTCATTTAATGATCAAGTTGGACCAAAATAAAGTCACTGATCACTGTTCAGGTGTATTGAGTTCACACAGACACACACCACAGTTCACACAAAGATACCAACACACACACGCGCGCACACACACACCACCACAACCCCCACAAAACACACAACACCACACACACACACACACACAACACCCACCCCCCCACCCCACACCCACACCACACACACACACAAAAGGAGGGGAATAAATGGAAATATTCACTATTTTGCCAACTGAAAGAGAAAGAAACAGGGGCTAAAGAGGGACAGGACAGAGAGATTAAGGCAGAAGGGCCCTGGCTCAGCTAGACGTCAGTGACTCTGATGTTCATCCCAGCTGGCTGTGTGGTGCCCAAGCGGCTGATGACAAGGCTCTCCATGTGCTTTCTGTATACACGATCTCTGGGGTTCTGCCACACTGCTGATATCTTCGCATGACTGAAGCTGTGATATGGACCAACAAAATGTTGGCCGACTGGGTTGTTGTGGCCCAGCTTCATCGACCTCAGGTGCTCTGAAAAGCGGTCGGCCAATGAGCGGTAGGTCTCCCCAATATACAGCTTGGAGCAGAGGGTGCAGGTCAAGACGTACACTAAGTTCCTAGACTGGCAGTTTAAACTGGACCTCACAGTGAATGTGCCAGTGGGTCCCACGACTGTAGTTGCAGTGTCTATAAATGGGCACGTCTTGCATTTTTTGTCCCCACAAGGTCTGCACCCAGGTGAGGTTGACTGGGTGGCCTGCGGTCTAAGCTTGGACCTCACAAGCATGTCACGCAGGTTCTTGTCCCTCTGAAAAGCAATCAGTGGTGGCTTGGAAAAAATTTGTTTGAGGTCTGGATCTTGCTGGAGGAGACTAAAGTTTTCACGCAGGATTCTGCAGACTGGTAGGTTGTGAGGGTGGTATGGGATGACTACCACAGCGTGGTCCTCATCCTCTCCCGTTGCTTTTGGTCTCAGGGCTTCTGTGCGGCTGGTAGAGCGTGCACGTTCAAGTGCTGTTTGCACAATATCCTCTGGGTACTGGCGGGCTATGAAGAAGGTGGACATCCTCTGAGCCTCATTCTCAAAGTCCTGCTCTCTACTGCAAATGCGCCTGAGCCTTTGGAACTGAGAATGTGGTATACTGTTCCTGGCAGAGGATGGGTGGCTGGAGTTGTATAGGAGATATGCATGTGAGTCAGTGGGCTTGTAGAAGACGGTGGTGGAGAGTTTGGAACAGTCTGGGTGGACAGAGATGGAAAGGTCCAGGAAGGAGATAGATTTGGATGATATTTCGTGGGTGTATCGGAGGGCAGGGTGGAAGTTAGACATGTGTTGGATGAAGTTTAACAAGTCTTCCCTTGGTCCCACCGACACACCAAGGCAGTCGTCAATATACCGTTTGAACAGTGCTGGTTGTGTTCCCGTGTAACAGCTGAGAGCTTGCTCCTCCACAAAGCCTACAAACAAGCATGCAAAGCTGGGCCCCATCTTTGTGCCCATGGCGACCCCTCTTGTCTGTAGGTAGTGGTGATCCTCGAAGGCAAACGAGTTCAGGGAGAGAACCAGTTCTACTAGGCGGAGGATGGTAGGGATGTGAAGGTGTTTGATGTCACTCTTCTCCAAGTAGTGTTTCAGTGCCTGCAATCCGTCACTATGGGGGATACTGGTGTAAAGTGACACAAAATCCATCGTGAAGATGTGTCTCTCCCTGCTGTCATCTGGGAAAGAGAAACCCTCTAACAGTCTCAGAGTGTCGTTGGTGTCTTTTATGTACGTGGGTAGAGTGGCCACTAGGGGTTGGAGAATCTTGTCCAACACATCAGAGATGATGATTGTGGGGCAAGTGCATGCAGAAACAATGGGACGTCCAGGAGTGTCAACTTTGTGAATCTTGGGTAACAGGTAGAAGTTTGGTTCTTTAGGTTCACTGTTGATGGCATTAATAGCTTCTGTTGGAAGATGTCCTTGGTCTATGGCCGATTTTATTGTTTTTCGGATCAGTGTGTTGTCAGATTTGATTGTAGATTTCGTAATCTCTCTGTAGGAGTCCCTGTCACCCAATTGTCTCCTTGCCTCCTCCACATAGAGATCTCTTCGCCATACTGTTATGGCCCCTCCCTTGTCAGCTGGTTTGATGACAACATCTGTCCTCTTCTTCAGATCTTTCAATGCTTCGATGTGATGGAAGTTGGAATGGATTATCCAAATTATGCTCATTCCTTGTAGTTACACTGCTGTTAAAAGCAATTCATGAAAATCAATGCTGATCTATTTAATGTTCATTTTAGATGTGTCAGAAACTTCGTTTTTTTTATTGTGTTCCATTTCTCGGCAACACTCGGGCCTAGTATTACGAAGATGGGCGAACGAAGATGGGTAAAGGGAAGTAACCCCTTTGGAAGAGTAGACCATTGAAACGTATGAGTTGCTTCCCTTTGCTGTATTCTTGCTGGCTATGTTGATGCCAGGCACTTATTATTTTTTTTGAAGATCATGTGAGTCTTGGTGTTATGATTTAGGGACACACATGTTGCCCTTTTCAGAGGACGCCTGTTCGACACCAGAGAGGTGGCCGGGACAGATGAATGGGTGTGTGTCTCAACACCCTGTCCTGAGGTAGATAATGTTTTTCCAATGTTGATATTCTGTTGTAACTTTTTGTTTTGTTTTGACATTTTTCAATGCACCTCTGTGCAATTCATTGTACCTTTGGTACCATGGATTTTTTTGGTAAAGCTGGTGCTCACAACAGTTATTGTTACCACAAGCCAATGTGTATGCAATCCATGGTGTCGAATGAAGATATTCTTTTTTTTGTCAGAGCCATTAATTGAATGATGTTGTGTATGTATTATTATGAATAAATGTAATTTTTTGATATTATGATAAACTGAATCTGAGGAGTAATAATCTAGTCCATGTCCTGTTGATATAATTGCTGTTTTCCTGTTCTGTTGTCTTAATAGACACAAGGATCCATGCTGCTAGCATGCAGTACAACCCTTACTGTAACAGAACAGATGCCAGATTGTTCACAGTATTTTAATGTTATTTTATTTTGCTTTTCTTCCATTGTTATGTTGAATTGATTGTTTTGCAGATTCACCCATGGTTGTGTGCTCTAAAGATTTTTTATGTCAATTTCTTCTCATCAAATTACCAATATAGTCTTGTGGATGTTGCAGCATAACATGGCCTGAGACTTTTAGGGTGGTCTGTGTCACAATTTTCTTCTTGATGTGCTTATTTGCAGAGGAATTTTTGTGCATTGAACATAAATCAATCCATTACTTCTTTTCAGTGCTATACTGTTATCATGCAAATTGTGCACTCATAGTTACAAATGTATGTCTCCTTTCATTCATGCTTTGGAAATTTCTCATTTTGTTGCCAATTTTCTAAATATGATTTTCCTGGTAATTTTCCAGGTTGGTTGGTTGGTTGGTTGGTTGGTTTGGTTTTGACTGACTGAGGAACTGAAATAAACAAAAAAAGTCAAACATCAACACGGTCTTGGGTGATGGATGGATGACTCTCCCCTCTCTGCCCTTGACTGCTTACATATGGATGGTGCCCTAACAATATTTTCTTCAAGATGGTTCCAGTCTCTTACTGCACTAACAAAAAATGACTGTTTGAACTGCTCTGTCTGGCATCTGCTGACTTGGAATGTTCTTGTGTTGTTTCTAATATAGAGATCGCACTGGTGGTATAATAGTTGCCAGATGTTCGTGGCCTTACGAGTCGTCCTGGCTTGTGTGGAATTAGATATTCAGCAGATGGTATGGCCGGTACCAACCCCCCAACCACCATGTAAAGGAAGATGTACAGCAAGAGGGGGAATCTTGAGTGAGTTACTGGATCCAAGTCTTTGTTTGCAAAATGATATTAGGGAAGTCAGACATGTATATTTATTAGATACCCTTATAGTCTGTGAAGCTTGAGTAAGGATATCTGATAATGACAAAAAGTGTGCGTTAAATTTGTCTTAAGTGATGTTTGTAGTTGAATTTTGTGAATCTGTACGCCGTTTGTGTACGATAGTGTTTCTTGCCTTCCAGATGGGCGCTGCGGTTTTTGCATCCATAATCATTTGACTGAAGTACTCTTTTGGCTTTTTCAACTTCATTTGAAACAAAGTTTCTCTGCTCTTTGTGTTCGTCAAAGAAATTCGCTGCCTTGAGATGGTCACGTAGCATCATTTCTTGCAGCAATTCTGGTGTTAAGCACGGGTTTATCTGGGGATGTTTAACTCTTTTTTGATGTAACGGTGCGTGTTTATTTATGATGGTGAGGAATGTTTCGTACCAGAATGATAGTGCATCTTTGACGTCAGAGTAATGGGGAAATGCTTTAAGTCATAGAGGTATGCTGTTTCATTAAACTTTTTGAAAGAGCAGTATTGGATGGTCGTCTGACCTTTGGGTGATGTTTTTGGAAGCCTGAAGGACCAGGTGCCTTAGACTGAACACTGATCACTAATACTAGAATGTACCATTGAAAGATCTGAGAGAGAGAGAGAGAGAGAGAGAGAGAGAGAGGAGAGGTGTTCTCTTGTAACGATTCCTTACTGTTCTCACTGTAATCAGTTATTATCATTGGGTATTTTGTGTAACAGTTTTCGTGTCTGTTTCCCTAGTCCCTTAGGGAACAAAGGTCAGATGGGCGAACAATGTTTTCTCACTTACCATTACCTGTTGCACCCAAGACTTCTTCATCTGACTGTATCCCAAACTCTATCAAATTGGAAAATGGCCTTATTCAGACATCTTCATCTGCACGGTATTTAGGTGTTACTCTTGACTCAGCACTTTCCTTCCCGCAACATGTTCCCACAGTCTGCCGTGTCTGTTACTTTGAGCTTCGCCGCAATGGTTCTGTGCGACATCTTCTCTCTGTTGATGCCACAAAACCCCTTGTTTCTGCCTTCATTCTATCTAGACTTGATTACTGTAATTCTCTTCTAGCCGGTTGTCCCCAGAATCTTCTTAGTCATCTCCAGAAAGTAGAAAACAATGCTGCTTGTTTGATTCTCAGACAACCCAGACCTTCTCATGTCACTCCCTGACTTCTTTCTCTTCACTGGCTGCCGGTCGAAAAACGAATAGACTGCACACTGTCCTTACTCTGCTTTAAATCTTTGATTGGCTTAGCTCCTTCCTACCTTTCTGATCTCCTTCATCTCTATGTTCCTTCTAGGCAGTTGCGTTCTTCTACCGACAACACTCTGCTCAAAATCCCTCGATTTCGAACTAAAACCTATGGCAATCGTTCTTTTTCTTTTCAGGGTCCGGTTTCTTGGAATAAACTCCCAGTATCTTTGCGTAGTTCAAACTCTCTGTCTTCCTTCAATAGTTCTTTCTTCCCCTTCCCTTGCCAATCAAATTGATTCTGCAACTAATGTGTGTGTGTGTGTGTGTGTGTGTGTGTGCGCGCGCTACTGTGTGTGTGTGTGTGTAGAGGGGAGGGGGGGGGGGGGGGCGTGTGCGCATGAGTGTGTGTATGTGTGCGCATGCTGTTGTATCCGTTGTCGTACGACAGTGTGTGGGATCATTTGGTGTGTGTGCGTGCGTACGTGTGTGTGTGTGTGTGTGTGTGTGTGTGTGTGTGTGCGCGTGAGCGTGTGTGTGTATGTGTGCGTGGGTGGGTGTCAATATGCACCCTTGTTTGTAGATGCATGATACTTATTGCAATATTCATCTTCAAATTGGTTTCATTTGTGTTTTCTTTAACATTTTATGTATTTGTAAGCGCTTAGGGCTTATGATGTAAGATTAAGCGCCATGAATAATAATGATAATTATTATTATTACCTTTGGGAATAAAAGACTCTCTCTCTCTCTCTCTCTCTCTCACACACACACACACACACACACACACATTATTCAGTTTAGACGTCTCAGCCTGATGACGGGTTGTCGGATGGACACAAACTACAGAAATCGAGAAGAACCTCGGAGTACTGGATGCAAACGTTCAGTGTTGCTTATAACAGACCTGCTCCATACAAACACACTCCCCCAGGTTTTGTGAAATATTGAAATTTCGCAACAAGATTGAAAAACAAAACACACATGTAAACGTAAACCGTAAAGTCTGACCCATGCGAAAAAGTCAGACCTCGCATCCTAATAAATAAACACTCGGGTGTTGGTGTGCAGTCTGACCGCGGACAAAGGTGTACGATACTTGTTAAAGGGAGAGAACTGAGCCCTCTCTTCCACATAGACTCCCACCTTTGTGGCGGCACTTGGTATCCACATTCAACAGCAAATTCAACAGCAGTTTAGATTCTAACTGGAATTAGGGCAGAGACAGCTTGTCTACACTCGCTTTTTTTAATTCTTCTTCTTCTCTCTCGCTCATGTGAATCAGCAAGACGTATTTTGATTGTTCTCCTTGTTTCGCAAATTTTGTTATGTCACAGGACATTAAAGTCTCTCATTTTCTGCAGAGTTCTTTGCTTCTGTGTTGTGATTACTGTAGTGTGATTGTTATGATTTCAAAGACAAGGCATGGTATTTAATTAACTGTATATTATTCAAATTGAATAATGAAGGAAAATTGTCTTCAATACTGTTTACCGTGACTGCAGCGAAGCATGAAGTGATCTTTCATTTTGCACGTGAGGCCTTGTCGCTACGGTGAGCTGTGTGATCCCACACGGTCAGCTAGACTGCAAAATTGTGTCAAGTGTGTCATGCTTCACTGATTGTTCTCCGTGTAGTCCCATGTCTGAGTTGGCCGAAACCGTGAACAGCTGTGTATAGATCATGTGTTGTATAAACATGTTTTCTTGAGTACATTTTAATGGAAACCTCTTCTGTGTTAAACGTAAACCGTAAAGTCTGACCCATGCGAAAAAGTCAGACCTCGCATCCTAATAAATAAACACTCGGAGTGTTGGTGTGCAGTCTGACCGCGGACAAAGGTGTACGATACTTGTTAAAGGGAGAGAACTGAGCCCTCTCTTCCACATAGACTCCCACCTTTGTGGCGGCACTTGGTATCCACATTCAACAGCAAATTCAACAGCAGTTTAGATTCTAACTGGAATTAGGGCAGAGACAGCTTGTCTACACTCGCTTTTTTTAATTCTTCTTCTTCTCTCTCGCTCATGTGAATCAGCAAGACGTATTTTGATTGTTCTCCTTGTTTCGCAAATTTTGTTATGTCACAGGACATTAAAGTCTCTCATTTTCTGCAGAGTTCTTTGCTTCTGTGTTGTGATTACTGTAGTGTGATTGTTATGATTTCAAAGACAAGGCATGGTATTTAATTAACTGTATATTATTCAAATTGAATAATGAAGGAAAATTGTCTTCAATACTGTTTACCGTGACTGCAGCGAAGCATGAAGTGATCTTTCATTTTGCACGTGAGGCCTTGTCGCTACGGTGAGCTGTGTGATCCCACACGGTCAGCTAGACTGCAAAATTGTGTCAAGTGTGTCATGCTTCACTGATTGTTCTCCGTGTAGTCCCATGTCTGAGTTGGCCGAAACCGTGAACAGCTGTGTATAGATCATGTGTTGTATAAACATGTTTTCTTGAGTACATTTTAATGGAAACCTCTTCTGTGTTAAACGGCAACAAATTAAAACCCGCCTTAGACATTCTACCAAAAAGCTTTTCCTGTCCTGAAAACGAACTTCTTGCCTAGAGAAATTCATTATTTTATCGTTACTCATGGATCACCGAGTCAATTGTTATTGAAAAGAACGATTATGACTTTCTGGAAAATCCACTTTCTCTTACCCTGTGGATCAGTGAACCCATACCCTCCTGTCTGGCTAAGTCAGTCATTCGTGTGTTTAGTGGCACATCGAAACGTATGACACTGACTTTTTATTTCACTTGGTAAGGAACAGAGACTTTACTGTGTCAGGGTGCAGACTGTGAAAAATGGGACAATGATGAATGTGAAATCCTGAAAGCGAATTTCAGATTACTGTAAAAGTGACGACATACATACACTAAAAACAGTGTTGACCCGTCTTCCTTTAACTTTTCTGACAGGAAGTGACAACATTCTTTTTACCACCCCCGTGTGTGTGTCCAGAGCGAAATTTCTTCACCCTGTCCCACTTCATCCCAACCAATTGTAGAGGATGATGTGATTGACGGCAGTGCTTTGCAAGATCTTGGTGGTAAGTTCTCCGAAGCATCTCCATTGGCTGCGGTGGATAATCTGACTGAAGATGAGCATGGCTTTGCACAACAAACTCAAGGGATCGAAAATGAAACCCCTGTTTCCAAGGTCAGTGTGTGCAAAAACCCCCGACAGACAGGCGTTAAATCAACACCCAAATTGTCCAGACCTAAACATTATCGCTTAAGTGTTTTCCCTATACTCAAGAGAAGTTCGTTTATATACCTAGCACTTCTGCACTCACACACACGCACTCTACCTTACCTGGTCAGTCCAGACTCTGGCTTGGGGGTTTCGTCAGGATTCTTTCCCAAGCCCTTCACTGGCATGAGCTACCAAGTAAGGTCTGTCACACACAGTCTGCGACGCACTCTGTCCAAGCCGAGCTTGCTTCAGAGGGTCAAGCAGATGGTACACTGTCCTTCTGTCAGTGTCAGTGTCAGTCTGTGACGCACTCTGTCCAAGCTGTCCACATCCAGCTTGCGTCAGAGGGTCAAGCAGCTGGTACACTGTCTTTCTGTCAGTGTCCACCTCCGGGCCCAGCAGTGGTACTGTCAAAACCGTCCTAGCCATTGTAACCGTCTACGGCTGTACTGTCGCAGTGCTAGGGCAAAACTGTCTCCTATAACCTGGAGGCCCTAACACTGGTCTAACACTAGTGTTACTGTCACTGTGGTACGACGTAGCTCCTCAAGGCCGAGTGTCAAGCTCCCTAGCTAACTACAAGTTAGCTAGTCCGCTCTCTCCTCAAGGCCTAGCGTCACTAAACTAACAACAAGTTAGCAGGACCGCACTCTTCAAGCTCCCCTGTCGTACTGCCGGAGTTCGTCTGCTTGTTTACCTGAGTGTCAGTGAACACTTCTCATGCGAGATGCACTTCCGTTGAGCTCGCCTATGTGCGCAGAAACCGTCGTCACTACACTCCCCTCGACTTTATGATGAAAGCTTTTCGTCAAGGGGTTGCAGTGAGGAAGGGAGCTCTTCACCTCGCTTGAGCCCATGTCTGGTTAATGTCGATTTGCAGGTACTTTGAGAGTGCTTCCTGTTTAGCAGCCGGAGATGCGGAAAGCACTGTGTGCCAACAGGCCCATGGAAACTGATCCATTGCCAGTCTGCGACCTCGTCCGGTAAGGCTCCACTATTTCAGTCACTTCGGAAGGTCAGCAGCTCCCAGGCCTCCGGCGCTGGATAGTGTTCCCCCCAGTTTTTCCCCTGTGGGTCCATCCACGCCACCAGAAGCAGCATGACCTTTCAATGAACCAGGACAGCTGCCGCCTCAACCGGGCACATTTGGAAGCTACCCTGAACCAGCCTCCCCGATATACTGGCAAAAAGTGGCCATCGCTTCCCTCTGCCCATCCTAGATGCGTATGTCACCCAGGGCAGACAGAAGACACTGCATTCAGGAGAACCGGAACAATCACTTCCAGCTACCCGGTGACATGACAAACCAATCCATGGCCTGCCACAATGCCTTGCACGCCCCTCAGCATACCATCACAGTCTCTCTCTCAGGCACCCTAACAGCAAGCAGTAGGCTCAGGGGATTCCATGTCCACTGGTGCTGGGTACTTCCTCCGCCAGCAGCTCTGCCTCCCTGGGCTCATACTAGCCGTCAACACCAATAGTGCCTTCCAGTGAATGAGAGCAGGCACACACTTCAGATTAAATGCTTCTGGAACTGGCTCTCCCACATGCTGGCTAAAAGCCTTCATGGCCTCCTTCTGGCAGTTGGTGAAGACTGTATTGCCCAAGCTGGTGCAGTGCCGCCTGCTGATGAAGCCCACCAGCTTTTCCCAGTTTCCACAAGGCCCCAGTAGCCATGCCATTGCCTGCTCAAGTGCCTGTGCCCGACCCTGCAAAACAACCTTTGATGAAGGTGGCAGCCTTTCATCAAATATGCCGGGCAGATGGTGAATGAAGGCATGAGCTTTCGGATACCTGTTAGCCTCTCCACATCCAGGAATCAAACACTTCTTGCCCCTCTTTTGGGTTTCCTGGCATGTGGAACCAGCCTCCTTTGCCTTCCTGGATCTGTGGCGATGTACAGACATGTCCTTGCGAGAAGTTCTGGCATCCTGGATCTCAGCAGTAGGGTTTGAGTCCGTATGTCTTTTCCCTGTTGTGGGCCCTTTGTCAGAGGATTCCCTGTCCCTTTCACTTGATCCTATAAGGCCTGTGTTGGGATCCTCCTGATGCTGGCTAGACTGCCCAATACCCCTACCGTCCTGAGTATGCCTGGCTGACACTTTTCCAGGTGGTCCTCTGGAGCAATTTGATTTGCCAGCTGTACTTGAATCCTGACTCTGGCATCCTGACCTGTTCTCCCTCATGGTCACTTTCACCTTAGAACCGGCCCTGACCCTAGCAATACGAATAACCTCAGGCCTTACTTGAGGCGATTCCTTCAAACTCTTGCAAGGGGTGCTGACTGCCTGGGGCTGGTTGGGTACTTTCAGTGGTGAAGCACTAGGCATATGTGGCGGAGTATTGCCGGTAGCTCCCACTGCCTTGGACCGTACTGAAGGTTGCACCTTAGAAATCCTGCCATGGGAGATGGTCCTTACTGCACTGCCAGTGTGCGAAGGAACTGGAACCTTGACTGGAGAGCTGGGGTCCCTTTCCTTCCTTCCATCCCCTTTGCCAGATTGGTTCTGCAGCCACTTCTGGTAATGCCTGCAGTCTTTTTTCTGGTGCCCAACCTGTTTGCAGTAGAAGCACTTGATACCAGAATCTGGATTGTCAGGAGCTTGTTTTCCACTTTCTCTGGCTATAAGCTGCAGATGAGTGGTCAGTTTATCCACGATCAGCTTAAAGCTGTCCAGATCCTGCTTGGAAAAACCAGACCTGACCTGTGGCTCCTCCTGAACTTTCCTTGGTGCCTAATCCATGACCAGGGAGAAGTGCTGGTACCACTTGACCTTATGGACGGCTTCTTCCATGGTTCTGGGTATCTCCAGATAGGCATATTTCCCTGCCTCCTTGTCCAGATTACCAGTGCAGAATTTACTGATCGCCTCGCCCTGTACATAACTTTCTGGCAGGTCTCTGAAGGCTGAATCAGCAAGCACTGTGACCCTGTCTGCCCAGTCCTCATAGGACTCCCCTGGGTTTTGGCTGGCTTGTTGGCACTTGAGCTTGGCTGTTTCAGTCAGCTCTCTGGCCCCGAAGCGTGCTTCCAACTTCCTCATCATCTGGCGATATGAGCACTGTCTGCCCAGTTTGGTGGCTATGGTGAAGAAGTCTAGGGCTTTTCCTTCCAGACACCATCCCAGGTAATCCCGACTCTCCATTTCTGACCAGTTGAGGGCTGTTCTATAGCTGTCAAACCTGTACTTGAATGACAGCCAGTTTGTGTTCCCGTCATACTGTAGATTTTTTGGTAATTTCCGGGGGTCCCCTCTCGGTCCAGAATGGGAGTGCCTGACAGGACTTTTCCCTGCTGCTGTCTGAGGGGTCAGAATACAATTCCGACTCACTCTCAGTGCAGTCGTGGTGGTCATTGCAGTAAAACCTGTTTCTGTGTGACCTACTTTGGTGCCTGCTCCAAGTTACTCTCAAGGGCAAGGGATAGCTCGACGGGGTCCATGTTCGTCCGTCATGCCTCTTGCCACTATACAGGCGCCCCTCCCCATCTCTATGCTTTTGGTCATGAGCTCCAGCAAAATCTTGACGCCTGTGATCAGTTGGTGCTGGCGACCTAGACCTACTTGAGTATGGGGTAAAGTGCCTGGAATCTTTAGGTGTAAAGTCCCCACCATGGTGTCTGTGCTGTCGTCCCTGTGACCTTGCTTCAGGATTCGACTGCTCCAGACTCTGCTTGTGCTCCCACGTCAGAGACTCTGACCCAAATCTGTGGCAACGCTGTCCGCTAGAGGCTGACCTTGACAAAGACGTAGACCTCCGCGACTGCCCGTGTCCTCGATCTGAGTAATTAAGTCTAAAAGACTTGCTCCTTCCTGGTGATTTTCTCACCATTCTGGAGGGATGGGGTTCCAATTTTTCAGCAGACCCAGGAGAGCCCACTTCCAACTCAACCAGGTTGTCCACAAAATTTGGTGGATGAATTGGAACTGGTGGCAGCTCGGCGAGCAGGGAACTGGTATCACTGGGTTCAGCAACTTGACTTAAGCTTTTGCTTGCCTCCGAGTGAAGAGAGGACCAGAAATCATCCATGGACTGCTGCTCATCCCATGTGGGTAAGGGAGTACTCTTTCTTTTCTTCCCCCCAATGCGGCAGCCATTTTGGGGCTCTATTAAATCTCCCATGGCCCCCTGCTGCGTTCCGAAATCAATCAGTTCGAGCAGGTCGTCACTGGGTTTGCCACAAGGAATGGACATCATCATGGATAACCTCAATCTCCCCTTCCTTTCCCTGAACACAAGCTGCACTGCTCAATCCAGAGGCTGTGTTACATTCAGCCCTATGGTCTACTGAATAAATCTTTCCCCCTTTTATAAATGGAGCAACTGGAAAGTGCTAGTGTGGAGTACAATTAGTACCTGGTCTGTGTACAACACAACCAACACCCAACGCTATTAGCAACTTCTGTTTGTTGTCAACTCACAGCTAGGGTTGTACTAATTGAAAGTGCTAAGTATATCCCACTTCCTGACACCAATGAAGTGTTTTCCCTACACTCAAGAGAAGTTCGTTTATATACCTAGCACTTCTGCACTCACACACACGCACTCTACCTTACCTGGTCAGTCCAGACTCTGGCTTGGGGGTTTCGTCAGGATTCTTTCCCAAGCCCTTCACTGGCATGAGCTACCAAGTAAGGTCTGTCACACACAGTCTGCGACGCACTCTGTCCAAGCCGAGCTTGCTTCAGAGGGTCAAGCAGATGGTACACTGTCCTTCTGTCAGTGTCAGTGTCAGTCTGTGACGCACTCTGTCCAAGCTGTCCACATCCAGCTTGCGTCAGAGGGTCAAGCAGCTGGTACACTGTCTTTCTGTCAGTGTCCACCTCCGGGCCCAGCAGTGGTACTGTCAAAACCGTCCTAGCCATTGTAACCGTCTACGGCTGTACTGTCGCAGTGCTAGGGCAAAACTGTCTCCTATAACCTGGAGGCCCTAACACTGGTCTAACACTAGTGTTACTGTCACTGTGGTACGACGTAGCTCCTCAAGGCCGAGTGTCAAGCTCCCTAGCTAACTACAAGTTAGCTAGTCCGCTCTCTCCTCAAGGCCTAGCGTCACTAAACTAACAACAAGTTAGCAGGACCGCACTCTTCAAGCTCCCCTGTCGTACTGCCGGAGTTCGTCTGCTTGTTTACCTGAGTGTCAGTGAACACTTCTCACGCGAGATGCACTTCCGTTGAGCTCGCCTATGTGCGCAGAAACCGTGCGTCACTACATCGCAGACGAACATTACGTCCTACAAAACATTTGCAAAATGAGATGTCTGAAAAACGTACTAATGTCAAAAAACGTTCTGGAGTTCATGCTAAATAAACGAGCTGATCGTGAAGTAGACTTAGTACCTAAATTAGAGGACTAAAAATTTCTTTGGAAAAGGATGTAAAACTCCATGTTGATAAAAATGTGGAATTTTTACACTCCAATCTTGATGAATTAAAAGCCGTCATTTCCAAACTCGATCGATGACACAGTAACAAATTTGATCAAAGAAAACCATTCCTTGAAAACCAATCTTGACACACTTCAGTAAGAAGTATGACTGACTTAGAAAAAGTCGTCTTCAGTAAGTACATCTACCCAGACTATTGATGAAAATCAACACGAGTTTTGTGGTGGCCCAGTTTCCTGTCCGCCTTCCTCACATACAATAGTGAATGGTAGCGTGTCCAACAACTCCAAACGAGACCATTGGTGAACTTTTGTGAGGACAGCAGGCCCGCCGGCAGTTCTACATGGTTTTGACAGCATGGATGTACCTGTTCAAAGGATGTACCTGTTCAAAGGATTACCTGTAAGATGTACCTGTTCAAAATCGGTTTGAAATACTGTCTAATCTCAGCCAAGAACAATCAAATGATAACATTCAGAAAAACTGGCACTCCCCCAAAGCTAAGGGTTTATTCAATACGCCTACTGAAAATTCACCCCAACTCCCATGATTCTCATAAACCATTGGTTGAAAAAACAACTCCAGAAAAAATTCTTGGTGAAATGAAAATACCAAGTTAAACTACTCTTTTAATCAGTGACTCTGTCGTTAGGTATATTGATTCAAGAAGACTAAAGACATATGATGACCCTCTTTTTTAAATTTGTATTCTAGATCTAGCAACTGATCGGATTGTTCGAAAGGGTGGAGGAAAGGCTGGAGAGACTAGAAAAAAGGTGCAGTGGAAAGGCTCTCGAAGAGAAGATAGAGGAGGTTGTTGAGAAAAAGGTGTCAGAACTATGGGAAGAGAAGGTTTACAAAGAAAAAAGAGAGCTGAATCTGATTTTTACAAATATTCCAGAGTGTGGGAGTGAAAACAGGGAAGAAAGAATGAAAATGGAGAAGGAGAGTATACAGAAGATGGTGGGAAAGATTTGTCCTCACTTGAAAGACGAGACTGTCCAAGATCCAGTGAGGCTTGGTAAGTACAACATTGGAACAAAACCGAGACTGCTTAGAGTAAGCGTCAAAATGAAGGAGGTAAAAAAAGAAATATTGAGAAATGCCCACAAAATAAATGCAGGGGTGACAGAGCAAAAAAAGAGGATATATATAAACCCAGACTACACTCCAATTGAAAGACAAAAGAACAAAGAACTAAGAGAAGAGCTTCGAAAAAGGATTGAGAAAGGAGAGAAAGACATTGGAATTAGAGGTGGGAAAATAGTGAAAGTACAGTGGAAACCTAGGCCTGGCCAGGATGATAAAGAAAAAAACTGACAACCAAAATCCAAGAACAAAGAACATGTGAATAGTTTTAAAAGGTATGTAAATAGAAAATCTGTGCAGGAACTGTCATACACGTTCTTGTACACAAATGCAGATGGACTGTTGAACAAAAAAGATGAGTTACTTCTATTAGCTGAAGAAAATAAACCTCACATTATAGTAGTAACAGAATCTATAGCGAAAAACCAAAAAGGGGTAAATTCTGTTGAATATTCAATACCAGGTTACGAATTATTTTTCAATGAAAATCCCAAAAGAGGTATAACTGTATAGTGAATAATGACTTTGATGAAAACTTGTGGATTACCTTTCTAAATAAGGATAGACAGAAAATACTGATTGGAACTATTTACAAAAGTCCAAACTCAACAATTGAAAATGAAGAAAAAATGTTCGAATTGCTGAGACAAATTAGATTAGAAAGATTCAAATATGTTTGTATGACTGGGGATTTTAATTTCCCAGATATTTACTGGCATAGTACTGGTTCTGGAGAAAGAGGTCAAAAGTTCATAAATTGCATACAAGATGCGGTTGACAGGGCGCAAGTATCACAAGGCCAAACCATCGGCCTTCACCCAATACTTCATATTGGTAAAACAAACCCACAAAAGGAGTATATAATGAAAATTGGGGATAAGGAAATAAAAGTATCTAAATGTGAGGAAGAGAAAGATCTAGGTGTGACTTTTGACAAAAATTTGCTATTTGACAAACATATTGTAAATGGTATTAATAAGGCTAACAGAATGATTGGAATAATAAAAAGAACCTTTACATTTATAGAAAAGGACACTTTTTTGCAATTATATAAGATACTAGTTAGACCTGTTCTTGAATATGGCAACACTGTATGGTATCCAATGTTAAAGAGACAATCAGAAGCTTTAGAACAGGTACAAATAAGAGCAACCAAGATGATTCATAATATAAAAGATTACTCATATCAGGAAAGATTAAAATATCTACAACTTCCAACACTTAAGGCAAGAAGAATAAGAGGAGACTTGATTCAAGCATACAAGATATAATGGAATTGATGATGTTGATAAAGCATGTTTTTTTTTTGTACTCCGCAGAAGAATGTTACAAGGAACAGTGAAGATAAGATATTTAAACAATATTCCAGAACTAATTTGAGAAAATTTACTTTTACTAATAGAGTAACCAATTTTTGGAATGAACTAACAGTTAACATCAAACGTGCACCTAGTATTAATGTTTTTAAGAACCTCATAGATAAACATGAATTATTAACAAAAATTAGATATGAATTTGATGGAAAATAGGACTGAGCTAGCCTATGACTAGACCAACGGTCACAAAAAAAAAAGAAAGGATATATACATACAGAAGGGGCGTAAAAAGCTTAAATAGGCTAAGTTGTGTTTGATACAACGCCCCTGATTCTGATCCTGATCCTGATCCTGAATTAGTGATATTATTCGGTGATTGCATAGATTATACAAACAGGAACAAATAAAATACTATTATTGTGCATGTTGGTACAAATGACTGTCCAGCTGGTCCAATTCCAACTGAGGTTTGGCATAAGCTAATTGATTTGTGTCAGACTCATTTTCCGTCTGCTTACATAGCCATAAGTTCTATAGTACCAGCTCGTGGAAGAAACCCATTAAATAATGGAATAGCACCTTCAAATAGAAATTCATATACTGTCTGTACGAGCATGAAAACGGACATGATCGATCAGCACAGTGCTTTCATTACTGCAAGTGGTGCACATCGACAGGCATTACATAAAGACAGTATTCATTCTTGTTCGAGAGGGACTGCTAGTCTGGCTATAAACTTAAAAAAAAAGTTCTTCCTCAGGCCAGATGAACTGGAGTCTATGGCCTTCCTCACACAGCGCGTGTTTTACCCAGAGATACAGGAAGAACTCCGCAGGCTAGCACTGAAGTTGATGGTTCCCATCCCCAAAACTCCCAACAAGCTGGTATTCCCCCATTATCATCCACATCCCACTTTTCCCTGTTGCCCTCCCGGAATGATAACCAGACTGTGGTTGACAGGGCGCAAGTATCACAAGGCCAAACCATCGGCCTTCACCCCCACATCAGCTGGGGAATGATGGTATGTGTGTGTGGAGTTTCTTTTCCCCCACAAAACAGCCAGTCAGGCGAAACTAGAGGTCTACATCCCACAGTGAACCCATCATCATTTCCCAGTGCCTCTTATCCCCTTCCTATCTCGGGTCATAATATCCCTTATTACCCATATCCCAGATATCCAGACCCATACCCTTACCCTCTCCTTGATCTTCATAGAAAACTTTCCCATCGACAGTTTCCAGTGTCGGATCCTATCAATTTCATGAACACAATGCTGGGCTCCATCTATAATATTCCTAGTTGGCCCATCACTAACAATCCTGTTAACCAATGTTCCCAACAACTAATGTCTTTGGCATTACAGCTGGCGCACCACCCTGGACATCAGTGATCTTCACCAGCTCTGCCATGCACTAGGCAGTCTGTGGGAACACATGAATCATTCTTTCTCTGTCCTGTAGTTGGGCTCGCCACCCTCCACGACCCAGTCCCTTTTTTTCCTTTTTCATTTGTATCTATTTTGTATTGTCTACTGTTTGTCTTTGTAACATACTCCCCTTTGTTCAAACAGTCTGTACAATATTTCCTTTTGTCCTCATTGTTGTTAAAATTCATTCATGTTAGAAGTGATACTGTAAACAGTGCTCACGATGGACACCGATTGTTGGACTGACGGAGACATGGACATGAAGTGATACTGTAAAACAGTGCTCACGATGGACACCGATAGTTGGACTGACGGACATGAAGTGATACTGTAAACAGTGCTCACAATGGACACCGATAGTTGGACTGACGGACATGAAGTGATACTGTAAACAGTGCTCACGATGGACACCGATTGTTGGACTGACGGACATGAAGTGATACTGTAAACAGTGCTCACGATGGACACCAATAGTTGGACTGACGGACATGAAGTGATACTGTAAACAGTGCTCACGATGGACACCGATAGTTGGACTGACGGACATGAAGTGATACTGTAAACAGTGCTCACGATGGACACCGATTGTTGAACTGACGGACATGAAGTGATACTGTAAACAGTGCTCACGATGGACACCGATTGTTGGACTGACGGAGACATGGACAGGAAGTGACATATTTCTAGTCATGTAAAGGATTTTTGATGGGACCAACCTTCTTGCTTCGTTATATCCGGCATTCGTTACATCCGACTTTGTTATAAGCGGCTTCGACTGTATGTGTGTGCGTTTATGCACATGTGAGTGGGTGAGTGTGTATGATAACACACACACATACAAGGGACACACGAACACACTCATAAGTATTGATTTGCAAACACACTTACACACAGACATGCTCATACAGACAATGACACACACAAACTACACATGCATGCACTAGTGTGCACACACACACTTACAGATGCACACTATTGTAAAAACTGCCACGCTCTAAGCTGAAATAATCTGATCTATTGAATACATGACGTATTCATAAAATACTCTGTGGAGTTCATTGTTTTGTTAAGCTGTTAGAATGGGCAAAATGCCCTCACTTTTACATATTCACTCAGCAGGTGTGCATGTTTGATGTTTATCACACTGCGTTTGTCACTATTCTGTTAACTTTTTGATCATACATGGATGGTTGACCACTAGCCAGGCAAGGGAAATGGTCATGATGTGTGTGCAAGTTTTACCAGTGTGCACATTCAGTGGGTGTGTGCCAGTTTTTGCTCATAATTCCTCTATTGCTCTTTTGGTTTACATGTAAGCACACAAAGTTTAATAATCCAATGCAAGATTTGTGAAGAAACAGTGACAAATGTTCACATCATCTCACCCCCAAAATGGCAACCAAAAAAGTGTTGGGAAATGATTGGTCAACAGGTGTTAATGATGACAATATGGGCATCACAATTATTTTTTGTTTGAATACCAATGTATGTTTCAGTTTAAGGACTATAGATTCACCTTAACCTTGTATGTCCTACAGTGGGGTTTGAAGTGATAGAGGAGCAATAATGAGGTCAGATCCCTGAAGAGATGATCATGCATCTTTGTGGTGAGGGGGGAAGGGGGAGAATTAGTGAATGCTCACAAGTGCATGATGCGTACATGACTTGGGATTACTCTTCAATCAATGCTAGTGTATGTTAGCTGGAATTTTTGCTAATATACAAGAATTTGCTTGTATTCAGGTAAGATTTTTGTTTAACCTTGTAAGGTAATCTTAAATAAATGTTAGCGAACCGCCCAGAGAACGTGGACAAACGAGTCACAAGACGAAACACAACTAGTTTCGACCTCTTAGGTCTTCATCAGGTGAGACATTAACGAATAAAACAATGAAAATTCACTTAGCTTTGATCGCTTCAGATCACTTGGTAGGGTTCAGCGCAAGGAAGAAGGCGTTGAATGAGAACGAGGCTGTTGGAAGGGAAATAGTGAGCGAGTCAAAGTCGTAATGAAGATAATAATATTACTGATAGGAATACTAATAATGGTCAAAATACTGAGAGAAAAAAAAAAAAAAAAGGGACAAGATTACTACCAATCTGTGTCAATAAGTATGGGTATGGGAGAAAGGAGAGTGGGTTAGAGGATTCTTAAACAGCAGGGTTGCCGTGGCAACAGTCCCAGAGGCGAAGGCGATGGTGATGTCAATGCCAGTGGTAGTATCAATACTAGCAATAGTATTACTGAATGATACTGCTAACAACGATAGTGAAGGGTAAGGTAATGAAAGCATGATACAGAAATATATTTAGAAAATACAATTTTTATAATAATCAAATAAATAAATAAATGAGACATTAAAAATAATAATAAATTAAAAAATCAGTAAATAATAATAATTTAAAAAAAAAAAAATAAAAAAAAAAAATAATTAAAAAAAAAAAAAAAAATAATAATGATAATAAATGCATAAATAAGATAGCTATAAGTTGTGTGAGGTGAATAGTGGGAGATAAGGTAGTATGTGTGTGTGTGGTGGGAGGATATTATGGGCTGAGATAGAAGTGGTGGGTTGGTACATGTTACTTTAAGGTGTAGATGCTATGAGGGTGGAGGGAAGAAGGGGATGGGTTTACGTACTAACTGGGGGAGGGGGAGGGGCAACATATTCACACCTATACACAATCTCTCTCTTCCCCCCCCCCCCCCCCCCCTTTCACGACCAACGATAAAGGAGCCAGCATTCTATTTATTATGTGTGTGTGTATGTGTGAGTGTGAGTGTGTGTGTGTGTGTGTGTGTGTTCCATTTGTAATATCAGCCTTATTCATTGGTTACCCCCACCTCCACCCCCAGCAACCGCCATATCCACCAACACCCCTACACACATCATTACTAGGGCAGGGGGAGGGGGGAGTAAGTCGATTGATGTAGCAAATGGAGAGACTCAGAGAGTGTAGGAAAAGGGAAGATGATGATAGCTGCAACCTATGTCTGAGGTAAACAGAGGGAGGTAGGGTGGTATGGGTGTGTGTAGGTGGGGGATATTTCAGGCTGGAGCTGCAGAGATGGAATGGTACATACTACTTTTGGACGTTGATGCCATGAGGGTGGACGGTGCCCAGTTTGGCAATGAGATGAGATTCCTGCATAAGGCGTTCCAAGCTGTCACTCTTAGATTGCCAAAGTGCCAAGACTTTGACATGGTTGATGTTGTGTTGGGCATGGTTGAAGTGTAGAGCGACTGGTTTGGGCCGATGGTGGCGGATGTCGGCCAGGTGTTCAGAGATGCGCGTCTCAAGTGTGCGAGATGTCTCACCTACATAGATCTTACCGCACAGCTGACAGTGGATGGCATACACAATGTTATGGCTCTGGCAGGAGAAAGTGCGTTTAATAGTGAAAGAGCCTGTGGGGCCATGTAGGATGGTGTCTGGTTTGGTGAGAGAGCAGATTTTGCAGTTGGGTTTTGAGCAGGGGAAAGTACCTGGTGGCTTAGGTGTTGAGATTTTGTTCAGCTTAGAGCGCACCAGTAGGTCGTTGAGGTTTTTGTCACGTTTGAAAGTGATCATTGGTGTGGTCTCAAAGGCAGGTTTATGGTTTTCTACTATGTGCCAGTTAGACTTCAGGATCCTGCAGATGGGCAGATTGTGAGGATGGAAGAGAAGGCAGGCAGTGGGTCTGTCTGTCTCTTTGGGAGGTTTAGTTTCCAGAGTAGATGTTCTGGATTTAGCTGCAGTGCGGCTGAGAGCATCACTGATGACGGCACTAGGGTATCCACGGTTGGTGAAAAAATCAGACATTTTGGCTGCTTGTATAGTGAAATCCTCTTCGCTAGAGCACAGTCTGCGTAGGCGAAGGAATTCAGAATATGGAATGCTATTTTTAGTGGACTGGTGGTGGGAAGATGTGTAGTCCTGGTATGAGTGCGCATCAGTAGGTTTGTAGAAGACTGAGGTTTGAAGCAGTCCATCTTTGAGGGAGATAGTGATGTCCAGGAAATTAACTGACTGTGAAATGGTGTAGGTCAGCTGGATGGATGGATGGAAGGTCTGTGCAAAGTTGAGGAAATTCTGGAGGTCATGTTCTGGCATGGATGTGGCTCCCAATCCATCATCTATGTATCTTTTGTAGAGCTCTGGTGTTGGGCCTGTGTAAGAGGTTAGTAGGCGGTGTTCTAGGTGTCCCATGAAGAGGCAGGCATAGGATGGTCCCATTTTGGTTCCCATAGCAACACCACTGATTTGTGAGAATGTGTGGTTGTTGAATTCAAAAGTATTGAGGGTGAGGACTAATTCTGCAAGTCTGACTAGTGTAGCTGTGGGAGGGTGTTGTTGGTTGGGGGGCCGTTTGTTAAGAAAGAATGCGAGGGCCTTCAGTCCATCAGCATGAGGGATGGAAGTGTAGAGAGAGACGACATCAAGGGTAAAGAGGAGGCTGGGTTTGAAAGTGGGATCTGTGTTGTATGAATTAATCATGTTGAGTGTGTGTGTAGTGTCTTTGAGGTATGTGGGGAGGCCTTGTACTATGGGTTGGAGGAGAGAGTCTAAGTACTGTGAAATGTGTTCTGTAAGTACTGTGAAATGTTTCACAGTACTTAGACTCTCTCCTCCAACCCATAGTACAAGGCCTCCCCACATACCTCAAAGACACTACACACACACTCAACATGATTAATTCATACAACACAGATCCCACTTTCAAACCCAGCCTCCTCTTTACCCTTGATGTCGTCTCTCTCTACACTTCCATCCCTCATGCTGATGGACTGAAGGCCCTCGCATTCTTTCTTAACAAACGGCCCCCCAACCAACAACACCCTCCCACAGCTACACTAGTCAGACTTGCAGAATTAGTCCTCACCCTCAATACTTTTGAATTCAACAACCACACATTCTCACAAATCAGTGGTGTTGCTATGGGAACCAAAATGGGACCATCCTATGCCTGCCTCTTCATGGGACACCTAGAACACCGCCTACTAACCTCTTACACAGGCCCAACACCAGAGCTCTACAAAAGATACATAGATGATGGATTGGGAGCCACATCCATGCCAGAACATGACCTCCAGAATTTCCTCAACTTTGCACAGACCTTCCATCCATCCATCCAGCTGACCTACACCATTTCACAGTCAGTTAATTTCCTGGACATCACTATCTCCCTCAAAGATGGACTGCTTCAAACCTCAGTCTTCTACAAACCTACTGATGCGCATCATACCTGGACTACACATCTTCCCACCACCAGTCCACTAAAAATAGCATTCCATATTCTGAATTCCTTCGCCTACGCAGACTGTGCTCTAGCGAAGAGGATTTCACTATACAAGCAGCCAAAATGTCTGATTTTTTCACCAACCGTGGATACCCTAGTGCCGTCATCAGTGATGCTCTCAGCCGCACTGCAGCTAAATCCAGAACATCTACTCTGGAAACTAAACCTCCCAAAGAGACAGACAGACCCACTGCCTGCCTTCTCTTCCATCCTCACAATCTGCCCATCTGCAGGATCCTGAAGTCTAACTGGCACATAGTAGAAAACCATAAACCTGCCTTTGAGACCACACCAATGATCACTTTCAAACGTGACAAAAACCTCAACGACCTACTGGTGCGCTCTAAGCTGAACAAAATCTCAACACCTAAGCCACCAGGTACTTTCCCCTGCTCAAAACCCAACTGCAAAATCTGCTCTCTCACCAAACCAGACACCATCCTACATGGCCCCACAGGCTCTTTCACTATTAAACGCACTTTCTCCTGCCAGAGCCATAACATTGTGTATGCCATCCACTGTCAGCTGTGCGGTAAGATCTATGTAGGTGAGACATCTCGCACACTTGAGACGCGCATCTCTGAACACCTGGCCGACATCCGCCACCATCGGCCCAAACCAGTCGCTCTACACTTCAACCATGCCCAACACAACATCAACCATGTCAAAGTCTTGGCACTTTGGCAATCTAAGAGTGACAGCTTGGAACGCCTTATGCAGGAATCTCATCTCATTGCCAAACTGGGCACCGTCCACCCTCATGGCATCAACGTCCAAAAGTAGTATGTACCATTCCATCTCTGCAGCTCCAGCCTGAAATATCCCCCACCTACACACACCCATACCACCCTACCTCCCTCTGTTTACCTCAGACATAGGTTGCAGCTATCATCATCTTCCCTTTTCCTACACTCTCTGAGTCTCTCCATTTGCTACATCAATCGACTTACTCCCCCCTCCCCCTGCCCTAGTAATGATGTGTGTAGGGGTGTTGGTGGATATGGCGGTTGCTGGGGGTGGAGGTGGGGGTAACCAATGAATAAGGCTGATATTACAAATGGAACACACACACACACACACAACACACACACTCACACTCACACATACACACACACATAATAAATAGAATGCTGGCTCCTTTATCGTTGGTCGTGAAAGGGGGGGGGGGGGGGGGGGGGAGAGAGAGAGAGAGATTGTGTATAGGTGTGAATATGTTGCCCCTCCCCCTCCCCAGTTAGTACGTAAACCCATCCCCTTCTTCCCTCCACCCTCATAGCATCTACACCTTAAAGTAACATGTACCAACCCACCACTTCTATCTCAGCCCATAATATCCTCCCACCACACACACACATACTACCTTATCTCCCACTATTCACCTCACACAACTTATAGCTATCTTATTTATGCATTTATTATCATTATTATTATTATTTTTTTTTTTAATTATTTTTTTATTTTATTTTTTTTTAAAATTATTATTATTTACTGATTTTTTAATTTATTATTATTTTTAATGTCTCATTTATTTATTTATTTGATTATTATAAAAATTGTATTTTCTAAATATATTTCTGTATCATGCTTTCATTACCTTACCCTTCACTATCGTTGTTAGCAGTATCATTCAGTAATACTATTGCTAGTATTGATACTACCACTGGCATTGACATCACCATCGCCTTCGCCTCTGGGACTGTTGCCACGGCAACCCTGCTGTTTAAGAATCCTCTAACCCACTCTCCTTTCTCCCATACCCATACTTATTGACACAGATTGGTAGTAATCTTGTCCCTTTTTTTTTTTTTTTTCTCTCAGTATTTTGACCATTATTAGTATTCCTATCAGTAATATTATTATCTTCATTACGACTTTGACTCGCTCACTATTTCCCTTCCAACAGCCTCGTTCTCATTCAACGCCTTCTTCCTTGCGCTGAACCCTACCAAGTGATCTGAAGCGATCAAAGCTAAGTGAATTTTCATTGTTTTATTCGTTAATGTCTCACCTGATGAAGACCTAAGAGGTCGAAACTAGTTGTGTTTCGTCTTGTGACTCGTTTGTCCACGTTCTCTGGGCGGTTCGCTAACATTTATTTAAGATTTGTTTAGATTTCCGCCTGCAGTCCTCTCGCTTTGCAACTTGTAAGGTAAACAAATCTTAAATAAATGTTAGCGAACCGCCAAGAAAAACGTGGACAAATGAGTCAAAAGACAAAACAACACGTTTCGACCTCTTAGGTCTTCTTCAGGCAGGATACAAATAGGACAATGAAAATGAATGAGCAATCACTTAGCTTTGTTCACTTCAGTGCTAAGTGATTGCTCATTCATTTTCATTGTCCTATTTGTATTTTGCCTGAAGACGACCTAAGAGGTTGAAACGTGTTGTTTTGTCTTGTGACTCGTTTGTCCACGTTTCTCTTGGCGGTTCGCAAACATTTATTTAAAATTTGTTTAGATTTCCGCCTGCAGTCGTCTCACTTTGCAACAAGATCTTGTAAGGTAAGGTAAGACAAGGTAATGTTGCACATAGCCAGCCGACCGGCCGCAAAGGGCCATATCAGGGCTGTCACCGTGTTCAAGTCAACTCACAAGTCATTCATTCACACAACCATTTAAAATACACTCGAAATTTTGTTTAAAGTCTTTCAACTGTAAAATCTCAGATCAGTTGTAAACCTGACGATAGGTGATCAAAAACAGATTGGGTGTTGTCCTAAAGAGCTTGGACCAACAGTGGCTTGGCCCAGCTCCAAGGACTGATGCCACTGTAGGTCAGACTCTGTTACAATGTAAATGTGCCTTTTGTTATTGGTATTGTCATCTTCAGTGTCTGTGAAGACAATTAATAACTGGAAAACAAGTTATTTGTGCAGCTAGACCACAAACTTATGAACATTAGTTTAAAAGCAAGGTGACAGCAGCCAGAAATTGAAGCAAATTTTAAAAAGAAAGGTTTTTAGTTCTGCAAGACAATCCAGACAAACAGATTACAGGACAAAACACGATGCATAGCTGCCAACCTGTTGGAACAGAAATTCCTGTGAGAAGGCGGGGGTGCAGGGGCAATGCCCCTGCTGGGGGTACATGCACATTTGGAGGTAAAAAATGAGCTTTTCTGGGGTCGAAAAGGGGATATTTCTTCCATCTCATCATGCTAGAATTAGACATGAACAGTACTGATAGCAAAGCATACAGATTACAAATATTACAGTCATCACACATTACTCAACATTAGAAAGCACTTCAACTTACCACTTCAGTCCAACAAGTAAACTGTGGCTTGACAGGTTACGCAGAGAAGAAAAGTCTCCAGACTAATGTCCATTTATGTTGTTCTTTGCTCCTAGACTATCTAGCTACGATTATAGATGCTTTGGAAGTCTTGGTTTTTCAGTCTGTATACAATGGATACCACCAATATTGCAATTTTCTTGTTTCATCATCCCTGGATATCTGATTCTCTAGTCTTGTAACAGCAAACTGAAAGTTTCTATCAAGATGTTGGTAATCATCATCACCATGGTAATAAAGAACACAAAAAAAAAAGGGGGGGGGGGGGGGGGCAATCACTAAGGAAAAATTCCTTTCCTACAATGTACACCTATATCTGTTCAGTACTACACTTTTTTCCACAACCTGTCAGCCTAACAGGAGGAGGATGCTGAAGGAGGGGGGTGGGGGTTGTTCTCTGTCCTTGAGGGCATCTGATGTTGCCGACTTTGCTTTTTGCAACAGCTCTATTGGAAACTGCGTGGACGAAAGTACCGGGCGGAAGTCGATTTGTTTCAGTAAACCGATGTTTTTACCGACACCTTGCGAAAAATTACCGAAACGTGAAGTGATATTTGATTTTTCGGGGAAAAAAGACAACTTTCAGGATTTCCTGTCAGATTTCATTTTCAGGGGTTTCCCGGGAGGGTTGGCAGCTATGCACGATGCATTTGAACCTCGTGGGTCTTCTTCAGGCAAAACAAGCCATATTTTCATTTTGTGTGGAATATGAGAAGTGGTTGCTCATTCTTCGTTTTCATTGTCCAAAATGTTGTTTGTTTTGCTTGAAGAAGACCCAAGAGGTCGAAATGCATCATTTTTTGTCCTGTAATCTGTCTGGATTGTAATGGGTAACTAATAACCTTTCTTTTTAAAATCATGCGCATTACTTGGTTTCTGAACTGAACTTCAAACCATAATCATGTTCACACAAACCATTGCGTCACAGTGATCTATATTACATTTCTTAGCTGGACTTTTTTTTCGAGGAGAACATATTCTCAGATCCGACAAAGCACAAAATTAATGGACACAATTTGATTCAAGTTTAAACAGAGAAAAAGTTCTGAAATCCTTCAATCCAATTAATATAGTCTGCCCGACAGTGATTATTTATTATTACAAATACTTCACTTTTCTTGTCTTACTGACAGCTTGAACAGACTGAAGGAAAGTCAGGCCATACACAGTGTGTGAGGAAGCAGGCCTATGTGTGCTTGACTGGGATACATTGTTATGTCCACTGAGCTTGGAATAGTTTTAAATAGACTGTTAACTCATTTCATCTATCTTTTTGCCCCTCGATTCACTTCTTTCCAAAATACTGTGAACTTTGAATTACAGTCATACCAAATTAAACATTTTCTTCTGAGAGACGAAGCAAGTTTAGGTACAATTTTACTAAGTGTACAAAGAAATTGAACCAACAACAGATTTGTTTCCATTGCAGGTGAGCTTTTATGTACTTCCTTTGTAGATTTTATTCAACGAACAAAAGTTTGTCAAATGTTGTGCAACTTGACACTTGATAATGAACTTAAAAAAATGGGCAATTATCACAAAGTTTGCACTTAAATCGCCGAAATAATCTGAGTGTTGTAAAAGTTTGCGAATTTAAAGTTTGTTGATTGTGAAGTAAAACTTCATCAAATCAAAAGCAGCCGTCATGATTCAGTATGAGCGCACTGTAGGCTCATTTGTCTGATTTTTCCCCACAAGTTTTGTTGTGTGTACTTTTTTGCTGCTAGAGTAATGAAAATTTTCTGCTCTTCTTCCAACTACTTCAGTATTATTTCATTCCAGGGGTCATGGTTCGACTAGTAATACATGTTTTAAAAAGTACTGAAAGTGACTCCGCCCAACAACGTGGACAAACGAATCACACGATAATCATCCACGTTGTTCGGCGGAGTCATTCTGAATTCTATACTTTTAAAAACGTGTTCAGATCTCTGCCAGCAGTTACCTCACTTTAGTAATACATGAGACTTCTGTCCCATGGTCAGGGGTTCAATTCCCCCTCAAGACAATCCGTTCGGAAGAGAGTTTCCCTTTGGAGTTCACATCTGTGCAGACTCCAATCCCGTCCAAGTCCTTCAGATGAGGCATTAGATCAGGCCCTGTGCATGAAAGCATGCATAAAAAATCTTGTCTGCATGGCCCATTCCATTTTTTTAGAAGAATAGGTGTGCTGGTGGTATTCATGACAAGACTGGTGTTGCGTTTAGACATCATCCATGAAGACGGCATGAGGCCATCTAACGGGCGGGGTTTAAAATGCTCGCATTTGCCAAAAACTTATCAATGGTGAACCTCAAAGTTCTAGCCAATGAATGAGGATAGAATTTCATTCCATTTTCAGTTTTGCGCACATGCTCACTATTTCTCGTTGTCATAAAATTTGGTAGACTGGATTTATGTTTTTTGTTTTCCCTCTTCCGATTCAATGGGCTATACATGAATACAGTTAGGTGGCATACACCAAAAACAAACAAAACAGTTCAAACATGTGTGTGTGTGTATGTGTACATGTGGACTCTCATTTTTAGGACTTGATTCATTGCAGCTTTTAGTATGGGAAAAACATGGCACGCGTGCGTGCGTGCGTGTGTGTGTATGTGTGTGTGTGGTGTGAGTGCAGTTTCATTTTTTGGGATCCGGTTCATTAAAGCTTTTGGTGTGGGAAAAACATGTTGTTTAAGGCCCTGTAACCAACAGAACATCAATATCACCATTTCCTTGCTAATCACGCTTGGTGAACAGACAGAACACTGTAAAAACTGGAGTGTTCAAAGACCCTTCCCTGAAAGTTTTACTTCTACTTTGAAACTCACTGGTCATCAATACATGCTAACACAGTAAAAGACGATGACTAAAGTCTCCATTAGAAGTGAAGGATATACCTGCACAAATCATGCACATTTATATTGCTCTGTTGGGCTCAATCTAGACATCCACTTTCAGCAAAATGGCTCTGGTATTTCCAAATACTATACATAAGTTTGAGAAAGTAATTTGCCTAAAAAATTTTACTTTACAGAATGCACAGATTACTAATTCTGTTCTCTTACCGCCATTCCTTCCATCATAGAACAGGTATGAGTATTCTCATACCCAAGCACTATTCAAGTGTGCCTTACTCTTACTTTGCTCAGTTAAACCTTTTAAAGACGGCTAAGGGGTGAAGACATGGCATATTATTCATATGCAAATACTCATTAAAATACTAAAAATCAGGTGTTTCAATGGCACATCCTAAATTTCACTACAACTGCTTGTAGTACTGGTAATGCATGAGTGATTGTAGAGTACACAGGGTTAAGTAAAATGCATTTCAAACCGCTCTTTGTTGTAATCAGTGGTTGGTCTGTGGCTGTTCAAAATGATTGACAGATGGAGAGCTGGCAAAAAACAAAAAAAATCCAAAGTATCTTTCAGGGCTTCTACGTTTTTCTTTTTTTCTTTAACCCATGGAATTCTCTGGCATTTTCACACATCCTCCTCTCAAAATCTTCCAATTATCTTCTGAGCACAAAAAAGGTACTGAAAGTCAGGATTTTTCAGTTTTACAGGGAATTCTTTTTTTTTCAAATCACAGGGAAATGGCATGTATACAAAATGCAGAACAATAGGGTAAATGTCATGTAACTTGCCAAAGCAATAGGATATTTACGACATCTGGAACTAATATAATGACTATAGGAACATACTGAACTTTAGTTTTCAACAAACGCAAAGACCTTACGGTAATCAGAAGATAAGGAGGATATGTACATCATCAAATGCTTTCAAATACAGCTGCAGAACTGTTTACCCCAAAATATTTTGGTAGTCTCCAAAATGTTTGCAACAGCTTGGGGAGGGGAGAGGGAGGGTGGTGGTAATCAGGGAGAAATTTCTGCACTCTTGCCACCTTTACCCCTACTTCCCTCCCTTTAGTCCCCACTGTTGTTCCTATGTATCAGCATGTAGAAGAAGTAGACTCAGGAAGAGGTTTTGTGTACGAGAGTTGTCTCCCTCTGATCAAAGCATCCAAATTGAAAACACTCAGGTTGCGCTTTCCAAGTGCGATTACGAAATTTTGTTTGTGCATGTTTTTTTTTTTTTTTTTTTTTTTCGGGGGTGGGGGGTGGGGGGTTAGATCTCTTTTTTTTATTTTATTTAGTTCGTTGTCTTTTTTGCCAAACATGCATAGGAAAAATGGAGAAATCTCAGGACAAACCTGTCTGCAACTGAAAGAAAACAGTCAACTACAATTTACTTGAAAACAGACATGCCAAAATTTCAAATACCATAAATGGACTAACAGACATGCCAAAATTTCAAATACCATAAATGGACTGACAGACCCCACTGACTTTTAAACTTCAAGAAATCTGACAAGCCCTATAAAAAAAAATGAATCCACCCTCCCAACCCCTTCCCATCCTTCATATTTCAAGACTTTCATTTAACTCACAAGCAGCTTTTCTCCTCTGCCTTTTCTGATCAACATGTTGGAATGATGTTAATAAAGTTGGTTACTTTAAATGCCATATTGGATGAGCTTATACAATGGGACACTATTTGCCTTGAACAGAATCAAAGATGATACAGTGTTCCTGCTGGTATTTCTCAACGTTACTACCATTTTACTGGTGAACTCAACATCTTATGCTTGGAACACACTCTTCCCTCTGTTAATTGAGTTCTGTCTGTTCACGACACTCAATTATCATACACATAAAGAAAAACACAAAAGAGAGAGCCTTTTTGACACATTCACTTTTTTAAAGAGTTTATTTGTATTCAGCCTTTCACACACTTACTTTTTCTTGGAAAATTTAAAAGGAGCATCACACAGTCTATGAACATAGCATGTTCAAATCAAATCTTCCCCAACCGGACAAGGCTGTATAAATGTTTCTTGAAACTAGGACTGGAACTTTGGGCCATGTATTTTTCACTTAAATGTATCCTGGCAACTGGGTTCATTGTTTACCTCTGTCACAGTACTTTGATAACAATCCACCATTAATTATCATGTTCATTTTTTTTTTTGGGGTGGGGTGGGGGGGGGGGGGGTGAAGGTCACACAGAAGCAGGGAGTCAGTATAAATAAGGAAGCTTTACAAAGTGCTATGCTTGTTTTTGTTTTGTTAACATTTACTCACATGCACACACACATACATTAATTCCATACTGTTCTAGCACAAACAAAAAGTTTTCCCCAACATGATTCCAGCAAAACAGCTTTCTACTGCATTCCCCTGAACGAGTTTTATAAATGCAGCTGGTCAATATTACTGTTACCTCGACAATGCGTTTCTCTCTATCCATGTCCATGATTTCAGCTCTGATATGTTGTCGCCCTGCAGTCCGCTGGGCCATAAATGACATAAATCTGAATCTGTCTGTTGTCTGCTGCATTCGCAATGCCACCCCTATTTTAAAGGGTTTCACTAATGAAGAAGATCAGTATTACAATTACCACACCACAGTATTTCTTTATATGAACGTCCATTACTGCATTCCACAGGCTAGCCCAACTGGAAAACCTTCACTTTTCTTTCATCAGTATTACTGATCCACATGAATATGTTTGTCTATATCCTACCCATCATCCACTGCATTCTTCCGAGCCACCCCATGTGAAAAGGATTTCATGTAAGGAGCAAATCTTATCACACCAATGCACTTTATGTCCAGCTCCATTTTTAATCTTCCAGTTACTTTTTCCGCTGTTCCAATGTATGAGAAGAGAGGACCTTGGGGATGGAGGAGTAGGAGATGAATTTTAAAGAATGTAAAATTCATACTGCATTTGTTTTTTCCACAGCAAAAAGCTTTCTCATGGACCTGCAAAGATTATATGAGGCCTGGAATGAAGTTCAATGATAAAGTCTTGTGTGCTCCCTATAGATGACCCTCCATCCTTTATATAAAACCAATCAATTGCGTCATTTCTATGAGTCAAAATGGAGAAAATCAGAACTACAATGCGTTGTGGATTGAGATCAGACACACATGCACACACAGACAAAAAAACACTTGTCAACTACAACACACAAAAAAGGTATCTAAGACTCTAAATTCAAAATATGTGAACAATAGAGTCATACTTCATTCACAGCTTACGGATACACATTTACATATGCATACAGTTTCATCAAAACCTGTAATAGCTTTAAAAAAGAAAAAAGAGGAAAACAAAACCTGGGTACTTAAAAGGAAATAACAAGGAAAGCTTTTCCATGGATGGTAAACATGCAGAAAAACAGAGTTCTATGAAATGTTCAAAGAATCAAAATTTACCACACACACACCACACACACACACACACAAAAAGAAATCCACACACGCACACCTATGGCGCCACAACCACAGAAAAAGAAAAGAAAAGAAAAAAAAAAAAGACATCAAACAAGAATCTTGCAACCAAGGTTTAATCTTACAATGCTCTTCTGCAATGGGATAAACTGGTAAAGATTATTGAAGACGTGGAAAACTTGACCAGCGTGACTGCAGGGAGGGTGTGTCATGCTTTCAGCTAAAACCCTTGTATGTTTTCTCACGAACATCTTCGAACATAACGAACGCTCCACCTGATTTCCCCAGATTTGACACTGTACCCCAGAGGTTACTGTGGTGGCAAAGTTCTGATCTGTCCAGCTGGTTGAAATCTTAACTTGAAATCTGTTCAAGAAAATGGAAGGATCAGATCCATGCCATTTCATGATACTTTAATGAAGTCCCTGGAGACTTTATGCTTCACCTGAAAAATAAATTGTACTGAACTTCATGCTCCTACGCGGTCAGAATGTTGTCAGATGATAGAATAAAGTATGCCTTTACAGCAAGAGCTTTACTTATAATTCAAGCAAGACAGGACCCTGCCCCTCCCCTCCCTATTTGATAAATTCTGAAGCAGCTACAGACTTAAAAAAGAGTAATGAAGCACCCGTTATTACAAACTGAAGAAGGCTAAAGAATAAGTGTCTTTTCAGAACCAAAGTCCCAATGTGTGAAAAAAGCATTACACATAAATATGTAAGACACACATGTGTTTTCTCATTATGTTGAACAGATTCAACAGCTCAATTATTCAAAAGTTAAGTTTTCAACAAAGTGCTATTGAGCAAGTAAATACATGATCTAAACTTCAATCAAATACCACTATCAGCTGGAAAACCAAGGTAAGTTGACAAAATCTCAAAGAAGAACCCATCTTCCTCAATTGATGTTTAGAAAATTTGTCACGTAAGGTTAAGTAACAATTGTTTAGAATCTCCTCTTTTTTGACTCTAGAAAATTTGTCACGTAAGGTTTAGTAACAATTGTTTAGAATCTCCTCTTTTTTGACTTTAGAAAATTTGTCACATAAGATTTAGTAACAATTGTCTATTATCTCCGCTTTTTTGGGGGGTGGGGGGGGGGGCTGGTCATTGTAATGTACCAAAAATGCTAAAGTCCATAAATTACTTGCCAGTTTTCACTTGCATTTACTCCCCAATCAACACAGATCAAATTTGTTTCCGTTTCCTTTAAAATCAGTATATCCTACAACCAGAGACACTAATGCTTTTGGTTTAGACATTTTATTAAGATATCTAAATTCAATCGTCACACAAAGGAAAATGTTAATTTTTAATCAGAAAATGATCTGGCCTAAGATCTAATGACAGTAAGTACAAGCTGCTTGAATTTAAAAAATACCATTTCAAAGTTTTGTTCTCCTTATGCAACATAAAAGTGGCTTCATACACAAATTTGTATGTGATTGTGAAGCTACAACTGCAGATCAAATGCTAAGTAAATTGAAGCAATGACCGATGTTTTTTTCCCTTCCCTCTGTCATAAAAATCTCCAAAATGAATGCACTTCACTTCCTTAATGCTGATTTTTGTCAAAGCGTACCACAATGTTTAGTAACATCTTTAACAAAAAACAAATGGGAGTGAGAAATCTTGAAGGAATGGACAGAAGGTACTGTAAATCCATTAGCTTATCTGCCTACTGATTTGCATAGTAATTCTTCATGCTTCAGGGTGCAACTGTCAACCTACATCACACAGGCATCAGGTCAGCAAAGACACACAAAGCATTTACCAATTGAAAATGAATCACATTTATTTGTAGCTTTCTTCCAACAACAAAAGAGACGACACTTTGACATTCACTCATTCCTCGTCTTCATGTACAAAATGGAGTAGTCTTTAACTAGAACACTGAAATAAAAATAAGTTGAAAATGAACATAGGTAGTACAGAATGTGAAATCAATTAACAGAATTACCAATTTTATACAAAAATTCCTGTGAGTCTTTTCCCCCTACAATTTACAATAGTTTTGAACTTAGTTTGTTCAGCATCATAACATTAGAGGATTACATTCTACCATGATGTTTTATACAGAATCTTTAGAAAAGACAATACACTGACACTATGTTATTACAGACAAATTAACATTGTACTCACAAAACAACCTTCAACCTTTTCCCACAAATATCCAAATAGTATAGTTTCATACACACTTTAAACTCCAAGTGAATCACTCACTTGGATATTTCTAAGATACTGATGAACAATGACATACCTATACCAAGAGGACAGCTTTTATTGAACCATGCTGATTCCATCACTGAACCAGCTTTATGACGGAGCAGGCCTACTGTCAATAACAAACTGATCCAGCAATGTCACCTTTACTTTTCTTGTTTGTTTTCTGAGCAGAGACTACATCAACTTCTCTGAACTCCTGTTATAAATCAGCTCTTTCCTATCCACATTAGCTAATGTGTTGTTGGAACTGCAGATGACTAAATGTTTTCAAACTGAATCAGCTTCACAACACCGGACAAAATCGCTGGAGAAGTACACATTTCCTACACAAGCTGAACCACATTCATGTTCGGATAATACTACTAGAGAATAAAAGGATGAAAATAAAAGTGCACAATGAATATTGCTCCATGAAATAATGGTCATCCATGTCGCACTTCATAGGGTGTTAATATGTCTTTACGTTCCATGCAGATGCATGTCGGACTGTAACAGAGGTGACAACAATGCTGTTAGATCAGCAAAGGGAAAAAACAGTGCAACCATTACTACAATACTTCAAGGAAAAAAAATTCTTCCCTAGATTTCTGATATCCACAGAAAGAAAGCGGGTAAATAATGGAAATCAGTTTATCTTTCAAGACTTCTGAAATTTCTTGTCATTGTTAAGTGATGACGAACTACTGCATGACATTTTCTGCCTAATTACAACATCAATAAACCTTTTAATGGTCCTGGCCATCAATCATGTGTGTGTGTGTGTGTGTGTGTGCGTGTGTACTGTGTAATGTCTTCCCAATGAATCAGGGGTCCTTATGAAGAAGCAGATGTTTCTTAACAGTACACCTATAACTACAGGAACAACACAGGGTACTAAAACTAAATTAAAGAGAACAAAAAGAGTGGACAATCTGCAAAAATGATATCCAAAGAACTTCAGAGTTAATAAACACCTTGATCCATAAGACCAAGTTTCTTCAAGATAGTATCAAGTGCATTCACAGTCTAAAAAAAACAAACCCAAAACACGCAAAAAAACGACAATCATTTTTTAAGGTATCACTCACTGTGCAGTGCCTCTTTATCATACTGTCTTTTCACAGTCACAGGTCATGTTACAATGTCTAGTGTGTCCCTATCATAATGTTTCTTCTCAGGGGAACCAGGTCATGTTACAATGTCTAGTGTGTCCCTATCAATGTTTCTTCTCAGGGGAACCCCGCAGACTCCACTGTGTCTTGTTGTACAGTTAGTAGTGTGGTGTGAGGGAAAGTGCATCTCACAGTTCATGTTCTTTCTGAACAGACCACAGAAACACATGCCTTTACTAGTGTTTCTGGTACCATGTCAAACCGTCAGAATTGGGGGGTTTCTGTGCACTTTGTTTCACTATGTGTTTGTGCACTTGCATACAGATATATAAATTTACACAGGCATGCACATGCTTCCACACAGAGTGTGTAAGAAATCCCCCCCCCCCCCCTCCCCCCAACATTTTCAGATTACCTTCCATGGAACTGAACTGAGAATGGAGGAAGGAACAAAGCCCAACAATCTGCTCCTGACCTTAAGTTTTCAACAAAAATGATCTGTGGAAGAACAGTGTTTGTTTTACATCAACCCCCACCACTCTGTTCCCCACTCCTCTCTTTTCTATAACATGTCCTTGTAACTATATTTACAACTATTATTTTGACAAATAAGTCATGTCTTTGAATTAGCAGAAATTTTTTTTTTCTCAAAGAAAGCTGGTGATAAGGAAAAGAACCAGTGTGTGAATTTTCATATCACAATACCTAGTTACACAAGTACATTTAATTACACAACTTTTACATTACTTAAAAAGAAATTTTATTTGTAATCATATCTGTCTCCGCAAGTTTTACAGATCAACCACAGAAAGCAAACCAAAATAAATATGATCAACAAAGCATCATCAACTTAAACTTGACTGCAGTACTGATAACAGACATGATTCACTTATGGGGGGGAAAATCTAGCACAAAATACTTTCAGATGCTTTCTTTCTTTCCTGACAATTGCTTTCTGACATTGTGTAAAGGTTAAACATAAGAGAGAAAAAAAAAGACTGGAGTCTCCTAGAGTGATACCCTATAAAGAACCTCACCAATGGTCTGCAGCCACAGATAATCTGTGCTGGCGGCTTCAGGACATGACATGATTAAAAGAGCAAAGCGCGCTTCAACAAGTGGATATCCAAAATAGTACAGTAATGGCTCACAAGAGAGGTAGTTCATAACATACTCTACTGAACTACTCATCACTTCCTTCTTTAAAATCAACAAGTTCAACCCAAGCTGCCCTGTCCACTGGATTGGGGAAGGGGAAAAAAGAAATCAGTCACCCAGTTCTGTTACAAGACGGTATCCATACTCCTACCTCCTGGTCACCTTACATGGCATACTTGCGGGTCCATTCTTTCGCCAGCTCATTGTACTTATCTCTATCAGTTTTATAAATGCGGGCAATTTCAGGCACCAAGGGATCATCTGGGTTCGGGTCTGTCAACAGCGAGCAAATTGACAGCAGCACTGCAAACAGACAGAACACACACACCAACTAATTAGTATCAATCTGAACGTTTAGCAGCAGCACAATGTAGTAAACGTGTCAATAAATAAAAAAAGTATTCCCACAATTACTGTATCACACAACTGGTCACTAATAAACCCTTAAAGTATAATACAAGTGAACACACTAAACAAAGTGTACAGTAATGGAGATAAAATATGCAATACAAAAAAGACTAATACAAGTGAACACACTAAACAAAGTGTATAGTAATGGAGATAAAATATGCAATACAAAAAAGACAAGTTAATTTTCAACGACTTCTGAAGACATTTCAACAAGCAAAATCCACACAAAACAATACTCCCCTCATAGCATATATTCTCAGAAGACCTGTTTGTCGATAATTTACTAATCATGTTTTGTCATCTCTCTATTACTTTACACCTTGTTTTGTGTGCTCATATACTTTTTGTCCTGGTTAAGTGACGGTGCTATCTTTTCTTTTCTTTTCCCTGAACAGACCCTCAAACGCTGGAGCAACAAGAAATCTCAGCAACACTGTCTCAGCAACACTGTAAAAACATGTAAAGTCTGTTCTGTTGACTTTGATGCTTGAAGATGCACACAGAAAGGTCTAATGTGGGGGCAGGTGATTTTCTTCTTTAATGCTATCCAGCCGTGCACGGCGCTCAGTCCCTGCCGACGCACATATTTCGCCACTTTTTAAATTTTTTTTTTTACGGTAGCTAGACAACAACTGACAGTGCTGTGTAAGTTGTGGTGTCATTGGAAAGAACACTCAACTAATTGAACATAGTCATTTTAAAGCAGTTACTTTTAATGTGTATACAAGACTGTCCGTTGAAAAACATGGCTGCCAAGTAAGAAAAAAAAATCGTTTACATTCTATTCCGTTCTTTTACAACACGCTGTCAAAATCAGAAGCAAACATGTAAGCGAACATCACCATTGTTTGCATTGGCTGTGTTCTGATCGAATGCATTTGTGCCCCAATCATATGAATGGCCTCATCAGTGACCATGTGTGAAGCGGTGGCGTCTGCTGCAGTTAATGTTGATGATTCGTCATCGGTATCATTATTTTCGGCTGCATCTTCAAATAATTCACTTTCCTCTACTCTCATAATTTTCGATATCTCTATCACTGCCCTCATCATCAGATCCACTTTGTGATACAATTTTAAGCAATTGCATGAGAAATTGGTACCACCCTCTTTGCCTGACCGACATTTTTTTCTGGCACAGGAAATTCCAGGCGCGCTTAGCGGGAAAGCCGGGTGCCACTTCCTTTGTTTCAAAGCTGCTGGGGTCAGCCAAGTTCATGATGGAGCACTAAAAGTAGGGTCTACAACTCCCCAGGACATCCTCAAGACTAATTATAGAGCTTATTTCTCCTGACCATTTCAAGGAAAGAGTAGGAATTTTTCATGTTCCCGTCCGCCGATAGTGGCGGACATGGCAGAATGTACTGTCTGCCTATCCGCCAGCCTTGGCTGACGCGGCTGCAAGGGAAAGAAATCCTGTCTGCCACTATCAGCGGATACAGCTGGTAAAGGTTAATACTATCTAGCCGAGGGCGGCGCGCACAGCACAATTCTCTGCTGCCGCACGCTTGCGCACAGCACTCAGTCCCTGCTGACGCGCATATTTCACCACTTTTTAATTTTATTTTTACAGTCGCTAGACAACAACTGACAGTGTTGTGTTAGGTGTGGTGTCATAGGAAAGAACAAACACTGAACTAATCAAACATTGTAATTTCGAATCATTTACTTTCAATGTGTAGACACAACTGCGCGTTGAAAAACATGTCTGACAAGTAAAAAAAATACTTTGTTTACATTCTATTCCGTTCTTTTACAATACCAAATCAGAAGATGAAGGGACGAAAAAATCAAATCTTACCTTGCAAATCATCCAGGAATCATCATGTAATCCATTTGAAAAAAAAACAAACTTCCATGAGTTTCTCTGGAAATATCAATACACTACACGCACTGTTCTGATTCACAGTCATGTTGATATTTGGCCGATGGAGTGTTTTTTTTTCACTGGATGAACAATTCAACAGGTGTAAGTTTCTAAAGTACCCTGGTACAAAGACTACTGTTGATCAAAACGAATACACCATAAAAATGAAAGAAAAAGCTGAGAACAGCTGATCATGACACAATTGATGTACAGTGCTTGTACTTTACACACCGACTTTCAAACACTGGCTGTCTGCACTTATCACACAGCAGCATGATTTTTAATAATTCACTCTCCTCTTCTCTTTCATAGTTTTCATCTCTCTATCACTCCCCTCCTCATCAGATCCACTTTGTAATATGATTTCAAGCACTTCACTGATTGAGAAATTCCTACCACCCCTTCGCCTGACCGACATTTTTTTCTGGCACAGGAAATTCCAGCCGTGCTTAGCGGGAACACCCAGGGCCAGTTCCTTTGTTTCAAAGCTGCTGGGGTCAGCCAAGTTCACGATAGAGCACTAAAAGTAGGGTCTACAACTCCCTAGGACATCCCCAAGACTAGTTATAGAGCTTATTTCCCTTAGACGATTTCATGGAAAGTGTAGGAATTTTTCATTTCCTGACCGCCAATAGTGGCTGACACGGCAGAATGTACTCGTCTGTCCGTCCGCCAGCCTTGGTGGACGCGGCTGCAAGGGAAAGAAATCCCGTCCGCCACTACTGGTGGACATGGCTGGTAAAGGTTAAACGATGATAGGGATGCAGTCCATAAAACCTATGAAAGACGCACACAACAGAGGAAATGACACATAGTATGATTTACAACTCTACCACATGCTGTAGCACAGTGGTTAGAAATGTGGATTCTTGACTGAGGTTGTGGGGGATGACTCCCATCAGAGCCATTTATTCATAGAATATTTCCATCATGACCAGCTCCAAACCAGAGCTGAGTTTGCTGTGGGCTTACTGGAGCTATATAGTTGAATTTCATCTAAGGGATGCATCTCTGAGAGTGTTGCTTGAATTTCCTGACCAATACTGCTTGTGTCTGTATCTCTTGAACCTGGCTGCGAATTCTACTGCCATTTTTCTTTCTCAACCCCACCCCCCACCTTCATCCTTCACACCTGATTTTTTCCCCACTGAATTCTCCCCCTCTCCCCCATTGTATCTCTCTTTTAACATTTATTTAATATCCGTGAATATGCATGAAAGTAGAACCATTGCATAATGAAGAAAAACAAACAAAAAAGCCTTCTTGTTTTCATTCTGAGACCAGGCATAACCAGTGATAATCATTTCCTAAACTTAAGAGGGTCAGACTTGGTGCGAAAAATTTGTTTGCAAATTTTCAGGGGCTCAGAATACATTAAGGGGGATCACACTTTATAACAACTTGAAAATGTACTGAAGATAACACACACAAAGCCCGCTCTGACAGGCACATAAACACAAAGAAACAGAAACAGATCAGTAAAGAGGCGCTAATAACATAGTTCATAAAACACTTTTGATTATGCTGAACATCATTTATTCAGATTCCTGTTCTAATGTTAAGGTGAATAAATGTGAGCAGAGCACCCACATTATCACAATTTTAACAGTGAAACTTGATATGTGTGATGTCCTTTTCGATTATCATCACAGAATTTCTACTATGAAAGCCATTTCCATCAGCAATGAAATATTGTATTGCCCGACCACATTCTTGTCGCCATGCAATGATAATCAGAAGCCTGGTGACAAACAAGAAGGAAGTGATGAATATTTGTGTAACCTGATGAAACTCTGCAGACTGGCCACTCTTGCTGTGTGAAGCACATTCATACATCTATAATGGAGCCATTTTATATATCTGAATTGGTCATGTTGCACAGTTCGCTCAACTTTTGATCCATTTGCTGAATTATCACCTGCAAGCCACAACTGAACTGTTGATTTTGATTGTGAAAAGCCGAATTTCATAGTTTTCTATGCTTTTTGCGCTTGGCTGAATCAGATGATCTTGTGGTCCAATCCTAGACCGGGTATTTTGTTTTGACAATTATTGTTGGTTTTCAGTAAAGAAGAGTTCTCAAGCAGAAGCCGTTCATCGATTCAGAACATTCTAAAACATCAAGGTAAGTTAACGACTTTAATCATGGCGGACTGGACGAAAGTGTTTTGGCATGAAGCACTGCTGGGACCTGTAATGCGTACAGGAGAAAATCATTGCTGTTCAGTATACGTTTTAGTAACGCACTGGCATGAATTCCAGTCCATCAGATGAGAACTTCATGCGTCAGACGCGCACATTTGTGCGTAAGAATTACCACTGAAAACTCCCCTTCTTTCAACTATGAAGAAACCACAGACTGAATTCTCACCACTGCAGCCACACACACCATAAGCAACAAACTTCCAATACCTTTGGAGATGGTAAGAGCTGGTGACCATTGTGACCTCAATATGTCCAGACAGATGCTGCCATTACTGTTGATGTTGGGATGGTAGATCCTGGTTGTGAATGCAACCTTCAGTAAAACAGCAAAAACGGTCAGTTTTTCTTTCTCATAAGCAAATATTCAGTGCACTGTTACAAAGATCATATGCATTCAAACAGCAACATGATTATGCCATACATATGTTTGAATGCCTACGGGTGAATGAAAACAGACCTATGTGAGAGAATTAGTGAGAATGAGTTGTATATATCCACAAATAACCATACCTTTGAACTGAACTTCTAGACTTACAAATAAAACAAATCAAAAGAAAAACCTGATTAAAAAAACAAAGGTAAACCATTCACACCTTCAGTCAAATCCGACACCTACGAGACACTTTGTAATCATGCCATTAATTTTTAAAATCGGTTCAGCAAACTCAGCAAAGGTAAATGGGTCAAACAGAAGTTGTAGCCTAATCCTAGAAACCAGTAAAGTCTTTCAAACATGATGGTTCACTTTCTCACCGCTGCCTGTAAGTTGTTACACAAAAACCAAATTCAAAAACAGTACCAAAGGCCAACATTTTAATCAGTATTTCTTTATCTTTGACAGTAGAATATATATGGGTAAACAGGAGCCTCGAGCAGTGGCACTCTGAAAACTTCAGACATTCAGGCATTAGATCTTTTCATTTGTTGACATGCAAGATCAGAAAATTCTGAAGCCATCTTCCACCATCTGATGAGAATGAACTCATGACCCTCAGTTCGAAAATCCAGTAGTGAGCCCACCTGGCTGTTGACATTATGACAGTGGCATAGCCAAACTTGAAAACCTGAACTATTCTTGGACTTCTGTTGTCTTTGTTTACTTGTTCTTTTTCATTCTTTAATGTAAAGTATAAAATGGGCAAACTTGCGAAAAAAAAGAAGAGAATTTTACCCTCGTATTCCTTTGCTAATTCCCTTTGACCCCCCCCCCCCCTTTTTTTTTTTTTCATTTCCTATATTTCTATAAACCAGCCAAGATTAAAATCATCAAAGTCTTTCAACTTACAGTACTTCATTAAATTAAATAACTGGTCTTCTGCTGAATAACACAAATACTGAAAGTATATCTTCTGTTTAAAAAGATTAAAAAAGAGACAATAAAAAAAGGGAGGGGGTGGGGAGAATCTATCACAGCTTCTGAAAAATGCACATTGTTCTGTGCCAATGCATTTACTTCACAACATCAACTTCAACCCTTGAAGTATTTGGTGCGAATTATGATACAAACAAAACAAACATGATGTAAACTACAATTTGAGATTTTTTGAAAAAGAATATATTCAGTAAAGTGCAGTATCAAGCATCCCGTAACTGGTTAACCTAATAACAAACATACTTACTTTTGGTGGTTTGAAGGGATAGTCAGTTGGGAAATGTATGGTTAAGAAGAATACACCTCCTTGAAATGGACTTTCTGGCTGTAAAAATAAAGATGTAATATTAACAGACAAAAAGATGATGATCAAAAACACAGTGTCAACCCTGACTTAATTTCAATGTTTAATTGGTGAACCCTATGGATATAAGCATACCATCAACACAAAAAATAATACCACTATAAGAATTTGAATATAAACTGTCACTCAAAATGACGACCGAAACTTTTTACTGACAGTTCGTCATTTATCATTTACAACAGGGTCTTAGGGCTGCAAATTATTTCTGATGTTAGTTTTGTACTAAAGCATCACAAGAAAATGAACTTCAACATCAACTTTAATGATAAACTTTCTACATGCTTTAGACAGAGGATCCATCATTTGTTCTGCTCAACAGTATGTACACTTCCACAACTGAAGACCTTTCATGTAAACTGTTTTACCTAATAACCCGTGATATTCTTATTGGTGCATGCAACTTTACAGCATGCACATCAGTTAGCCTCTTTCATTTTGTGTGATTCCAAAACAAAACAAAACAAAAAAACACAACACTCAGGCAGAACTGCCAAGGCCTCAAAAGCATTTCGACATTTTCAATGTAGCATTCGAAATTTAAGCATAGCACTCATATGCAATATCACGAGTCAGACTTAGCTGTAATCAAGAAAACGGGAGGTAATCAACTAAATCTTGGCATGGCTTAACTGCTTTTGGATATGAGTGTCAGCGACGGCGACAGAAAGCGATTCTGATGGTTCTTGCACATCTTACTCGGAATTTAATTTATAATGTAAAAGCAGTGACTATGATTGCGACATCCAATGTGACTCTGGGGATGTTTCTGCAAGGCCTTTACCTTATCAGTTTGAACGCTAAGTTCCTTTTACCACGTCAGTTCCAGCTGGACCACGGAAACGAGCTGTTCAGTTCCAGCTGGATGCCTGAACACAGCATTCCAAAGGCGTAGGGACTTTACGATCATGCATGGACAGCAAGCGGAGATTCTCCTTCCTCAAGCCTTAACGCATTCATTTAATACAACAAGTGTGATCTGTCCATAGATAAAAACAGAATAAACGTGCGACTATCGTACTCATCTGTACGAGCTCACCACTCCGCCTTCAAAGTATACGCGCACAATGCAGACGAAGTTTTTGATCCACTCGAACGGGTTCGGCAATTGTCGGAATAGCTTGTTTCCATGGTCCAGCTGGAACTGACGTGTAAAAAGAACTTAGCGGCCCAGCATGTTTGCACGAACCGAATCCACTTCTTTCGAGTATCTGGATCAAATAGAAATGTGTGCAAAGATTATCCGTCTCCTGCTGAGCTGCTGCACTCGCCTACAGCACAATATCTGCCACCCCCTCGTGACTTTTTAGGCTGTGGGGGATCGCAACTCATGTTGATTTCACTTGGCGTTACCATGTTGTGTAGGTCGCGGCTGACGGCCACACCATCAAGTGACGTCACGGTTTTCGGTCTTCTGCACGGGGTTTGAACAGGTGTGCGAAAGTTGTTTTTTATCTATTAAATTCTACCGGCGATTTAAAAAAAAAAAAAAAATGAATACCATACTGTAGTTATATGACATGTAGACCTGTTTTTAACAAATTATCGAAAATCTCTAAAGTAGACCTTTAAGCAATTTCTCTTCTGCTTATCTTTTACACTCCCTACTGATCTTGGCCATTTTTGGTAAAAGAAGACTACAGTCAAAATATATGTTATCTTAGACCCACTTAAGCCATCACTCCATGACGAGGGTTGTTTTGGGAACTATCTCAGGTAGCAGGTGGAGTTGGTGGGAAGGCTGAGGTGTGGGGGATATATATATTTTTTTTTTCAATATGGGATGGCATTTCGTCACACAGTGTAGCAGCACACAACTGTCACCGAAACTGGAATGCTTTGCCAAAAGCACAGCACTTGGCAGCTCTGCAGCAGTGAACAGATGTCTAAATTTAAGAAAATGAAATTCAGAAACAGTAGTTTTAAAGCTACGTTGCAAGCAACACACGTTCAGAAAATGTCAAGATCCAAAACTACTTACTGGACCCATTATTGTGGCTTGCCAATGGAACACTGCAAGAAAAAACAACAACGTCACTGTTACCGGGGGGAAAAAACCCACCTTATCTGTGTACACGACTTTTTATTAAAAAGTTAAATTTAGGAACAAAATGGCGTTGACGATGACTGAAACTGTATGTACTGTTTTGATTCCTATCAGTACATTGCTGCCAGTTCAGGTACAAAATGATCAACAGAGTGTAAAAATCATGACTGTGTTTGTAACCATGTTATCCCTGACCATGTTATCCAAGTTTTTGAGCAAGATGCCCCCCCCCCCCCCCCCCCCTTCTTTCTTTTCAGTATGAAAATTACTTGTGAAATTTATTTCCTTGAAAATTGTACATAAAACACCACCACAATTACTAAACCACAAACATCCTCCACAGCATTTGGCACAAGCATTATAACAGTTGACATCATCTGATAATCTCAAACATATAAATAAGTGATACATGTTTCTGTAAGCTTTGCATGCACACATGTTTACCTGTTTTATGCAATATTTACACACACACACAAAAACTGACAATGAAAACTGAACTACTTATTTTTACCGATTAAACAATTGAAATATCTCACCTCTAGATCAGAATAAGGTGATACTACAGCTTTAAAATTAAACTAAAGATTTTTGGGCACACACTTATGATCCACACACAATCCCGATAAATCAGCTGATCGACGTAAGTTTGTAAACATAATTCATTTACATGTCCCACACCAGTACTTCATTTGTTTGAAGAAGTGTGACATGTTGTCCATTGAGAAGTAATGAAAGTAAAAAGTTATAGTGAACATCTTTACTTTGTTACCGATACTCTGCTCCACTGCTCACAATTATCATTAGACAGGAGTTACAAGCTAAAGGTTTTAACGCTTTTCTTTTTTTTTTTTTTTTTATAGATTTTTTTTTTAAAAACCAAAATGATCATCATGTCATAGAATACAATGATCATCCTGACAATTTATAATCATTATGACTTTAAATCATGATGACCATGATTTGACAAAATTCCCACAATATCACTGGATTACATACATTATGTATATCTGTCTACAGAATTTAACATCTCTCACCCATCTTCACTGCACCCTAGTTATGTCATGTGTAGGCCTACAGAACTTGAATTCCTCCAAAGCATCCTCATCGTATCATGCACAGTCACCTGCACAACTACTTATGAAACATTTTTTTTCCCCCCCTTTTGCATCTTGACCCAAACATGGGAAGATAGAAAACAAGACCGATCCAGTGTCATGAATGAAGCAATGCGATGCTTCAAATATCACACCCAAAACTTACTAAACGATCTTATCAACAGATCTATGTAATTTCCTGATCCATGGAATTTAATGAAATCTGACATTCTTGGGTACCATTATACTTGGACACAAGTAGGCATTTTTTCAACATGATGTTTGAGATCTGTTTCTTTGTATGTTTGGAATTTCAGAACTGAACTGGTATGCTTTCACCAAAAACTTGCAAAGCTGGCAACCAACAAGAACATTTAATTTGACGAATTCTGTTTTGTTAATGTCAATCTCAAATTTGTTTTTCTAAAATTTAACAAATTTCATATCTATGCAAAAATTACAAAACATCACCTTTATGACTTTGTCGCACATTGTATTTCCAAATTTATCTGCTATTTCTGTGATATTTTTGCTGATACTACTGCTGTCACTGCTCCACAAAACTTCAGCTCCACATCTCTGAAAACTTAGTTGGTTGTGTTTTCCCATAAACACTGTCCAGTTTAATTCTTTGTTCTTAGGTCTGTTAATGTTACATTAAAACGCTGTTCTTAGAGTAACTTAAACACCAGAATCATGTGAATGTACTTATTGTGCTTCCAAGTCCACAATATAAACAGGCTTTGTTTACACAGTGTTGCGCTGCCCTCTTGATTTATTAGGTTTCACGCCTGTTTTCTTTTAACTTATCAACCAGTAGGGACAATACCGATGATGCAGCAAAAGATTCAGACATTCTTCAACACCTGTCTGAGGCGCATCTACAAAATCCGATGGCAGAAGATCCGAAATGAAGATCTGTGAGAGCGTTCGAAACAGGAACCAGTGGCCAAGCAGATACTGCGAAGGAAGTGGGGCTGGATCGGACACACCCTAAGGAAGCCAGCGTCCAGCACCACATGCCAAGCCCTGACATTGAACCCACAGTGAAAGAGGAAGAGAGGCCGACCTCGCAACAGCTGGAGGCGAGACACTGAGGCGGAGCTGAAGCAACTAGGGACCAACTGGACTGGAATGACCAGAACAGCCCAGAACAGTGTGTGATGGCGAAGGGTCGTCAATGGCCTTTGCTCCACCGGGAGCGATGGGCATAATGAATGAATGATCAACCAGTAGCGGCTATTTGTGATATTGGCCGATACAGGCAAGAAATTACAGTAATGATGTTCTGTCTGTGCGTACGCAGGCTGATACACCTGCGGACACTCCCTGTATAGACAGGCAAGGATTAATCAATCCCATCTACCCAACAAAGGTAGTGAAGTTTTGTGTGTATGATCGTCTTTTATCCCGCCATTAAGGCAGCCATACTCAAACTTCAGGGAAGGTGCATGCTATGTGTTATGTGTCATCCATACCAACGGCCAAACTGGCCTTCTCTTCTGAAGGTCAGTGATGGGATTTAACGTGTGTGCAACACACGGAACCTCGGTTTATAGTCTCATTCGAAGGACTGTATGGGAAATGGAGTCAGAACCAATGTTAACTCTGAGGGAAAAATCCCCCTGTACCGAAACGGCCCGGCGGAGATTCAAAAACACAACCCCAGGATCACCAAGACTACACGTCCAACGCTCTACCACTGAGCTATTCCGGCCCCAAACACTGAATCCATTAACTCTCTTGACAAGCATGCACCCGCTAGTGCCCGACCGGAAATCACACTGCCAAAAGGCTGAGTGCCTGCCAGCGCCCAGTAAAACATGTGGCAACAATGGGCGCCGCCATGTTTCTCATAGAAAAGGAAGTCTCGCAAGAACGTGACTTCCTTCTTCCTGTAGCCATTCACTTCCGTTTGCAAAAAAACGCGAGTCGATACGTGCCGAAGTTCTCAAGTTATGAATTTTTAAAGTTTTGTGGTCGAAATGCTGTTTTCCCCCGTGGCTAACCTTGATTTCTGCCGTTCTATAATGAGATTTAGTAATGAAGATACTGTGATTTGTGGGATTTACGGCATAAGACTTAGTGAAAGTGCTGGGTGATGAAGCTTACAGTGACCTAGATTTCAACTGGGATGAGGTTCCAGATATGATAAACGATTCGGAAGAAAGTTCTGAAGAAGAAGATTTTTTTTCCCCCGAGTAAATGGCTCATGTGACATTCTTCAAACTTATTATATAGCAACATATATATTCGTAGGAATTTTAAAAATGATTTTCATTTCATTATTTCATTTCCTCTCTTTTAAATTAATTTTTAAATGGGTAACCATGTTCAAATTACGGGTTACTTATCTTGCCGATGGTTTTTGGCGTAACTAAGCTCAGGTAAGTGCATACTGAAGAGGGTTAATGTCAAGCATAATACAGACTGACTAGATGATTAACACTTTCACCCGTTCCCTGCCTGGAACGAGTGCCGCTCGTAGTGAAAACCAAAAATCACTACGCCCGTATACGAGTATGCCTCGTAGTAACTTCATCACGGAAAGCAGAAAAATCTACTTCGGAGACGACCATGTAAAATGTTTCCACCTCTTCTACTGATGTCAAGGTACGGGCCCTTTCCCTTCAAGCGACCGCCCAACTGACCACATGATATGCAAATTGCGAGTAGAGAGGTAACAGCTGATAAGCATATTCAAAATGGCAGCTCAACCTAACACTTCGTCGACGTGTCCCGTTTTCAAGCGTTACACTGCGCTTGATGTTTTAGATGACGTTCTAAATTATCAAGACAGTGGTGAAGAAGACCTTTGAGGATCGGATCCCGATACTAGTGATGAGGAGGAGACGGATGGGAATCAGCACCATCCACTTTTATCAGAGATATGTGCTGGTGATGACGTGGCTTCATTGTTCTTTAACCAAGACAGCAGCAAAGAAAGCGCTGTTAGCGTTGGTGACGAAGCGGAAATAGCTGAACCTGTGCCATCCATGAGCACTGCACCCCCTCCTGTCATGAGGGACAGGGTCGTGGATGTGGTACGGGCTCAGGACAACGGTGAGGGTCCCGAGGAAGCAGCCGGGGGCGTGGCATGGGGCGTGGTCAGCAACAGCTGATCAAAGAATGGCGAGAAAGGAGGTGCACAGCCCTTCAACCTTGCTGTTGTTTTCACTGGGAATCCTGGTCTGAAAGTCAACTGTACCAATTTTCGGCTGTACAAAGTTCCAGTTTCAGGCAAGTAGCTTTATTTTTCTTTTGTTGTTGTTTTTTTAACTACTTGATTCTTCATTCCTCTACTATGTATTTTCTGTATTTCTCTTCTTTGCCCTATTTCCTACTGAAATCACACAATCATGGCAAATAATGACTGTATGGATAAGTGGGACTGCGTGTGTGTGTGTGTGTGTGTGTGTGTGTGTGTGTGTGTGTGTGTGTGTGTGTGTGTGGAGAGAGTGTGTGTGTTTGTGTGTATGTGTGTGCACATGTACGCTAAGCATTATTTATTTCTGTATGTAAGTTTTCCATATAAGTTTGTTCATTCTGTAAAACACAGAAGCACTCATCCACAGCGTTTTTTTTTTTTTTTTTTTTGGTACCATTGTGGTATTTTTACATTCATGAGTGTGATACTGTTAGTGTGTGTTTGTGCATATGTGTACATGTGTACATGTGTGTGTGTGTGTGTGTGTGTGTGTGTGTGTGTGTGTGTGTGTGTAAATTGTGTGTGTGAGCCCAACTGTGGGTCTGCTTACTGTGTGTGGTGTGTGTTGTGTGTGTGTGTGTGTGTGTGTGTGTGTGTGTGTGTGTGTGTGTGTGTGCCCAATTGTGGGTCTGCTTACTCTGTGTGTGTGTGTGTGTGTGTGTGTGTGTGTGTGTGTGTGTGTGTGTGTGTGTGTGTGTGTGCGTGCGCGCGTGCCCAATTGTGGGTCTGCTTACTTATCTTGAAACTTGTATTCTGTATTTCAGATTCTTCTTCAGTTTCTGCATTTCAACGACAATGCAGCCATGCCAGTCGAATGTGATCCAGGGTACGACCGGCTCTATAAGATTCAACCCATTCTGGATCATCTCATGAAAAGTTCCGGGAAGTTTATTTTTCCATTCTACAGTGGGTTTTTTTTTTTTCTCACCTGTGCGTGTGTTCATGATTTTGTCAATGCTGTGACCAGACTGAGTGCCATCAGTGAAAGAAGACCAAGTGGAGTATAGAATGAATCTCAATGTATGTTTCTTTGAACCATGATTTGGACACACATAAAAAAAGAGCACCATCCCCTAAAATTATGAAGCAGGGAATGCAGACTTCGTACGGCAAGTGATGGATTCTTATACAGAACAGCGTGGCAGTAATGTATGTACATGTTCAGACATTCTAACACAGTTCCTACAGTGTTTTGTGTAATAACAAATGGATACAATGTGTGAGTGGGTTTTTCTTTTTAACAGACAATTGTTTATTTTTTTCTTCAGACTTTTTTTTCCATGGTTGTCATTTTGAACATTTACCAATAAGTATTATACTATAACAATTTGAACCACACTGTATACTTACAGTGATGCTAAGTAAACACTAACAGAAGTTTTTGCAAGTGTTTTACAGGTTTTATGTGTTGTAACACGTGTATGTGTTCAGAAACTGTTCTTTTTTTTTTGTAAAACCACCATTTGTTACATCCCTGTCCATCCCTTAATGGCCAACAAAACTAGATTATATTATATAGCGAGAGATAATGTTGCTTACAGCCCAGCCGACCGCAAAGGGCTGTCACCACGTTAAAATCAACTCACAAGTCATTAAAAAAAACCCCAGAAAAAAAAAACCCCAGAAAAAAAAACACCTTTCACACATCTCTTTAAATGACATCCTCTAGGAACGCACCAGAAACTTCCGTTAAAAATCTTTCATCCGTAAAATCTTAAATCAGATGAAAAATGTTAATCTCTCTCAAAAACTCAAAGATCACGTCAGGCGGGACATCCCTGAACAGGATTTTCATGGACTCAGCTGTAAAATGTTTATGTCTCACATCGTGCAAGTCCCAACACTCTAAAAGAATATGTTTCATTGTGAGTGGCACATGACATGGAATGCACCACGGAGCTTCTTCACTCTTTAAAAGGTAGGAATGGGTAAAATACGAATGGCCGGTGTGCAGCCGGCACAGAACTATTTCTTCTTTACGACCACTGGACGTAGATGGGAGGAACTCCTTAAGGTTTGGACGGATCTGAAAGAGTTTGTTATCCCTCTGTGTATTCCAATCCTCCTGCCAGAGGTCTCTCACATAATCATTAATTTTGGGTTTCAGATCTGAGCAGGGGATATATATGTTGGACAATTTCTCTGTTGTGGCATGCTTGGCTAAACGATCAACCATTTCGTTCCCTCCGATGCCCATATTATACAGCATCATAGCTTGGGGTAAGGAAAGAGAAGCCATAAAATCTAAAAGTCATATGTCAACAAATAAATAAGCAGTAATTGAGGTACTGAACCTACCCCACATAGTAAAATTATGCCCCTTTCTAGTAGAATTGGGGTACCCCCAGTAACATACAGATCGTTACACAGAGGGTCATTTACTGACAACAATATGAATCCTAGGTGTTTGTAATGTTGTTGAGCAAACACCAAAAGATATTTTTGCTGTGTTTCGTGTGCTTTTATGTGCTGAATGGTTTTAAAACTATCAAATTGAAAACAAAACAAAAACTGTTTTATCATATGTTACTAGTGTGAACCATCATCATTACCAACAAAATCAAATTAGAATGATGTGAAATTGTCGACAAGGGTATAAGGAAGTAATTCACAAAACATCTAACAAATATTGAAATAACTCAATAAATGGATGAGTAATGTACATGTTAGTGAACATACCGTGAAAAGCATGATTATGCCCTTTTTTACCTTAAAAAATCGTACCCCCAATTATGAGCAGATTATCATCAAGAACAACATTCCTTGGGATTTATATGACTGTCATGTGTTAGTGCTGATGCTGAATAATTAGTCACACCACTTTTTCATTGTTTTCACTGATTTTATATGGTACAATTTGTTTTTGTATACTTGAAAAGTGTTCTTTTTGTAAAACCACCATTCATTATATCCCTGTCCATCCCTTAATGGCCAACAAAATTTGATTATTGTTATATAACATCATCTGAACCTACCCCAAATAGTAAAATTATGCCCCTTTCTAGTAGAATTGGGGTACCCCCAGTAACATACAGATCGTTACACAGAGGGTCATTTACTGACAACAATATGAATCCTAGGTGTTTGTAATGTTGTTGAGCAAACACCAAAAGATATTTTTGCTGTGTTTCGTGTGCTTTTATGTGCTGAATGGTTTTAAAACTATCAAATTGAAAACAAAACAAAAACTGTTTTATCATATGTTACTAGTGTGAACCATCATCATTACCAACAAAATCAAATTAGAATGATGTGAAATTGTCGACAAGGGTATAAGGAAGTAATTCACAAAACATCTAACAAATATTGAAATAACTCAATAAATGGATGAGTAATGTACATGTTAGTGAACATACCGTGAAAAGCATGATTATGCCCTTTTTTACCTTAAAAAATCGTACCCCCAATTATGAGCAGATTATCATCAAGAACAACATTCCTTGGGATTTATATGACTGTCATGTGTTAGTGCTGATGCTGAATAATTAGTCACACCACTTTTTCATTGTTTTCACTGATTTTATATGGTACAATTTGTTTTTGTATACTTGAAAAGTGTTCTTTTTGTAAAACCACCATTCATTATATCCCTGTCCATCCCTTAATGGCCAACAAAATTTGATTATTGTTATATAACATCATCTGAACCTACCCCAAATAGTAAAATTATGCCCCTTTCTAGTAGAATTAGGGTACCCCCAGTAACATACAGATTGTTACACAGAAGGACATTTACTGACAACAATATGAATCCCTGGTGTTTGTAATGTTGTTGAGCAAACACCAAAAGGTATTTCTGTTGTGTTTAGTGGGCGTTTATGTGCTGAATTGTTCTTCACAAAACATCTAACAAATAACAATAAATGGATGAATAATGTACACGTTAGTTAACATTCCGTGAAAAGCATGATTACGCCCCTTTTTACCTAAAAAATAGTACCCCCAATAATGAGCAGATTATCATCAAGAACAACATTCCTTGGGATTTATATGACTGTCATGTGTTAGTGCTGATGTTGAATAATTAGTCACACCACTTTTTCATTATTTTCACTGATTTTAAATGGTGCACTTTGTTTCTGTATACTTGAAAAGTGTTCTTTTTGTAAAACCACCATTCATTATATCCCTGTCCATCCCTTAATGGCCAACGAAATTTGATTATTGTTATATAGCATCATAGCTTGGGGTATAGGGAAAGAGAAGCCATAAGATCTAAGTCATATATCAACAAATAAATAAGCAGTAATTGAGGTACTGAACCTACCCCAAATAGTAAAATTATGCCCCTTTCTAGTAGAATTAGGGTACCCCCAGTAACATACAGATTGTTACACAGAGGGACATGTTGTTGAGCAAACACCAAAAGGTATTTTTGCTGTGTTTTGTGGGCATTTATGTGCTGAATTGTTCTAAAACTATCAAATTGAAAACAAAACAAAAACTGTTTTATCACATGTTACTAATAAGAACCATCATCATTACCAACAAAATCAAATTAGAATGATGTGAAATTGTCGACAAGGGTATAAAGAAGTAATTAACAAAATATCTAACAAATAACTCAATAAATGGATGAGTAATGTACATGTTAGTGAACATACCAAGAAAAGCATGATTATGCCCCTTTTTACCTAAAAAATAGTAACCCCAATAATGAGCAGATTATCATCAAGAACAACATTCCTTGGGATTTATATGACTGTCATGTGTTAGTGCTGATGTTGAATAATTAGTCACACCACTTTTTCATTGTTTTCACTGATTTTATGAGGTGTATTTTGTTCTTGTATACTTGAAAAGTGTTCTTTTTGTAAAACCACCATTTATTATATCCCTGTCCATCCCTTAATGGCCAACAAAATTTGATTACTGTTATATAGCATCATAGCTTGGGGTATAGGGAAAGAGAAGCCATAAAATCTAACAAAATTTGATTACTGTTATATAGCATCATAGCTTGGGGTATAGGGAAAGAGAAGCCATAAAATCTAAGTCATATATCAACAAATACATAAGCAGTAATTGAGGTACTGAACCTACCCCAAATAGTAAAATTATGCCCCTTTCTAGTAGAATTAGGGTACCCCCAGTAACATACAGATTGTTACACAGAGGGACATTTACTGAGAACAATATGAATCCCAGGTGTTTGTAATGTTGTTGAGCAAACACCAAAAGGTATTTTTGTTGTTTTAGTGGGCGTTTATGTGCTGAATGGTTCTAAAACTATCAAATTGAAAACAAAACAAAAACTGTTTTATCACATTTTACTAGTAAGAACCATCATCATTACCGACAAAATCAAATTAGAATGATATGAAATTGTAGACAAGGGTATAAGGAAGTAATTCACAAAACATCTAACAAATAACTCAATAAATGGATGAGTAATGTACATGTTAGTGAACATACAATGAAAAGCATGATTATGCCCTTTTTTACCTTTAAAAAAATCGGACCCCCAATTATGAGCAGTTATCATCAAGAACAACATTCCTTGGGATTTATATGACTGTCATGTGTTAGTGCTGATGTTGAATAAATAGTATGACCACTTTTTCAGTGTTTTGACTCATTTCATTTGGCACAATGTGTTTGTGTGTACTCAAAAACTGTCATTTTTGGTAAAATTTTTAAAATTATGTCAATTTCTGCTACACTAATTATCAACATAATCAAGTCATTTTGACAGAACGTTATAGATCAATGCATAACAACAAAACATGCCAAAAATCCGCAAGATCTGTCAAGAAATAAGTGAGCAGTAACCATTTTACTGAACCTACCCCAAAAAGCAAAATTTTACCTTGCACACAATTATTCAAATGTGCTATTATACTATGGCAGTGATGGGGTTAAACTCCCCAATTTAATATTTGTGCAAAAAAAAAATGGCTACATATGTTACACCTCAATCTGTATGCACACGCATGCACATACACACATAAACAATCGGTAGAGCACAGGCATTTAAATATATTCTATATTAAACTATGTTACATGGATGAACATTCAATGACTTTCACTATTTCTAATTTTGCTAAAGATGGATAACTATCCAAAAAAGGGATATTAGTTCTTTCTCTCTTTTGAATCCAAGTTTGAACTGTTCAAACATCTTCCATTTGAAAATAAACATGTCGCAGAGCAAGTGATTCAGAGAAAAATGTAGCAAACCTATCATCTTCAGACAAAAATGTAGCAAAGTTAATTCTTAATTTTTTACATGTCCAGATATACATTAACGTGGTTAGTTAATGTAAATAAATGTTTCATTAAAAACAATCTGAATTAACGCATAACCATACCCAAATGCAGACAAAGCAACAACAACAAAATCTCGGGATAACAGTTATTCTAAGTTTAATAACTTCAATATGGATTATAAAATATTTGTATTGTATGCATTTATTTTTATTCTAAACTGTTGCTGACCCTCTTATGAGCTCTCTCAAAACTTGATTTGCTGCCTTTGCCATAACGTGCAAGAGAACGTCCCCTTCCTACTGACCAGACCTGGATCACTGGTATCAAAAGACTGTCACTGAAACCTCACTTTCTAGTAATCAGTACAATATACTTTTTAATTTTTAATGATGCTTTCATCATGAAAACTATATTTTCTCATAAACAGTTAACGGTATTACATTTTCTTTTTTTAAAAACCCTAATCTGAAAAAGCACAACATCCAGCCACTAAATTACAGCTGACCATCATAAATTTAGTCCAACAACAACAGAACTACAAGGAAACCAACCATACTCTTGCTTCACACACACGCACACACACACACACACACACACGCAAAAACCCTAAGAAACCTGAATGAATGATCAGATACCCACATATCAGGTGCTCTGAGAAAGATTTATCTCCTGATAACTAGTCACACAAAGCCCTCCCCCCTCTCTATCATGAGCAGATCAGCAATCTGGGGACAGATCTTTACAAAGCCAACAAAAACCCGCCATTAATTATTTACAATATGATATAGACATTAAGTTGGTCAAGCGCATTTCTGAAATTTATCAAGATTTTTTTTTTTAAATGCTAACCAGAAGTAATAAGATCTATTGTGAGCTCGTGTTGTGTGTGTGTGTGTGTGTGTGTGTGTGTGTGTGTACTGTACATAACCTAAGTGAAAATAGAGGTCAGCTGGGCAATCTGAGTATACCTTATTCACTTACTTGTTCTGAAATTGTTATTCGTAATGACAAGTGATCGATCAGCCTCTTGCCTGTGACTCTCAGTAAGACAAAACCTAATGATTCATTTATATCACAGAAATAAGAATTTTAAAGCCCAATCAGCAATAATCAAAAGTGGTTTAAATACTGACCCCTGTGGCGCGCTTGCGTGTATGCCTGTGTGTGTGTGTGTGTGTGTGTGTGTGTGTGTGTATGTGTGTTGTGCGTGTGTGTGTGTGTGTGTGTGTGTGTGTGTGGGGGGGGTATGTGCATGTATGCATGCGTGTGTGCGTAGGTGTGTATGCTGCCCCCCACCCTCACCCCTACTAAGTATTTTAAGTCCTGTTTTACAGTGTGTGTGTGTGTGTGTGTGAAGGACCCCCCCCCCCCCCCCCCCCCCCCCAAGCCATTTTTACTACAAATATCTTTACTTGATTGTATTATTACTTGATTGTATTATTTTTACTGTTTAAACAATCATACTTTTTGTGATATAATTTCTTGGCATTGAAATTTTGTGTCTTTTATTCCGTACTTGGTTTAACAGAGAATGATATGTTTTTATGGTTAAAGTGTTCATACAAGTCTGTTTTCAATTTTCACACCCTTATGAATTATCTCCCTTCGGTCTCTCTCTCTATTCCGTATTTGGTTTAATAGAGAATGATATGTTTTTATACTTAAAGTGTTCATACAAGTCTGTTTTCAATTTTCACACTCTTATGAATTATCTCCCTTCGGTCTCTCTCTCTCTCTCACCCTACTTCAAACATCTTACTTAGCAGTAAATCTTTTATTCCTGAGTTGTATTTAACTCTGCAGGTTGCTTTTACAGTTTACGTAATTATACATTTTGCAATATTATTGATCTTTTGAATGGTGCTATTGTTTTTGTTTTCTTTCTTTTTTATACTTGAGCTTATCTTGGAGCGTTCTGTTTTACAGTTGGAGTGTTTATTTAAGTGTTGTGATAATATTGCAAATGTGATGGTGGTTTGTGGTAGTGGTGTGTGCGCCTCTGTGTGTGTGTGTGTGTGTGTGTGTGTGTGTGTGTGTGTGTGTGTGTGTGTGTGTGAGACTGTTTTGGCGGGGTGTGTGCATGTGACTCTGTATTGGTGTGGTGTGTGTGTGTATCTGGGGTGGTGGTTGGGGGGGGGGGGGGGGGGGGTAGGATGTGTGCGTGCATGTGTTAATATTTATATATGTGTACAGACTGACACAAGATGGATAAATGAATTGACAAGGAATGACTGAGCACAGTGCAAAGACTACGAAAGAGTGGAATATTTTTAATGATATATTTGTTTATAAGTTGTAATATGTGAATTTTGATAATGGCACCACAAACAAATTTTCCTTGTATTTTTATGAGGACAAATAAAACATCGTGTATGTACATCGTGTATCGTGCAAAGCAATAACCAGATGATTAACCAAACCTGCTTATAAAAAACAGAGATGACCATCAGCTCATAAACATTTGGGAAATGCTCACACTAGGCAAGCAAGCATAAAAATGAAGGAAAAGTAATTAAACATCATGCATAAACAACCTCATACCAGTTCCAACAAGAAGAAAAATAATTGAGAACTTACAATCGTCTCCTACTGGTCCTGCTGAGCATTGTGCGGGTGGTCACGACCCAAATCCTGCAGTTCCTGCAAGTACAAATGAATATGTTCTTTTCACATGGATTTCATCAGCTGCAAAGACAAATAACAAGAAAGAAGTTTCTTAAACACACAGTGGTAAAAGAAACATTAAGACAGGGGCAAGGAAGAGACTCAATGATTATGTTCAATTTTCACTGCTGTTTATAGTATCAACATTTCTGGTCAGGGGATCCAGATATGGATTAAACCTGAGCAACATTTTCAGTTTTGGTTCCACCAATGACAGTAATTTTAGTAAAACTTAAACGTTATTGTATAAACAGTAATCAAAGATGAACAGCAGACTAAAAACCACATTTAAAAAAGGACTTTGGGCAATTAGCCTGTCTGCTTGGAACTAAAGGTCAGTCCTTGGAACCCCTAATAATTCTTACCTATTTGATGCCCTGCAGAACAGTATACTTTATATATTAGAAAGGCATGTTATCCTAGTTCTACTGATAGAACTGGCAAATTTCTATTTCGTGCATGCCTATAAATCTAAAGATCAGAGAAATTAACTGAGTATGAAACCAATTAATTTAATCGTAAATGAAATGAGGCAGGGAACAGTAACGATAAACAGTAAACAAGTTGGGTATTTTTTGCTCCCATAAGAAAACCTAACACAGAGTAACTTTTATTCAAGACTGGCACAGCCTTTTAAACTTGAATAAAGTCAGACAAATACATAGACGAACAATCTAATAATGGGGAAAAAAACAAGCGCAGGCAAACAACTGAACTATCTTCACAGCAATGACCTGGCTAAGATTTGGACTTAGGGGGGGGGGGGGGGGGGGGGGGGGATTTGAAGATGGAGAAACTGGGAACATGAAATTAAGAAAATATGTTACAGATATGAAAACTCTTCACTAGCTGCATAAGGGAACCATCGCAATCCCTTTTGAAGGCCGATATATTTGTATTGCCTGCTCCGAGGTCTTTTGTCCGCTGGGTCGGACTCATCAGGGAGACACGGCTGGTTGTGTCTGCGCTCCTGGCGTCAAATACAGACACACCACAGTCCATAATACTGTGGTGTTCTCACCACCAAGGGTGCAAAATATGAATCCAATAGCACCCCCAAAGCAGCCAGCGAAGAGTAGTAAATGAAACCAAATGAAAGTGTGGGGAGGAAAAAAGTTGCTGAAAAACTAAAGACATTATGCAAATAGTATAAAATGTAGGGGACAATCTTTGAGCCTACGCTTGAGGATCCACCCAAAGATGCAAGGGAGATCAAAAGACAAACACACAGACGGACAGAAACAAATACAAACAACCTCAATTTAATCAAAACAAAATCGGAAATGAAATGAGGCAGGGAACAGTAAACGATAAACAGTAAACAAGTTGGGTATTTTTTGCTCCCATAAGAAAACCTAACACAGAGTAACTTTTATTCAAAGACTGGCACAGCCTTTTAAACTTGAATAAAGTCAGACAAATACATAGACGAACAATCTAATAGTGGGGGAAAAAACAAGCGCAGGCAAACAACTGAACTATCTTCACAGCAATGACCTGGCCAAGATTTGGACTTAAGGAGGGGTGTGTGTGTGTGTGTGTGTGGGGGGGGGGGGGGGGGGGGGGGGGGGATGATTTGAAGATGGAGAAACTGGGAACATGAAATTAAGAAAATATGTTACAGATATGAAAACTCTTCACTAGCTGCATAAGGGACCATCGCAATCCCTTTTGAAGGCCGATATATTTGTATTGCCTGCTCCGAGGCCCTTTCGTCCGCTGGGTCGGACTCATCAGGGAGACACGGCTGGTTGTGTCTGCGCTCCTGGCGTCAAATACAGACACACCACAGTCCATATTACTGTGGTGTTCTCACCACCAAGGGTGCAAAATATGAATCCAATAGCACCCCCAAAGCAGCCAGCGAAGAGTAGTAAATGAAACCAAACGAAAGTGTGGGAAGGAAAAAAGTTGCTGAAAAACTAAAGACATTATGCAAATAGTATAAAATGTAGGGGACAATCTTTGAGCCTACGCTTGAGGATCCACCCAAAGATGCAAGGGAGATCAAAAGACAAACACACAGATGGACAGAAACAAATACAAATAACCTCAATTTAATCAAAACAAAATCGGAAATGAAATGAGGCAGGGAACAGTAAACGATAAACAGTAAACAAGTTGGATATTTTTTGCTCCCATAAGAAAACCTAACACAGAGTAACTTTTATTCAAGACTGGCACAGCCTTTTAAACTTGAATAAAGTCAGACAAATACACAGACGAACAATCTAATAGTGGGGGAAAAAACAAGCGCAGGCAAACAACTGAAGTGGAGGAAGAAAAAAAAAAAAAAAACGAACCCAGTTACTGAGATTACTTTTCATTCTGTGGAGTCACTGCAACCTGGTTCCCACTGGCTATTATTACTAAGCCGTCAGCTGACCCTCAGAACAGAACTTTGAACTGTGATCCGACTCAAATTGTCCGTTTTTAAAGGATCTTAACTCTCAAATCAATTTATTGCTCACTGCAGTTTGTTTTGTGGATCTAAAAAAAAAAAAAAAAAGGCGGGGGGGGATTTAACTGTTCTAAATATGTTTGATTTTTGTAAAACTTAGTCTTTGTATATCAACATATGAATGAATTTTCTTTCAGAAATATCTTTTTTTAGAAGAACTTGTGTGTGACATGAATGTTACTCATTGTGTGTTCATGCATTTGTGTGTGTGTGTGTGTGCGCGCGCGCGCATGTGTATGTATGTGTGTGTGTGTGTGTGTGTGTGTGTGTGTATGTGTGTGCGAGTGAGAGCAAGAGAGAGAGAGATTTATATCAGGAAGTTTCATTACTTATGCCCACCTCCTAATACAGTTGTGTTTAAATGGTAACATGAAGAACAAGGTTGGCAGATGTGTACAAACTTCTTTTGATGGCCAATGTGCGCTATACAGGGTTCCTACAGACTCCCAAGAACAAAATTCAAGGAGTTTTCAAGGAGTTTTCAAGGGGTGTTTATTTTATTTCAAGGCAAGAGGTGGCACGAAAATTAAACCATTATTCTTTTAAAACTTCATTAAAAAAAAAATTATGTTAAAAAAAACACATGGAAAAAACATATTTGGGCAATTTCAAAGCTCTTGTGTGATTTGGGGACTACAAATGTGGGCAAAATGATGAAAAATGAAAAAAAAGTTCATGACAAGAACTGTATTTGTATCATAGCAGACATTTTAGGCACTTGAAACATGACTTTTCTTGTTTTGCTGAGCTAGAGTAATTCAGTTACAATAGGATTTTTATATATTGTTTTGCTGAGCTATAGTAATGCAATTACAAAAGGTTTTTTTTTTAACATCTAAACTGCTTTTTTTTTCAATAGTTTTTTTTATGGTGGCCATCTGGCTTCGCGTTTCATTGCTTTTGAATTATTCCAAAAGAAATAGCAAATAATACATGCTGTTTTGACTTATATAATTGCATACACTGATACAGAAATCATTTCTGATCAAAAGAAAAAAAAATACCAAGCTAGCTAGTCTGGATCCAGAGATATTGTACTCCTTGCACATCAACCGTTGCTGAAAAAAGTGATTTTGAGAAAACGGCGTTTGAAAATAAAGAAGTTAAGCAATTTTCACACACACACCTCCTTCAAATAAAGTCCTTTTCTACTAAGAAAAATGTGAAAAGACAAAATGAACACCACAGATGGTTTCAACAGACTTTCTTGAGCACAAAAACACATAAAACCCAAAACACAAGTTTTGAAAGAAAATAGTCAAATTTTCGTGCCACCTCTCCCCATAAGGCTATACTACTTGCATAAAAATTGAAAAAAAAAAGAAATGGCAGTTTGATTTTTCTGCGTTCAGGTTGATGAAAAAAATTATCTTAAAACAAATTTTTACAAACATTGTCGTGATCCTGGATTGTCGTCGGCAATTTGACCAAGGGACTTAGGGAGATAATTTGCAACTTCATCAATTTTGATGAAGTTACAAATGATCTCCCTGGGTAAAATCGCAGACGATCCAGGATCGCGACGATGTTTGTAAAAATTTGTTTTTTGAATAGTTTTTCATTAACCTAAACGCAGAAAAATCAAGCTGCCATTTCTTTTTGCCACATTAAAGATTTTTGGAGCTGATGGCTTGATTTTCAAAGGTTTTCAAGGTTTGGTCAACAGAACCACATTTTATTGATTTTCAAAGGTTTTCAAGGTCTTGAAATTCCCTGTCAGAATTCAAGGAGTTTCAAGGAGCATATGAACCCTGCTATAGCTGACAGAGATGCTCCATGACGCAGTCTACAGTTTTATGTCTGAATATTTACATTAATTTAACCAGGGCTCCCCATACCTCACCTTTTCCCCTAGCATTCCAAATGATACAATCAATCTGCTGCAAATCTGAACATTCACTAGTGTGCATTATCCACTTGTCCATCCAACCATGCCCAGGACAGCTCAGCTGCTTTTGTCAACCTCTTTCACTATTGCTGGATCTTGCCAACATGCGAAGTCAGAGAGTGTTACTATTTTGCCTTCTATTAATTAAGGCAGAGAAAATGGCAACTGGCCTACCTCTGTGACATCAGTCTCATCATCATTTATCTTCATCCAATTCAGCGCAAGATGGGCGTTGAATGCAATCCAAAGCCAATCTTGCACTGAATTGGATGAAGATATGCGACCGTTTGTTCATTTCCACCATTCCGAGTGTTGTGTATCTTACCTGAAGAAGACCTAAGAGGTCAAAACGTGTTGTGTTTTGTCCTGTGATTTGTATGTCTACGTTTTTCGGCAGAGCTTTATCAATAATTTTTCAAATTTGTTTACACTCAAATTTGTATTTTCACATCATGCAAGCAAAAGACTTAACTTTACTTACGGCATAACAGGGTTCCTACAGACTCCCAAGAACAAAATTCAAGGATTTTTCAAGAAGATTTTTCTTGAATTCAAGGCTACAATACATGCATAAAAACTGACAGGTTACAAATTGGTTAAGTAACGGACGACAATCTGGGATCGTGATGATGTTGTAAAAAATTGTTTTTAAATAATTTTCAATCAACCTGAATGCAGAAAAATCAAACTGCCATTTCTTTTTGCCACATAAAAAATCTTTGGAGCTGACGGCTTGATTTACAAAGGTTTTCCAGAAGGTTTGGTCAACAGAACGTTTAATTGATTTTCAAGGGTTTTCAAGGCCTTGAAATTAGCTCTCAAAATTCAAGGAGATTCAAGGAGTTTCAAGGAACATATGAACCCTGCATAAGATGCCATTTTTCATCAATTTAGTGACTTATAACTACTTGAGATTGCAAGAAAATTACCCTCCCTTTAAGGTTTTGATGACTAATGCTTATGATCTGAAGGCAAACAATTCAGTTTCTGTAATACATTTTCTATTGTCCAAAAAAAAATAAAAAAATAAAAAAGTCAGCAGAAAACACAGCGTCAATTGGGTAACCATAACCACAAATTTTTGGGGGAAGGTCTTATCACTTTTGTACTATTGTATGGTATTAAAGGTTGGAAATCAAGAAAGCAGGACGTTAACATATTTTCAATTGTAGCAATGTTTCTAAAAACCTTGATCAGAATCAAGAATAGTAAGGTCTGCAACTGGCTGTGTTAAGAAAAAAAACTGCATCTCTTTCAATTTTACACTGTCTAACTGGGAAAATCATGTAAACAATTTGTGGGCTCAAGAAGCAAACTCTGATCTGCTGTGGTTATGCACACAGCAAAACCTTTAAAGGCCCAAATCACTGTTATTTTTCAATTTCAATGGGGAAACTGACATACGACGCATATATATTAACTGGGTCTTTTGTGCACCAAAACACGCAAAATGCATGTCAATAGTGGGCCGGAGTGCTGCTATGTGACCATGAATTAATGAAGATGACGAACAAAAGACACAGACTTTTCCACCCCTCATCATCATCATCATCATCATCATTCTCTTGCCCATGATGGGCGTAGAGGAGAGATAACAGACACTCTCGAAGCCAGGCGCCGCCATCCGGCCCTGTCCTCTGCCTGTCGCATCAGCGTGGGGCCATCCATCCTGGTCCATTCTTTGATGTTGTCCATCCAGCATTTGGCTTGTCGTCCCCTTCGTCTGCCGCCTTCCAGCGTGCCCTGGAGGACTGTTTTGGGCAGTGAGTTGTGGCATATGACATGCCCGAACCACGACAGCTTCCTCTTCTTGACTATTGCCAAGAGGGGTTCTTGGGGGCCTGCAAGTGATGTTATTTGGCTCCTCACAAGGTCGGTCGTCTTCTGGTCTTGCCAAGGGATCCCGAGCAAGCGCCTGAAGCATTTAGTTTCAAACGTCTGGATTCTCTTGGTGGTCTCTGCTGTCATGGTCCAGCTTTCGCAGCCATACAGCAGGATGGACAGCACCAGGGATTTGTACAGCTTCATCTTCGTAGGAAAGCTGATCTCCCTGCTCTTCCAGATCTTGTTTAGCTTTGCCATTGCTGCTGTTGCGATCGCTAGTCTGGTCTTGATTTCTGTTGTAGAGCGACCGTCTTTGGTAAGAGTGGCGCCAAGGTATTTGAAAGCGTCCACTTCTTCAAGCTGTTGCCCGTTCATGTAGATTTCAGCATGGGTGTTGGTTGTGCTGTTGACCAGGACCTATACGTCTTTTTAAAATTTTTTTATTTGTTTTGTTTTTTCAAGATAAGGAAAACCTTTAAATGACCCCACCATCACGACTCATTATACCTTAAAAACTCTTTACAGAATAAAACACTTTTGTTTTATCACTGAAAAAAAACCAGGCAAAAAGAACTGAATGAGTGACCATTCCTGGAAAGGCTGTTCAGAGTTTACTACTCATCAAGGTAACATAACTGCTGGCACCTGTCCAATATCTTTTTGTATAGAGCCATAATGTTAAATCCTGCTGACCTGCATGATACTGATCCTGCAGATTGCTAGTGGGCAAGGACCACTCTCAGGCCCGAGTGAAGGCAGACCTCTCATTGGAACTCGGTCCAATGACTGGACCCCTAGTCTTAACCATATCCTTGTGAATTTCCATAACAGTAACTTGCAGCCTTATCCCTATACAATGGATTTCTTTTTTTTTTTTTTTTCAAAAACAGAACAAAGCTTGGAAATTCACATTCATCAAAAACGGAAGTTTTAAGTGGCATCTCTTTGTTCAAGCACATTCTCTTTCTGTTGTTATTTCATAAATAATCTACCATGTGTTACCATTATTCCTTGCAAGATCTTTGCCTGACACAAATATCTATAATCTGAACTGTCAAGAAGAGGTCATACAGTTTGATTATTCATATCAGAGCCACTAGATCAGGACGTCAGGGTGGGTGGAGCACTGGCATCCCTTGTGAAAACGTTAAAGGGTCAGACTACCTTCTGCACCCCTCCCCCAATATAAGAAGCAAAAGAAAAAAAAGGCACTGAATAACCAACTGAAAAAAAAAAGATTAAAGGAAAAAAAGAAGAATCTCTTCCTACTTAAATATCAATCATGTTGGCAAGACACACTAGGGGTAATAATCTCAACAAAGCAGCTTAAGATTTTAACATTTTGCTTCTTTGCTGAGTTTGCATAAACACAGCATAAAAACAGACTGCCAATTTGTTAAAACTGTTATGGTTCCCCCCCCCCCACCCCACCCCCCCAAAAAAAAAAGTTGGGAGATTAGGTGTCCCCAACTCCACTCCTCTATTTTCTTCTTTTCTGCTCCCCCCCCCCCCCCCCCCCCCCCCTTTTTTTTTTTAATTTAAAATTCAAACAAAAATTTGGAAAATGACAGTCACTCCATTTTCTTCCCCCTCTTTTCTTACATAACAAGAACCAAACATAAAGATGAGAACCCCCCTTCCCCCCGCCAAGAACATTTTAACAGTGTGTTTCTCTTTCCCTCCTGTTATTCATTATTAAAAAAAAAAGATTAAAAAGGAAGAGAGCCCCCACCCCTCGATTTTTCAAGATAAGACTGAGTGAGAGTCCCTCATACACACATACCTCCCCTTTTTTTTTGGATATATAAATCTGGAAGATACAAGTCCCGACTCCTAGATTTTACAATGAGACAGTCCTCCTCCCTACCCAGCTCTTGAGATGGATTACCAAGCTAGCTAGTGGAAACAAAAAACATGAAGAAAGACTGAAAATACATTATCTACCATCTTTAAAATTTTGAAGACTCAGAGATGACCAAATAAAGTAACAGCATAGGCAATATGGATCCAGACAAACTTAAAAAAAATCCTTTCACTGTCATTACAAGCAGTGCCCTGACGAACTATTACCTGAGAATTAATATTTGTTGCGCTAACGCAAAAATCACGCGTATTTCACGCATTTCACTGACCTGCGTACGCAATTTTTGACTTGCAATGCGTAAGTCGTAAGCAAAAAGCCTTGGTCTACAGGCAGTGCACCGAAATAAAGAAACTGGTGTCAGCGTCTGAAGCAGTGACTCTCTCACCTGCCTCACTAAGACCCGTTTTGTTTTTGTTGCATTTTTGCACCCACTGGCTAAGAAGAATCTGGATACTGCGACAGCTAATAATGCGCTGTAGTGATCATAAAACAGACTATAGATAGTGTCTGACGTGCAGGCTGTGATGTCACGCGTGTCGTCAGTGTAGATCCCGTGAATCTGCCGTCATTCTTTCCCGCAGTTTATGGAAAACAATGGCAGAGAAAAAGCAGCAATCCCTTTCGTGTTTCTTTTCGCAGAAATGGCCACTGGATCAGAGTGTTTCAGAATCATCAACTCCTCCTTCCTCAGAAGTCGAACCTTCCACGTCTACAGCAGAAGTGGAGCATTCAGGGATTAATCCGATTTCATCTTTGGAGGTGGAAAGATCAGACAGTATTAAAAAGACCTTGTTTGACCTTGACGAGATCATATGACTTTTGTGCGGACGCAAAATCAGGCCAGTCGTACGCATTTTTTCAGCCAGTCTGCGTATGACGTATGCAACCGACAAAAACCTAGCGCAATCCATGGAGCACTACTGAAAAACTCATATTTGAGAACAAATATTTGGAAGGAATCGTTTTACTTTTGGTGACAGAACTGCATTTTATGGCAAATGCACTTCCCACATAAAATAAAAAATGAGGTAGGAACATTATCTCTAAAGAAAAACAAACAACTCTGAACAGAAAAAAAGTATGGATGATGTAAAAATTACAAATAATATGATCAGAATACACTTTTTTTTTTTTTTTTAATAAACCCTGAGCAAACACATGCAATTCTATTGCATAGTTTTTTTAACAACTGGGCTGGGTTATCAAAAAAAAAAGAAAGAAAAAAAAGCTGCAAGGCTTAAATAAGTCCCATGAACTGAAACTGAATTGAACCCATTCCCATTATCAGGTTGCCCCATATGTCTGAAAATCAAATGTCTGGAAATGTGTCATGTATTAAAATAAATACATCACAATACAATCTTTGTGTAATTCTGTCTATGTATTATCGTGAGTGTGTTACCCAACACACATACTTCATCAGAGCTTGACTTAGAACCCAAACCAAAAATCTAGATCACTCAGACGAGTTCAAAAGGTAAAATGCCTTGTCAGATATTTTCTGGTCTTTACATATTACAGTAGCAACATCCCGGCCAATGTATTATTTTCACTTCCTTCTTCTGGAATTTGAAACATCCGTCTGAATTGACTCTGACTGTTGACAGGCTAACTTAATGATCGACTCAAGACCGTGAGGTAACTGGCCATCCACATTGAACCGTTTTCTATGACGAATATTTTCTCATGTTTCATCGTAATATTTTACGACAGAAACTGTGTTTCAGATCGTTCGGACAACTGGGTATGTGACTAAATACCAATCTATGGTTACTTATTGTTGAAAACAAGACTTGAGAGTAAGACTAAAGCCTACAGCCGTAGAGGACTCAGGGAGTGATCCAACTGTGAATCCGCCATGACGGCCGACGGAACACCTACAACCGAAACTTTGTGTTATCTCTTCCTATAGACAATCAGCCAGACCATTCTAAGATAAACAGGCTCCTAAATTCTCTATTGAGATATACACCTTATTTATCCGCTTCAAAGCCATTGTGAATGACCCGTGTACACAATTTGAACAGTCACCACCACTGTGTTTGACAACAGGAACGAAAAATACCCCACTTTAGCGGGCACGCATGCGCGATTACCATGCAGGTTGTGCGCAGAACCGGGAAAAGCCAAAAGAAAAGGGATGACTAAAGCGCTATTTCACATAAGGCGGTCTCGTAGTCTGCACTTTTGATTTCAACTTTGATATATTTTTTTCTCCCATGTCTCTTAAACAATGTTAACAGCTGTGCAATGCTCATAACCTTTAGCTCCGAGGTCAAAGCAGACTCGCTTATACAATATCACGGAGTCCACTGGCTGTCTGCTTTGCGCATTTCATTGTTCGATCACCTTTCTCGTTTCGTTTTAAAACTTCATTTCATTTTTGAAACTGGACATCATCAACAAAATGAAGCATCAAAATAACAGAGTAAGACTGGTTGATAACGTGAAAGAGCTATATCTATAGAAAGAAATTTCAGGAGATTGAGAAAAAAAAAATTCTTAAAGAATTTTAGGGAAGATGAGAGGCGGGGCCAAGCAAGAAAACTGAATGGAGAAAAAAAAAAAAATCCAAACATGTCAAATTTTCAGTGAGACAGTGATAACATACCTCTCTCTCTCTCTCTCTCTCTCTCTCTCTCTCTCTCTCTCTCTCTCTCTTTCTTCTTCTTCTTCTTCTCAGTAACCAGTCCAGTGCTGTTCTCTCTTTTTCTGAATGAATTTGCAATAGAAGTGATTAGAAATGGGGGTGATGAGGCAACATTTACGTATAGTCATTTTGAACATTGCCTTTGGCATATGATGAATCCCTCCTGTCCAAAACATAGGCCTAAGCTGGGTAACAGACGCAATTAAACAGTCTACAGAGGGCAGCGACAACACTCCGTCTAAATGTGAATATGAATAAAAGTAAGTTAGCTGTATTTAGAAAAGGTGGATACTTATCAGCTAGTGAACGTTGGACTTGCAATAGACTCCTTGTGTCTGATGTCAATGTTTATAAATATTCAGGCATTTATTTTTCAACACGTTGAGAGTTACTGCTTCGTGTCAGAATCTTGCCTGCAGAGCATGCGTTGTTATGTATAGTGGAAAAATTGCTTAGTTAAGTTAAAATGCAATTCTCTTGATGTTTGTTTTAAAATGATTTCATACCACAAATACAACCATTCGTTCAGTATGATGCTGAATTGTGGGGACTAAGTAATACTGCACACCTCTATGAAAAAGTAGCCTGCATCTCTGCTCTCAAAAAGTTTTGGGGGATTCATGCACAAACACCGAGTGATTTGGTATATGGAGACACGCAGATACTCCCATTTACATAAACTCTGCCGTTAGGTGTATACACTATTAGTTAAAGTTGACAAGAATGGATGAGATACGATTAACACGAAGAGCATATAGAACATTATTTGAGTTGGACTTTCATCATAAGACAAACTGGACATCTGACATTCTCTGTGAATTATAGGTTTATGTGTTTGGGTTAGGGTATGTAGGCCTAAGCTTATAGTTAAACCAAGGCGTTGGGGGAGTAAATGAGTTTCTCGCTTATTTAGAGAAAAAAGACTAGTATTTTGCAGATAGCAAGGATGGAATTTTCATGTCAACAAAAGTGATAGGTTAAGTATAATTGAGAGTTTTGCACAATGGTAATCGATAAAATGGTTTTAATGTTGAATATAGACAGACATATTAAAATTATTACAACAAGATTCAAAATCGGTAGCCTATTTCTGATATTGTTGTACATAAATATCAATACAATCAACACACCCGGTACCCTGTAGATTAAATTTGTCCATTATGTACAGAAGAGAAAGAAGACAAAATGCATTTTATTTTTGTGCTGTCCTTTATTAAATGATATCAGGGAACGTTAGGCCTATATGCTTTCCATATAGATATCGAAGTTTACTTCTAGCGTCTAATAAGGAACGAGCAACGAGAAACCTGTCCATTTATTAAGCAAAGCATTTAAGCTACGATCTGTTTTTGTTTCTTACTGTAATATATTGAACCAGCCTTTTTTTTCTTCTTTTTTGACATAAAAAGATTTGAATGATTGTCCAGCTGCACCCTTCCATGAGGGGCAAGGCCTATTCATGAATAAAATCTCTCTCTCTCTCTCTCTCTCTCTCTCTCTCTCTCTCAAATAAAGATAATAGCTCTGCAATGCCCATAACCTTTCACTCAGTGGACGCAACGGGCTCATTTATATGATCTCACGGAGTAACCGAGTGTGATGGAGTGGAGTGGTAGGGGTGTACAGGCGAAGACAAGGCAGATGGTAATAAGTGCAGGTGCCAAGAGACAGCAGCCAGTCAAAAAGACGCAGAGGACGAAGCGGAGTTTTCTCCCTTTTATTGTCCTTCCATGCCAGTCGCTCAGAGAACACTCGATATGTACTGTTTGTACTAAAAAAAAAAGAAGAAAAGAAGACAACATTAAAATGTCACAAGGTATTAAAAACAACAACAACAACAAAAAACAGTCCACAACACTTCTTTTTAGGAGGTATTCAACAAGAAATCAGTCCTGGAGTATTCAAACTGTCCCGATCTGACCAAGTCAGTTAACTATGCAAGCGTTCAGTCGTCTAGGCGGGCACTGAGGGTTAGGCTTTTTGTTGGCTTCCCTACCAGACGCGTAGACCTCCGTGGGGCTGGGGTAGGTGGGCCAGTAGCACATACCAGAGATGGAACAGGAGAGCGCACAGGGTGGCCAGTCATCACCAGCGTCGGTTGGGGAGCCGCCTGCCTGGGCACCGGAATACCGTAGAGGACTGGCTCATCCTCGCTGTCCGATTCACAGTCAGAGGCGGGTGGAGATGGAGTTACCTCTGACTGGTCATCGTCTTGCAAGTCCAAGGAGGCACTCGCAGGCAGCAGGTTCTTCCTGTGGATGGCTCGTTCTGGACCGCCAGCCAGGGGCTGGACGGAGTAGACAGGTAGGCCGTCATAGGGTCGTGACGTCACCCGGTAGAAGTCAGGTTTCCTCTTCCATTTTTGCTGTGCGTTAGTGTAGGTGCAGGTATTTGATTCCCCTCCTCTTTTTCCCCATTAAATGACAAAATCCCTCGCCCCCTACCCTCCACCCTTATGTCATCAACATCCAATAGTAGCACTGACCTATCCACCTCTGCAGCACCAGCCCACTATATCCTCCACCAACATACCCTCACACTACCATACCCCCCCCTCCCCCGATATAGAACTTACAGCTATCTTCCCTTCCCCCTCCCTACACCTTCTCCATTTATCTATATTTCTTCTTTACTCAGACACCAGTCCCTCCCTCTTCTCCATCTTATTTTCTTTCAGTTTCATATACTATCTCCTCTATACGATTTCCCCTTCCCTCTTTCCTGTATGTAGGTGAAGATGTAGGTATGTGAGTCTCTTCCCCCTTTGCTTGTTTTTTTTTCTTTCTTATAGACATGTTAACCCTTTTCTCATTGATCATTTCCATTTTTTTCCAACCAGCATTATCATATTAATACCAACATTACTTCACTTATCGCAGTTAGTATCATGATCGTTATCCAACAGTATTGTTTACTTTTCCAATGATACTCTTTGCATTAGTTTCCCCCTTTGTGTGGTGTGTGTGTGTGTGTGTGTGTGTGTGTGTGTGTGTGTGTGTGTGTGTGTGTGTGTGTGTGTGTGTTAGTATCATGGTCGTTATCCAACAGTATTGTTTACTTTTCCAATGATACTGTTTGCATCAGTTTCCCCCTTTATGAGTGTGTGTGTGTGTGTGTGTGTGTGTGTGTGTGTGTGTGTGTGTGTGTGTGTGTGTGTGCACGCGCGCGCGCGCGCGCGCGCGCGCGCGGTGTGTGTGTGTGTGTGTGTGTGTGTTCCTTTTTTCATTGATTATTTCCATTTCTCCCCAACCAGTATTATTACATTAATACCAACATTATTTCACTCATGACAGTGATTATCATTCAACAGTACTGTTTATTTTCCAATAATACTGTGTGACTGACCATTTTTTGTCCGATCACAGTTTTTACAATAGCTCCGCTCACCGGAGCGAGTTTACTGAAAAACCGGTTAGTTAGGTTGGGTAACTGGTGTTCACCTGTACACCGTTGTAGTGACGCATGGTTTCTGCGCACGTAGGTGAGCTCAGCGGAAGTGCACCTCGCGTGAGAAGTGTTCTCTGACAGTCAGGTAAACAAGCAGACGAACTCCGGCAGAACGACACGGGAGCTTGAAGAGAGCGGTCCAGCTAACTTGTTATTTTAGGGAGTGCGACGCTAGAAAAGAAAGAGTACTCCCTTACCCACATGGGATGGGCAGCAGTCCATGGATGATTTCTGGTCCTCTCTTCACTTGGGGGCAAGCAAAAGCATAAGTCAAGTTGCTGAACCCAGTGATGCCAGTTTGTTGCTTGCCGAGCTGCCACCAGTTCCGACTCATCCACCAAATTTTGTGGACAACCTGGTTGAGTTGGAAGTGGGCTCTCCTGGGTCTGCTGAAAAATTGGAACCTCATCCCTCCAGAATGGTGAGAAAGCAATCACCAGGAAGGAGCGAGTCTTTTAGACTTGATTACTCAGATCGAGGACACGGGCAGTCGCGGAGGTCTACGTCTTCGTCAAGGTCAGCCTCTAGCAGACAGCGATGCCACAGATTTGGGTCAGTGTCCCTGGCGTGAGAACACAAGCAGAGTCTGAGGCAGTCGAATCCTGAAGCAAGGTCACAGGGACGACAGCACGGACATCATGACAGGGACTTAAGACCTAAAGATTCCAGGCACTTTATAGTGGCAGGAGGCGTGACGGACGAACATGGGCCCCGTCGAGCTCTCCCCTGCCCTCGAGAGTAACTTGGAGCAGGCACCAAAGTAGGTCACACAGAAACAGGTTTTACTGCCATGACCACCACGACTGCGCCGAGAGTGAGTCGGAATTGTATTTTGACTCCTCAGACAGCAGCAGGGAAAACAGTCCTGATAGGCATCCCCATTCTGGACCAAGAGGAAACCCCTGGAAATCGCCCCCAAATCTACAGTATGACAGGAACACAAACTGGCTGTCATTCAAATACAGGTTTGACAGCTATAGGACAGCCCTCAACTGGTCTGAGAATGAGAGTCAGGATTACCTGGGATGGTGTTTGGAAGGAAAAGCCCTAGACTTCTTCATTATTGCCACCAAGATGGGCAGTCAGTGCTCATATTGCCAAATGATGAGGAAGTTGGAAGCACGCTTCGGGGCCAGAGAGCTGACTGAAACAGCCAAGCTCAAGTTCCAACAAGCCAGCCAAAACCCAGAGGAGTCCCATGAGGACTGGGCAGACAGGGTCACAGTGCTTGCTGATTCAGCCTTTAGAGACCTGCCAGAAAGTTATGTACAGGGCGAGGTGATCAGCAAATTTTGCATTGGTAATCTGGACAAGGGGGCAGGGAAATATGCCTATCTGGAGAGACCCAGAACCATGGAAGAAGCCATCCATAAAGTGAAGTAGTACCAGCACGTCTCCCTGGTCATGGATGAGGCACCAAGGAAAGTTCAGGAGGAGCCACAGGTCAGTTCTGGTTTTTCCAAGCAGGATCTGGACAGCTTTAAGCAGATCGTGGAAAAGCTGACCGCTCGTCTGCAGCTTATAGCTAAAGAAAGTGGAAAGCAAGCTCCTGACAGCCCGGATTCCAACATCGTGTTTTTACTGCAAACAAGTTGGGCACCGGAAAAAAGATTGCAGGCAGTACCAGAAGTGGCTGCAGAACCAGTCTGGCAAAGGGGATGGAAGGAAAGGAAGGGACCCCAGCTCTCCAGTCAAGGTTCCAGTTCCTTCACACCCTGGCAATGCTGTGAGGACCATATTCCGTGGCAGGATTTCCAAGGTGCAACCTTCGGTATGGTCCAAGGCAGTGGGCGCTACTGGCAATACTCTGCCACATATGCCTAGTGCTTCACCGCTTAAAGTATCCAACCAGCCCCAGGCAGTCAGCACCTCATGCAAGAATTTGAAGGAATCACCTCAAGCAGGGCCTGAGGTTATTCAAATTGCTAGGGTCAGGGCCGGTTCTAAGGTGAAAGTGACCATGAGGGAGAACAGGTCAGGATGCCAGAGTCAGGTTTCAGGTACAGCTGGCAAATCAAGTTGCACTGGAAAAGTGTCAGCCAGGGATACTCAGGACAGTAGGGGTATTGGGCAGTCTAGCCCGCATCAGGAGGGACCCAAGATGGGCCTTATAGGATCTAGTGAAAGGGACAGGGAATCTTCGGACAAAGGGCCCACAACAGGAAAAAGACACACGGACTCAAACCCTACTGCTGAGATCCAGGATGCCAGAACTTCTCACAGGGACATGTCTGTACATTGCCACAGATCCAGGAAGGCAAGGGAGGCTGGTTCCACATGCCAGGAAACCCAAAAGAGGTGCAAGAAGTGTTTGATTCCCAGCTGTGGGGAGGCTAACAAGTATCCGAAAGCTCCTGCCTTCATTCACCATCTGCCCGGCATATTTGATGAAAGGCTGCCACCTTCATCAAAGGTTGTTTTGCTGGGCCAAACACAGGCACTTAGACAGGCAATGGCATGGCTACTGGGGCCATGTGGAAGCTGGGAAAAGCTGGTAGACTTCATCAGCAGGCAGCACTGCACCAGCTTGGGCGATACAGTCTTCACCAACTGCCAGAAGGAGGCCATGAAGGCTTTTAGCCAGCACGTGGGAGAGCCAGTTCCAAAAACACTTCATCTGAAGTCTGTGCCAGCTCTCATTCACTGGAAGGCACTATTGGTGTTGATGGCCTGTATGAGCCTAGAGAGGCAGAGCTGCTGGCGGAGGAAGTACCTAGCACCAGTGGACATGGAATCCCCTGAGCCTTCTGCTTGCTGTTAGGGTACCTGAGAGAGAGACTGTGATGGTATGCTGAGGGGTGTGCAGAGCATTGTGGCAGGCCATGGATTGGTTTGTTGTGTCACCGGATGGCTGGAAGTGATTGGTCCGGTTCCCCTGAATGCAGCGTCTTCTGTCCGCCCTGGGTGACGTACACGTCTAGGATGGGCAGAGGGAAGCGATGGCCACTTTTGGCCAGTGTATCGGTGGGGGGTGGGGGGGTGGGGGGGGGCTGGTTCAGGGTAGCTTCCAGATGTGCCCAGCTGAAGCAGCAACCGTCCTGGTTCACTGAAAGGTCGTGCTGCTTCTGGTGGCGCGGATGGACCCACAGGAAAGTTAAAACTGGCGGGAACACTGTCCAGCACCGGAGGCCTAGGAGCCTGCCCAGGCAGTGATACCTTTGGCGTCTGCTGACCTTCCGAGGTGGCTGAAGTAGTGGAGCCATACCAGATGAGGTCACAGACTGGCAATGGATCAGTTTCCATGGGCCTGTTGGCTCGCAGTGCTTTCCGCGTCTCCAGTTGCTAAACAGGAATCACTCTCAGAGGACCTGCAAATCAAAACTAACCAGACATGGGCTCAAATGAGGTGAAGAGCTCCCTTCCTCACTGCAACCCTGGATGAAAAGCTTTCATCATAAAGTCAGGGGGAGTGTAGTGACGCACGGTTTCTGCGCACGTAGGTGAGCTCAGTGGAAGTGCACCTCGCATGAGAAAAGTGTTCACTGACAGTCAGGTAAACAAGCAGACGAACTCCGGCAGTATGACATGGCAGCTTGAAGAGAGCGGTCCAGCTAACTTGTTGTTAGTTTAGGGAGTGTGACGCTAGGCCTTGAAGAGAGCGGACTAGCTAACTTGTAGTTAGCTAGGGAGTTCGACACTCGGCCTTGAGGAGAGAGCGGACTAGCTAAATTGTAGTTAGCTAGGGAGTTCGACACTCGGCCTTGAGGACAGCAGACTAGCTAACTTGTAGTTAGCTAGGGAGCTACATCGTACTACAGTAACACTAGTGACAGACCAGTGCTAGGGCCTCCAGTTGTTGTTGTTGTTGTCGTACCCTGGCTAAAAGACTCCAGGGATCATCCAAACAGCTGAAGTACTTGAACACTATGGTACAAATGCATCAGCTGGGGATGGGAACATTACGTGTGTGACTGTTTTTGATTACCCCGCCACATGGGCAGCCACACTCCGACTTCGGGGGATTTCGGAGACTGATATGTTATGCTAGGAGCTTGTCACAACTGAAGACAATCCCCGCATAACTGTGCAGAGCATAATATTTTGATGTAGCCTTGGTGTTCTAGCCTATGTCAATTGGTCTGACACAGCCTTAAGCTAAGGCGGTAGGGCCTCCAGTTAACAGGAGACAGTTTTGCCCTAGCACTGCGACAGAACAGCCATAGACGGTTACAATGGCTAGGACGGCTTTGACAGTACCACTGCAGGAGACTGACAGAAAGACAGTGACTGTGTGTGACAGACCTTACTTGGTAGTTCATGCCAGTGAAGGGCTTGGGAAAGAATCCTGACGAAACCCCCAAACCAGAGTCTGGACTGACCAGGTAAGGTAGAGTGTGTGTGTGTGAGTGCAAAAGTGCTGGGTATATAAACGAACTTCTCTTGAGTGTAGGGAAAATACTTCACTGTGTAAGCCGAGTGAGTGCGGGTAGCCAACCAGTCTCTGAAGAAATTTCAGCTAGTTTGCCTACACACAGTCCAGCCAGCAAGGGACTCAGTTCAGTTGTTGTGACAGCCAGGTATGTTGAAATAGTTAACAAATTGAGTCTAAATCGAAATTGTTTCTCCCCATGGTTAGGCGCTTGTAACTTCCTCAGCGCCAGTGAAGGTTTTTGTTTTTTTAAAAAGAAAAGAGAGAAAACATTCATGGGTTTGCTATGCTTTTAATTTGCTATGGTGTAGGAGTAAACTATGGTTTAACCTCCGTCGGATAGAAAGAAGAGGAAGCATGCTGTGATCGAAATAGGACATGGCTTATGCTTTACTATTGTCTCAAAAAGGGAAAAAAACAAAGTTGTTGTTTATTCTTTGCTAAAGGGTTACGATGGTGAGCTCCAGAGGTGAGCAATGGAAACTGTTGTGTGTTCATGGTGTTCCCAAATTATGCTGATTTATACTGTGGGGAGCTAAATGGAAACCTTTCTCGTTGTGACGAGATGGATGAGTGGTAGGTGGGTCCTCTAGGGGAAGGACTTGGAATAATATCTCTATGAGAATTATATCAACATTTCACCTTCACTCTCTCTCTTACTAGTGGTGGAAGGAGCAACTTTCCGGTACTAGTCATCGAAAGAAATTTATATTTATGTTATAATACTGGATAGTGGCTCTGAGTTAAGTTTCCTTGGGCCTGTACTCTTAAAAGTACTTGTAGCTCTGAGAGACAGAATTGAAGAGAGAAGTTCAAGCAGTCAACACTGACTGAACAACAGAGAACTGACACAAGTTATATACACAAGTTTAAAATTCAGATCTTTGCCAAGTCATTACTATAATGACTGAAGAATTGTTAGCCTGCACTTGTTTTTTCCCACAACTTAATTGTTCAGCATTATAATGTTTGGTCAATCGGTGGGAGATAGCATCTCTTAGGAGATCCAAGTAAAGGTTGTTCTGTACAATTCTTAGCCACTCACAGTGCTTGGGTTATTGAACAGCAGAGCTGACCACTCAGACTGTTCTATATTTTTTTTTTATCTCCCTTGCATCCTTGAATGGATCCTCAAGCATAGGCTCAAAGATTGTCCCCTACATTTTATACAGTTTGCATAATGCTTTTCGTTTTTCAGCAACTTTTTTTTTCCTTTCCACGCTTTCGTTTTTTTTCCATTTACTACTCTTCGCTGGCTGCTGTGCGGGTGCTGTTGGATTCTTTTTTGAACCCTTGGTGGTGAGAACACCACAGAATTATGGACTGTGGTGTGTCTCTATTTGACACCAAGAGCAAGACACAATTAGCCGGGTCTCCCTGATGAGTCCGATCCAGCGGACGAAAGGCCTAGGAGCAGGCAGTACAAATAGATCTGTCTTCGAAGGGGAGTATGATGGTTCCCTCAGGCAGCTAGTGAAGGGTTTCTCATATTTATGATATATTCCCCCATTTTCTTTATTTTTTTTTAAAAAAAATTCAGATCTTTGCCAAGTCATTACTATAATGACTGAAGAATTGTTAGCCTGCACTTGTTTTTTCCCACTACTTAATTGTTCAGCATTATATATATATATATATATATATATATATTATTGTCTGTTCTATAGGCTGAATTTCAGTTCTCACTATTTCATCATCAAGTGAGGGAACAGTCTGATCCCACTGAGTGTCCAGTTGGAGTAGTTTACTCAGCTTTATTCGGAGAGGATTGTTGATCTCTCTCTGGTGGCTGGTAACTGATCCTGCAGTGTAGACCGGTTATTGTAGTGCTGGACTGTGGAGAGTCTGTCCCCTGTCTGGCCCAGAAAGTTGTATCTGGCGTCGCCCTGGTTTCTGGGGTAGCCACTGTGTGTGGTTTAGCCACAGTTTGTAGCGTGACCACGATCCCAGTTCTGTGATGAAGAGAACCTGGTCTGTAGGTAAGTCGCTGAGTGGCTGGTTCGTCGAGTTCACACATTTACCCTCTTATCTTTCAGAAGAGGCATGAGAACTCAGCCAGCAAAGGTTTTCTCTCTTGTAGAGTTTCTACTATAATTATCAATCTCCACTTTTGTTTAAAGGCTGAGTTAAGCTTACAAAAGGTTAGGAGACAGTAATACAATGCTACACAATTTCAGTCAAATACTCTTCCATGTTTCTTATGAATTAAATCACATTAACTTGGGCTACACTTAGTCCAAGTACCCATGTGGTGTAGACTTAAATTCATACACAACAAATCATTCCAACAATCGCCAGCATTTGTAAATCAGCTTAGCAGTTTTCACCTAGTACAGGCATACTGTTTTTCTGATCTAAATTTATCATTTATTTATCATCTTAACAGATGGAATTGCATACTGGCAAAAGTCAAGTTGAACACAAAAAATAGTGGCCAGAGCATTAACAGAGAATCATAACCACATGGTGGTAGCAAACTACTACACAGAATAATCATTCATCATTTTGATAAATGTCACCAAGTATGGTCACAAAGTTACACTGCTAAACCACATGGTATACAAAAAATCAATGCATAGATTCGAAAATGTAAAACATATTGTTAACTCACATGTTCCTCTGATGAATCAGTGAAATGTTAGACTCAGGGGTAGAGTAGAGCAAGATCAGTATGCACTCTCTCTGTTCACCCCCTTCTCTGTCTATTGTGTTTCACCTACAGCTGGTTTGCAGGAAGAAGTGGAGCTCAGGGACTATGTGTCTCCTATATGTATTCTAAACTGCCAAATCAAGTTTCTGATCTGGCTGACAGAGTGTCAATCAAAATGAGACAAAGGGAGAACGTTTGCCGTCATTCCTCACCCCTTTCAGTGGATTGGTCCACGTGCAGACGTTTGAACTCTGCCGGGGCCTTTGCGCGGAGATCAACAGCCAGTAAATTTATGCGGCCAGTCGTTAGCATGAAGCGTGCAGATGAGAAAATATTAAAGGGGGGGGGGGGGGGGAGGGGGGGAGGAGAAGGAAGAGGGTTTCTGAGAGAAGGCCAGGTGCCTTTGTGTCAAGTGGCAGAAAGGAAGGGGGGGGGGGGGTGTGTTGGGGAGAGCGGACAACGTGCCTTTGTGTGAGCAACAGGCAATGCAGTGGTGATGTGAGACAAAGGTTTTGCTGTGTCATTCCACTATACTCATGTGCTAAGGGGACAGAGGGTCGTTGAGGGGGGAGGTGGTGTGAGAACAATGACGCGGAGTGCGACATGACGTAACTTTTCTTGTAAAAGATCATGTTAAGCCGGGCGGCTCACGCCGTTCTAAGAGAGAGAAGGTGTGTGTGTGTGTGTGTGTGTGTGTGTGAGAGGGGAGAGTTGGTATAGATTTGAAATCTATTCTCTCTGTCTTTTGTACAAATTATACGAAATGGGACCGATCAGATGGATTTGTCAAGCATTTCGTTACACTCATAATATATATATATATATGTATTGCTGATACCAGTGATGAATAACCTTTCTCTTATGTATTTATTACTGATGGATAGAAATGTATGGAAATCATCCTGACAGTTAAATTGTTTTGATAGATGCTTTCTTATGATAAATGGGAATGTATGGAAATCATGTTGAGTTATATAAAGCCAGCTTATGCTATGTTATGTTATGTGATGTATAATGAACATCTACCTGGTGTTAAACAAGAATGTGCAAAGATTGTGTCATATATTGAACATGGATATTGATAATGGCAAATAATTACTTTTGATAAAAATGAAAAAAGAAAGATGAATGAAAACGTTTTCTCTTGAGAGGTAGTGATCTTGTAAAATGTTAGAACATTATGTTATGATCTTGTGAAATGATCAAAACCTTTTGTTTATGAACGAGATGAGAGAAGGTAATGATACACTAATTATACTTTCGCTCATTGTGATGGTCTATGTGAAAATCTTCGGTTATACTATCGCTCATTACGAAAAGGTCTATATGGTAGTCTTTCCTCACTAATGGGAAGGTTATGATTTTGAAGAAAGATGACGTCTCAGCGTGTTGAACTTTTGAGATATTAATTTTGAAAGAACTAAAGTGTTTCCTTTTGTTGAAACCTTGTCGATTTTTGGCTGTGGATAAAGTGCTCTGTTTACGATAAAAATAGAAAGCCATTATTAACTGTGAGTGTGATTAAAAGACTCTGGATAGTAGGCTAGATAGTCAAAGACGTTTTCTCAGTTTTCCGCCAGGTTGAGTTAACCCTGGTGTCCTTGGGAACTGGTTGTCCCTACCTCAGGTCCGGGGCCTGTTGTGTGTCCCCATTCTCCACAGTGCCAGGTGTGCGAGATGTTGGTGCATGCCAGTATAGACCCGACAATCCAACCTGAGCCAGCGCCTCTTCTGTGAGAGAAGTCGTCACGTTGGGTTCGAGACCTAAGTCCTGTTCGCCAGCTGCGCCCTGTGCTGGTCCTGCCTAGACAGAACCACCGCCTGTGTTGACAACGACCTGCAGTGTCAGCGTCCTTCCTGCGCATCGTTACACCCTTCCTGTCGTCGATCTTGCGCATTGTGAGACCCTTGTTGCTGAGCAGTAACAGAGCCACAGCTCTTGGAGTGGAGGCTTGTCATGGTCGCTAAGCCAGATGGCCCTACCACCCCTACTCACACCTATCACACTAGATCAGACAACACAGCACACTAACACAGCTTTACACTCATGCACACTCCTTGATTTCACACACACACTATGGCATCACCACTCACGTCCATCCACAACTGCACACCAGTATTCCACTTCTCCACTGACCCACCCTACCCTGCTATGACCTAGGGGACCCTAACCTATCCTAAGACACCAGTTGCGGTATATCACTGAGACCTGGGGATGTAGCGATAGCCCGCACACGTGGTGGCTAACTACCAGGGACAAGAACAAACCCAAGGGACTCTAATCTCTAAACTACTACCATCCACCCCTATCCGCAGGACTCACCCTTCTTTTTTGACCCGGGACCACTACCACACCAGTCGCTGCATCCCTAAGGGAGGCAACAACAGGTACCCTATCCTGTGCTGGCCACTACATCCCTAAAGGAGGCAGCAACTAACACCCCTAACCCTACTACAAAATTGGACAACCCTTCCTCCCCGGAAAACACTGCTCCTCGGCGCTGTCCATGGCCTCTCGCAGGCTGACTCCTCCCCAGAAGACCGTGCTCCTAAGCGCTGTCCATGGCCCCTCGCAGGCTGACTCCTTCCCAAAAAACCCCGCTCCTCGGCACCTTCCGTGGCCTCATGAAGACGACTCCTCCCCGCGATAAGCATGACACCCAAACACACACACACACACACACACACACACACACACACACACACACACACCCAGGCTCCCTCTCGACGGGCCCAACTCTTGAAGGAACCCCTCCTCCTCTGAAGGCTCCGCTGGAACTGAGGGTGAAGGAAGGCCTGGCGCAACACCCCCTCACAAGGCGCCTGAACAGGGCGGTCCTTCCCTCCTGGGAAAGAGGAACAGGTGGCTGGAGAACTGCCTCACAGACGGCAGACGGCCTGGGTGGACTTCCCCTCCCGGAAGAGCACAGGTAGCAAGAGGAGACCTGCCTCACAGACGGCAGATGGCCTGGGTGGTCTCCCCCTCCTGGGAGAGAAGCAGGTAACAGGAAGCCGACACTCACCTGCCAGCACACGGCAGCAGGCTGCGGTGATCTGGCCCCAGCCTCGGCATGGAAGCAGGATACCTGCTGAAACAACTGTAGGCCACTACTATAGTGTTGCTTCTATCTGAGTAACCAACGCACATAGCCTACTTGGTATGGTTTTGACTCTCCATCTCCCTTGCTTACTTCCCACTTGGGCATGAGAGTGACTCCTTAAATTTTGAATACCTCCCCCCCCCCTCCAACCCGTTACTAGACCCATTACTGGACAACCCCTACCACAGCAGTAAAGCCGTATTTCTCGCTGAGCCAATCTACGTTATTACATATGAAATTAGGTATCACACCCAAATCTCGGAAAAGAAAAGAAAACTAACCCAAACGACTCCAACGCAGACTCCATGGGCCCCCTTAGGAAATACTAAGTAGTCTAGGAAATGGGCGATTTCACAAGGAAATGTCTTCACATAATACTCAGTAGTAATGGACATCTCTCTACAAAAACTTACCAATTTCCAGCAGTTTACACTTCCAACACGTTCACACGAGAGAATCGGCTCGCAGCCACAATCCTTCACATTCTTACCCCTCTTTGCACTGTCAAGTATAATCATACATCGAAAAACAACATGATTTGCTCGCCAAAATTTCCATCCGTCACCCCCATCTTATGTCATCTCTTGTCAGTTGACCCAGTTCTTATCCCTTGTTATGCCAACATAACCACACTTCATATAATATTACATGCTGCACACCATCCATTCTTTATCCTACCGACTGCTAAGCCACTCACCTTAAAATTTACCTCTCCCTTCTTTCTGACTACTAAAATTCAAAATGGGACTGTCTCCCCACAACCTAAGGTATCTCTCTCCAACCCTGTTTTGTCACAATTTTATATATCCCCGTACATGTGATGACTGTCACTTGCTCTACAGAAAACCTGGTGCGTTTGTTCACACACACACACACACACACACGTCAAAGATACAGTCTGCACGCGCATGACACTCGCGTCGAGAACTATGACTAATGAAAGTGAAAAGACACCAACATAACTTGAATGGTCACAACCGTACCCCGGTATAAACCACTCACCCACAAATCGGCATTGGCCCTACTGTGCAGTTAACCGATTCCGATGCTGTGCAGGGCAACTCCGAAATCGTTACTCAGCTTCAACGCATTACTACTATTTACAACTGAAACTGAGCACAATCATCAAACCTCTTTATGATTCATGCAGACACAGCTGCACCTGACACATATTATGATCCTATACCAAATGCAACTACTCATATCACTATCTTCTTGAAACACTGAAATCAACATGAGCTAGCCACAATCAATATCTGCTTCACCGTCCATCAATGGTTATAATATCGAATCCAAGTTGTCTAGCTAAACTGCCCCGTAACAATCGAACTCAGGAACCGCTATGTACACTACTTACAAGATACACAGAAAAGAGGTGACAACACAAACCGGCTGACAACAAATTTCAACCACGAAACCAAGACAACATCATACCAGACAACCAGTATACGCAACGAACACAATACCAACTAATCACAACATGAGACAACTACAGTACAACTCGACCAAAATACAAGACAACCTGACGAACCACAACACCACGAACATAACAGATCACCAACCTGGACAGACAGACGATCAACCACACCAGTTCTGCAACTGGCTGAAAGTGGCTGCCAACAAGGACGACACAGACTCGGCACAGGCCAAGGGCACATCAACCCGACGAGGACCTGGCCCTAACTATGACTCGAAGTCACTCACTCAGCAGAACTAACGGCGCTGCCGCCGCACTTGCAAGGAGTACGTCCACTCCGACGAACACCAGGGACCGAAGTGAAGCTACCCCAACGCATTCCACCCTGGTCGGAATCAAGCGAGCTCCACTCACAACACAATGCAACCATTGGTCAGAACAGTGTATCCCTCCGCAGAGCTGACACACCTGACCAACGGACTAGTTGTTGCTCGTGCAACAACACGACAGTTTACAACAACAACTCACTGACTTGACAACACAACAACAGCCGATATCCTGCCCCAGCCTCTCTTATCTGGAACCAAAGCAACAAGGGGTAACAGTCGGAAACGAAACCAACTTCCTCCTACCACTCCCTCAATAGATGAAGACTGGAAGGCAAAAATACTGTATGTCCTACTTCCCCTACCCCCCTGCCTAGCCTAACCTTCCTACCTAACCCTGAGGACCTTATCCTAACCCCCACCTAACTAAAACCCCAACCCCACACACACACACGCACACGCACACGCGCGCGCTCGCACGCACACGCGCACACGCTCTCCATCTTGAACCACCACTCTGAACACATGGACGTGTTGGTTTAGTACCGCCGATTGGTGACAAGGCTGGTGCCTCAAATGTAGCAGAGTGCTACTTCAGTGTGATCGGACTGAATCTTTTTTTTTTTTTTTTGGGTGTAGGAAGTGATTACTTCCTTGTGGACTGAGACGTCACAGCATCGTTAGGTCGTCACTTCAAGTCACTACCCCTACTGACAGTCGCATTGTCATCGCGTCGACTTTGTTCTTCACCTGCGTCTACCCCTACTTGCAGACTGCGCCCCCTTAGGCCAGACAGTGCCTGTGACAGACTGTTGGCGTGTGTGCCACACACACACACACACACACACACACACAAACATACACACACACATATATATATATATATATACATATATATATATAATGCTGAACAATTAAGTAGTGGGGGAAAACAAGTGCAGGCTAACGATTCTTCAATCATTATAGTAATGACTTGGCAAAGATTTAAACTTTTAGAGAAAAAAAAATGAAGAAAATGGGGGGAATATATTATGAATATGAGAAACCCTTCACTAGCTGCCTGAGGGAACCATCGTAATCCCTCTCAAAAGCACATGTATTTGTATTGCCTGCTCCTAGGCCTTTCGTCCGCTGGATCAGACTCATCAGGGAGACACGGCTGATTGTGTCTGTGCTCTTGGTTTCAAATAGAGACACACCGCAGTCCATATATATATATATATATATATATATATATATATATATTATCCAAAAGAAAAAAGGCACAAGAACAACAAGCTGTCGTGGTTCTAAATGAAATTTTCGGCTTTATTTGCCTTGGTCAGCATATGACATCCTCCCAGAATGCCAGCAGGTAAGTTAGTGAGGGAAGAGATGTTATATATATATATATATATATATATATATCACACACATATATATATATATATATATGTGTGTGTGTGTGTGTGTACATATATATATATATATATATATATATATATATATATATTAATGTTGTACACCCATAGTTGGGGTGTGCTCCATGTGTGTTATTCATGTTTATTGGTGATGATGTTTTGTATGTGTTAGATGGCCCAGGCGGCATAGAAAAAATTAGAAAAGAATTGCGGTTGTGTTGCCTGGCTGTCTATGTGCGGTTGAGTGGATGTGTGTGGTAGGAAAGTGCGAGCACGCATCCATATTTCTGGGAGAGTCGGACACACAGGCACACACGCACCAAGCACCCATCCGTAACATCTGGTGACCCCATAGGAACTTTCGGCCTTACCTTCCAAATTCTGTAGGAGTAGGTTTTCTTTTCATACCCCTGTAGCGTGCCCCTATTATTAAGGTTAGGTCACGTTTTACAGACTTTGCGTTTGAGAACTTGAGTTGTGTTGTGTTGTTGTATGACTGCCGTGTTTAATTAGTTTCCCGCCGCCAGTGTAACGGGGTATCTCCTTCTGTACAGTTTCTGGATACAAGGGTCTAGTCTCTTTTTCCTCCTTTGTGGGCTTTAGTGTCCGTTCTGTTTGGTTACCTCTTCATTGTTTCCATTTCTTTCTTTTCTTTGGGTTGAGTTGCTTCTTTAGCATTCTTAGGGCTCCTTTCTTCGTATGAATGATGGTGTGACTGGCGGCCTGGGCCATTAAAAAACCCCCCAACAAAACAAAACAAAGAGTTTCCATATTAAAAGAAAAAAAAATTATTAATTGATACATATCTATTATTTGAATGTTTCATATGTATTGATTTATTCACTGATGCATTAATTGTTTGAATATTTGTATTGATCATTGCCGCTATCATGTGTTGCTATTATTAATTGATTTCTTTACTTTATGAATTGATTGCCATTACTTATTTACTTTTGATTGGCGTTTGCATTTCCCCATACCTTTGGACCCCATCTAATCTTTATAACTATCATTTGGTTGCTTTGATAGTCTAGATTTTAAGTGTGAGAGTGATGAGTTGAGGAAAACAGAATTTATACTTCTTTTTTCGGTGGGCGTATTTTTTTTTCCACCTTTATGAATTCCAGTTAAGTCCACTTACAGTTCATTATGACGTCTGTAGATGAAGACAAAATGTTCACTAAGTATTTGCAGCGGGGCAGATCACTCGGTCTGGAAGATCAAGCTTTACTGGATTATGTGGATAAATGTATCATGCAAGATTTAGAAAGAGAAGAGAGGTTAAAGGTGAGGCAAATGCAAGAGGAAACTAAGAGAGAAGAGTTAAAAATGATAGATGAGACTAAAAGGGAGAAGTTAAAAATAAAAGCAATGGAAGAGACTAAGAGAGAACTTGAACGAGAGGAAACGAAAAGAATGTCTAGTCAAAATGCTACTTCACACCTTGACAGCACTAACGTAAACAGGTCAAAAGCCCCCCGTCCTGCCTTTCCAAAATTACTTGCCTTTAAGGAACGGACAGACGACATCGATAGTTATCTCTTTCGTTTTGAGACCCATGCTCGTTCGCTAGGCTGGTCGGAGAACCGTTCCAACTTACCTTTCTGCTCTACTTGAAGGCTCAGCGTTACCACTGTGTCTTGCAGAAAACAGTGAAGTCTCATACGAACTCCTTAAAGAAAGTTTGCTTAAGAAGTTTCATTGTACTCCCGATGGTTTTCGTAAACGCTTCCGAGAAGCAAATGAAGACAGACAGACACTAATCCCCAGCTTAGAGAGTGGGAGCGAGATGAGAGAGAGAGAGAGAGAGAGAGAGAGAGAGAGAGAGAGAGAGAGAGAGAAAGGAGAAGAACACAAAGATATAGAACTGGGGAAAGTCACTCTGACCCTGTCTACAGGGAGGGGCCGAGGAAGGCTCTTGCTTACGCAGACAAAACAAGTGGCTTACAATTTATCTCACTCTTTTAATTTATCTCACTGAACAATTTCAACAATCAACCACTGGTTTAATTAACCAGAACACGACACTGATTTTGAATCAAAAGATTTCCAAAAACCACGATTAAGGTTAACATCAAACATAAAATAAATCATCAAAACAGTTCAGCCCAGCATAAACATCATCCCATCCCTGAGGTTCCGCAGGTACATTGAGACGGGTAGCAGAGTATGGGTATTTGCGGACTAGACCAGGGACAACTTTGGATGCAGGGTAAATGAGGGTAATTTGGGCAAGGTTGGAGGTAGGACGGGTAAGGAGGAAAATAAAAATGTGGCAGAAATAACGACGAAGTCGACGAAACGGATGGCCCCTGGGAATAACACATAACACAATACATTAGCCTTCTATAGTGAAGAAATCTACTATTAAAAACTACAAACAAGAGCAACACCGCTGAACATAAAAGAACACATCAATCTTGCCACACCCAACAAATACCCCAGCCAATCGGCAATCTTAACCCACTAGCGTGGAGGCATTATGCCTTTCACACTCTCTCTTCCATAATAAACATTCAAGCCCTTGCACAGAAATAACCAACAAACATCCTAAAAACATTCCTACGTCAATACAACAACAATTTGTCTCCACAAATTTCTAGCACTGAGAAAATCTCAAATGTAGCAACACAGTACATGCTAACAAAGCTAAACAACTCTCTTCTCCTTAGTTGCAGGGGTCATTCCATAAGAACAAAGGAATAAAAAGGTTTTCCCCCTGGAACTAGGCCCTAACTATACAAATCTTCTACTACTATAATAATTTAATGCCAGGAGTATTGGGCTAAATTATGAATCCCTAGCCCTAGGCACAACATGGTTAGCAATGATCCTTAAAAGAAGGTGAGAGAAAATATACAGATGGAGGGAAACCAAATGAGAAAGAAATTTAGACTGGAAACTAAGATTAGACTCTTAGCTCTGTTCGACTTGAGAAGGGAGAGCACAAGAGAACTGAATAAGCATGACAGAGAAAATAAGTCTTAATTTCTTTAACACGCCTTAGTACTATTTCAAACAAGACAGCCTACTAAAATCCTGTAGAATGGCCAGGATCCTTTCCCCAATTTCAAAGTGTCTACCAAAAGCACATGGTAAACTCAACCGGTTCAACATACCAACTTGACCAGTATCTAGACAAGTCCAATCATAATATGATCAGTAACTATATTATACAGGCTTAGTTTTTAGTCTAATCTACTTATAATCTTACTACAGCTTACTAACCTTGAATTAAGAGACCACTTTGCCCACTTTGTTTTCCCTCTAGAGAGACAACGTGGTTCCTCCTCTCTTCAGCCGGTCAAAAAGGGAAAGTACTTCTATGTCAAGGAACAGGAAATAGGGTGTGGAACTTGCCAGGAAACAGGAAGTAGGTTGGGGAACTTGATTATCATTTCCCTAAATTAATTACTTCTAGTAACTTTCCCAACAATATTTTTGTATACAAAGAATAAAAATAGTAAACTAGAACCAAATCAAAATACATTATCTTCAATTCCACAACCTTCTTTTTACCACTCAAGGGGAACAACTCTCCAAAGGAAACGACTTCTTAACAAGAGACTAAAATTACGGTTACTTCCCTTGAACTGTGCTTGTGTAGCCCGACCAGTCCTCTGTCATGCTGTCTACACTTTCCCGGCGAAAAATTAAAAAAAGAAAAACACATAATTTTTTTCTTTTTTTTTCTTCTTCAAGTGAAAATTTCTGGTCATTTCGCACAATGGCGAAGTTTTCTTGAACCAGCAATGAATCATTGCCAGACAATTTCTTTGGTGTATAACTACACGCATTTCTTGGCCAAGATGAAATAATGTTCCTTTATCATCGACAAGGACTTGGAGAGGGTCTCGAAACTTTCCTCCAACTGTCTCAACCATGGTCCCAGATCCTTGGCTTTGCCAACAGTGGCAGACTCAACAGGAAGATCTGCTGCCACTCTATGTGCCAAGTTCAAACGGTCCACAGGCCGCCTTTGTCGTACTGACCTCCTAAGTTTTGGTGCAGGCTCTTCCCCTTCCGCATCAAAACCTACCGCCTCGTCAGGCTCAGTGTGGTTGAGATCAACCGACGCATCCACGGATCCCTCCTCGTGATCCTTCTCTGGTTCTGCTGGGTCAGTAACACCTTGTGCCTCAGTCCCATCTCCCGTGTCCACACGGGCTTGGTTGTGTTCCTGTGTATCACCAGCTGGTTCCATGGGTTCCTGTCCGGTACCCATTCCTGGTTCAGATGCTTCTTCATCTTCCTGTGGTGCTCCCATCAGGTCCCCTTCATCTGTCCTCAGAGGTTCGCCAGGTGGAACAAACACAGGTGCCTCTGGCCTCAAATCTGAATTGGGCCATGCTAATTCAAACTGCAGAGAGGCCGTGTCCTCCTCCTCAACATCCTGCAGCTCTGTCCTACTCCTTTCAGTTTTGGTTTTGGGCCTCGGCTCTCTTTCCTTCTCTCGGATTTGATTGGTCTCTTCATCAAGCATGCCTATTGGTAATAACAGGTTGCGGTGAAGTGTCCTCACAGGCCCAGTACCCTCTTCCAGTCTGACCGAGTACACAGGCATATCACCAGGCTTGTCGACCACTACGTACACCCCTTTTTCCCAACGGTCACACACTTTTGAGGTGATCCTGGGGCCTAGTCGTCGCACTAAGACTCTGTCTCCCACATCAAGTTCAGCAGCATAGGCGGATGTGTCGTACTGTGCCTTGTTCCTGAGTGCACGCCTGTCCATGTTGTTTGAGGCAGTTGCATAGGCCTCTTGGAGACGATTCTTCATGTCTCGCACAAACTGCCTTGGCGATTCCCTCCGAGAAGCATCTAAATCAATTCCAAACGCCAAGTCAATCGGTAGGCGTGGATGGCGTCCGAAGAACAGGTAATACGGGCTGTAACCTGTGCTGGAATGAATGCTGCAGTTGTACGCATGCATCACTGCTGGTAGACTTTTTCTCCAGTCCTTCTTCTGTTCATCCTCAAGGCTGCGGAGTCGGTGGATGATCTCTCGGTTCAAGCGTTCAACAGGTGAGCCTGCAGGGTGGTATGGTGTCGTGCGGCACTTCTTGATGCCAGCTACTCGGCACACTTCTTTCAACAGCTCAGACTCAAAATCTCTTCCTTGATCTGATAGGATGCGCTGAGGGAAACCGTAGATCATGAAGAAGTTCTGCCAGAGGGCTTGAGCAACAGTCTTGGCTTTCTGATCTTTTGTGCAGACTGTAACTCCGAACTTGGTGAAGTGATCGAGTATCACCAGGATATTCTGTTTCTGGCCCTTGACCTCGATGGTTAGGTAGTCAATGGAGAGGAGCTCAAGGGGAACACTGGAGGTGATGGTCTCCATAGGAGCCTTTTCTTGGGCAGCTCCCCTCCGTACACACCTCCCACATCGCCTGATCTTCCTCTCCAAATCTCGGGCCATGAAGGGCCAGAAAAACCGGAGTCTTGCCTGTTGAAGTGCACTCTCCAGATGTGGATGGTATACATCCTCGTGCACACCTGACATCGCTTGTTGGCGCTTTGAGGTGGGAATGACCAGTTGCCACTTCACTCTCCCTTCCTCACCCTCTACTTTCCTGTGGAGAACACCTTCTTTCATCACCAGTTTGTTTTGTTCTCGGATGAAAACCCACATCTCAGGTGAGACACCTGCTTGTGTATTGGCACTCAACCTGTGGCCCCTTTCTAACCCTTGAATCACCCAGTTCAGTGTAGGGTCAGCCAGCTGTAGTCTTCTCCACTCTCTTTTACTGATGGTACCAATCCCGTTCTCCTTCGGCTCCAGGATGTCGTCACGAATCAGACTTGGGTCTTTTACCAGCTGTTCCACTGCTGGAAGGTTTTCCTCTGTGCCTGTCTCAACTGACTGATGGCACGATGACACATGTAGGCTGGCCTGGTTGTTGCTGGCTGGCCTAACGCCCTTGGCTTCCATCACAGCCCTGACCACCACCGAGCTTGCGGTTTTCCATTTGTTGTCTTGGTTGTCAAGTTCAGTGGCCTTCCTCCTGATGAACTCTGTGTTTTCCAGGAACTTGTGGTACTCTGCATCCTCCAGAAGTTCTTCCCGGTCATGTCGCCGAGACAGGCCGTCAGCATCCAAATGGCTGGATCCTCTCTTGTACTGTATGTCAAAGTCATAGATGGAAAGAGAAGCAAGCCACCTATGACTCACAGCATCAAGCTTTGCTTTGTGGAGGATGTACCGCAGGGGGTTGTTATCCGTGACTACTGTGACTTGAGTTCCCAGAATGTAATCATGGAATTTCTCAGTCATTGCCCACTTCAGGGCAAGAAATTCCCTCTTGTGCGCTGGATAGTTGGATTCAGTCTTGTTGAGAGATCGGCTGGCATACGCAATTACTCGGTTCTTCCCGTCCTGTTCCTGGTACAGTACAGCACCGATTCCAGTTCCACTCGCATCACAGTGCAGAGTGAATGGTTTTGTGCGGTCAGCCACTGCCAGGAGAGGCTCAGATGTCAAGGCCTGGATGAGTGCGTCGAATGCTGCCTGTTGTTGATCTCCCCACATGTGTGTGATGTCCGATGTCAGGGTAAGGCCTTTGTTTTTCTTCTCTCCTTTCTTCTGGCAACCCCTTGGGATATAACCCGCAGTTAGGTCATTGAGTGGCTTGGCTATCTGGGCGAACTTTGGGAGGAATTTTCGGTAGAACCCAGCAAACCCGATGAATGACTTCACGTCGCGAACTGTGCGAGGAATCGGCCAGGTCGTCAAGGCAGAGATCTTCTCGGGGTCTGGTTTTATCCCCTGGTCGGAGATGACATGACCCAAGTGGCGAACCTCCTTTGTCCCGAACAGGCACTTTTGTGGGTCGAGCTTCAGCTTGAACTTCCTCAGCCGTTCCAGCGAGCGGATGGTCCGGTCTTCCAGTTCCTGAAGTGTACGACCATGGATCAATATATCATCTAAGAACACGATCAGTTCACTGAGGTTCATATCAATGAACACCTTGTCCATCAGTCGCTGAAATGTTGCTGGGGAGTTGCAGAGGCCAAAAGGCATCCGCTCGAACTGGAAAAGCCCGAAAGGTGTCGTAAATGCCGAGGTCTGCTTTGCCCGCTCAGTCAATGGTACCTGGTAATACGCTTTGCTGAGGTCCATGCTCGTGAACCATTGGCTGCCGTTGAGTGTGAGGAACAGGTCATCGATCTTCGGGATGGCATAGCTATCTTTGATGGTGAAACGGTTGACCGCTCGATAGTCCACACACAACCGCAGGGCGTTGTTCTTCTTCCTCACCAAGACGATTGGACTTGCAAAGGGCGAGCAACTTGGAGTAATGATTTTTGCCTCCAGGAGCTCCTGGATATGCTGCTTTGCCTCCTCAAAGTCTCTCGGGGAAATGGGTCGGGGTCTCTCCCTGACAGTGCATCCTGGCTGGAGTCGGATGTCGTGTTGTTCCGCCTCGGTTCTGCCTATGTCCAAATCATTTTGGATGAAGATATCGGAGTAGGACGAGAGTCGGTGGGCAAAATGCTTGCGCCACTCTTCTGGTGCACTCTCTCCGAAACGGAACTGCCCTGTGCATGTAAAATCAGAAGTGCAACCCTCTGTGTCTGAGATGTGAGTGTGATTTTGTGACTGCGTGACTGTGTGTGTGCTCAGTATCACATCCTGTGGTTCAGGCAACCCACTAAACTCTTCTAAGACCTTATGCATATCATACATGGCATGAACAACATACACATCTGCTATCTTGGAATTCTTCTGTAAGACTAAATCTACATCAGAAAAATTGCAAAGGGTCAATCTCACATCATGCAAATCTTCAACAGCCACTTTTGTTGCTACCAGTCCCACCTTAACGTTTTGCTGTTGGTCACAGTGTTCCTGGATCAACACCGAGGAGAAGGTCTGAAGGTCTCTGACCCGGGGTTGACCCACAACACTGGCCGTACCCATAGGGGGTATGACTGTCTTCTTCTTCAAAACAATGGTCCCCACTTTGCCATCAACATCGCTACTGTCGGCAGCATTTGCCAGCATGAATAGTGCCTCACATCTGACATGGTCGGTTACCAGAGATCGTGGCAGGTCTCTGAAAACGTTAGTTCCCAGAATAATCGGAACTGTCCTTGAAAATTCTGTACCCCCCTGACCCACAAGACAGGCTACAGAAGTGACTGTCTCCTTCCCTGCCAGGACCTTTGGTAGCCGACACTGCATGGTTATGTACCCAAGGTAAGGCACACTCTGTCCCCCCGCACCAACCACATTGACGGGTGTTGTCAGTTCCTGGATTTGCAGGTGGTCGAGGTTCTGTCTATAGAACTGTTCCGAGACGATGGTCACTTGGGACCCACTGTCCAACAAACATTTTGTTTTCACCCCTTCCACTTCTATCTCCTCTTCACATGCAGGCCCAACCAAGGCCTCCAGAATGTCTGCCTCAGTGTTGATGTCTGCCAACGTGTCTCTTGGGGTTAGGGTGGTCTGCCCCCAACGTCTACAGTTTTGCACAAAAATAACAAGTTCATTACCTCTTACCTCAGTCTTCAGCACCTTCAGTCCCCACCTGATGTTTTCTGGGGCACGAGGGCAGACATGCGAAGCACTCGGCACCTTTCCCCGAAGTTCTATAATTTGGCCAGCTGCCAGCTTGACGTCGACTCCCCTCAGGCGGACAGGCTTGATGTTGCGGCTGACCTCGATGGTGTTGATGGCATCCTTGAGGAGTTTTTCATGCCCTCGGTTGGGTCCTGAATTGTTGTCAGTCAGCGTCTGGACCCCGACGCCGACTGCTGGCCGTTTAAAATTCTGCTGTTCCTGCTGGTTCCGGCACTGTCTGGCGTAATGGCCATGTCGGCCACACTGGTAGCACGGCCCCCTGGGTCGTGGAGGTTGAGCCCTCAGGTGCACCAGACCAGGAGGTTCTGTGAACGTCGGCCGTAACTTCTCGGCCACCTTCTCGGCGATCTTCTCCAGGTCGCTGTCACAGAGTCCCTCACTGGGTCCTGGCATTGTTGCGGCATTGGCGTGAACTCTACAACTGTCCTTGGACCTAGAGACGGGCTCCTCGCCCACCTCTTCCACTCTCCGTACCGTCTGGAGCAGCCTGGTGAGGTCTGGAGTGGCCTCCCCTGGAAAACCAAAACTGTTCCGCAGCTCCAGAGCCAGCATTGGTGGAACTGACCGGGAAAACACATGGTAGACCCGCCGCCGCTGCTCCTGCTGCCCCATCTCCATCTTTGCTGCCACCCCTGCCAGGGCGGACCACAAACGTCCCAAGAAGGTGGACGGAGCCTCCTTAGGCTGCAGTGTCATGGTGTTGAATTCTAGAAGTAGGTCATCCACCGTCTTCACCTCCCCGTAGATGCCCCGAAGAGTGTTCAGGATGTCGGCAGCATCACTGCAGTCCTTTGCCTGTTGGTAGGCGAGTCCCCGGAGGCTGCCCAACATCTTCGCCCGTAGTTCTGGGATCGTGCCATCTTGTAGATGCTGCTGACATTGCTGCTCCCACTCTACAAAAGACACTTCCCCTGGTTGAGGGACAAACCCTGAGAAGGGCTTGATCCTCACGGCTGCTTGGGCCGTGACGTTGATGACAGGTGGGGTTGCTGCAGCGGGTTGACGGGTGACTAGGGAGAGTAGCCTCTGCATGTCGGCCAGCTGTCTCTGGAGGCCAGCGACCGTGGCTTGCTGGCCTTCTTCCCCTCCATTTCCATCACCTGCTTGGGCACCCCCACTCAAGCTGCCTGACGGTGTACCTTCAGTATTCATGGTACAACTTATGCTGGTCTGTTCTTTTTGTTTTACAACTTGGGATCTTTAAAAAAAAAAATTCTTTTTTCTTTTTTTACAAAATTTTTCTTTTTTCTCATTTAATTTTTTTTTTTTTTAATAGCCTTCCTTAGCCCCACATTGGGCGCCAGAATTGAAGACAGACAGACACTAATCCCCAGCTTAGAGAGTGGGAGCGAGATGAGAGAGAGAGAGAGAGAGAGAGAGAGAGAGAGAGAGAGAGAGAGAGAGAGAGAGAGAGAGAGAGAGAGAGAGGGAGAGAGAGAAAGGAGAAGAACACAAAGATATAGAACTGGGGAAAGTCACTCTGACCCTGTCTACAGGGAGGGGCCGAGGAAGGCTCTTGCTTACGCAGACAAAACAAGTGGCTTACAATTTATCTCACTCTTTTAATTTATCTCACTGAACAATTTCAACAATCAACCACTGGTTTAATTAACCAGAACACGACACTGATTTTGAATCAAAAGATTTCCAAAAACCACGATTAAGGTTAACATCAAACATAAAATAAATCATCAAAACAGTTCAGCCCAGCATAAACATCATCCCATCCCTGAGGTTCCGCAGGTACATTGAGACGGGTAGCAGAGTATGGGTATTTGCGGACTAGACCAGGGACAACTTTGGATGCAGGGTAAATGAGGGTAATTTGGGCAAGGTTGGAGGTAGGACGGGTAAGGAGGAAAATAAAAATGTGGCAGAAATAACGACGAAGTCGACGAAACGGATGGCCCCTGGGAATAACACATAACACAATACATTAGCCTTCTATAGTGAAGAAATCTACTATTAAAAACTACAAACAAGAGCAACACCGCTGAACATAAAAGAACACATCAATCTTGCCACACCCAACAAATACCCCAGCCAATCGGCAATCTTAACCCACTAGCGTGGAGGCATTATGCCTTTCACACTCTCTCTTCCATAATAAACATTCAAGCCCTTGCACAGAAATAACCAACAAACATCCTAAAAACATTCCTACGTCAATACAACAACAATTTGTCTCCACAAATTTCTAGCACTGAGAAAATCTCAAATGTAGCAACACAGTACATGCTAACAAAGCTAAACAACTCTCTTCTCCTTAGTTGCAGGGGTCATTCCATAAGAACAAAGGAATAAAAAGGTTTTCCCCCTGGAACTAGGCCCTAACTATACAAATCTTCTACTACTATAATAATTTAATGCCAGGAGTATTGGGCTAAATTATGAATCCCTAGCCCTAGGCACAACATGGTTAGCAATGATCCTTAAAAGAAGGTGAGAGAAAATATACAGACGGAGGGAAACCAAATGAGAAAGAAATTTAGACTGGAAACTAAGATTAGACTCTTAGCTCTGTTCGACTTGAGAAGGGAGAGCACAAGAGAACTGAATAAGCATGACAGAGAAAATAAGTCTTAATTTCTTTAACACGCCTTAGTACTATTTCAAACAAGACAGCCTACTAAAATCCTGTAGAATGGCCAGGATCCTTTCCCCAATTTCAAAGTGTCTACCAAAAGCACATGGTAAACTCAACCGGTTCAACATACCAACTTGACCAGTATCTAGACAAGTCCAATCATAATATGATCAGTAACTATATTATACAGGCTTAGTTTTTAGTCTAATCTACTTATAATCTTACTACAGCTTACTAACCTTGAATTAAGAGACCACTTTGCCCACTTTGTTTTCCCTCTAGAGAGACAACGTGGTTCCTCCTCTCTTCAGCCGGTCAAAAAGGGAAAGTACTTCTATGTCAAGGAACAGGAAATAGGGTGTGGAACTTGCCAGGAAACAGGAAGTAGGTTGGGGAACTTGATTATCATTTCCCTAAATTAATTACTTCTAGTAACTTTCCCAACAATATTTTTGTATACAAAGAATAAAAATAGTAAACTAGAACCAAATCAAAATACATTATCTTCAATTCCACAACCTTCTTTTTACCACTCAAGGGGAACAACTCTCCAAAGGAAACGACTTCTTAACAAGAGACTAAAATTACGGTTACTTCCCTTGAACTGTGCTTGTGTAGCCCGACCAGTCCTCTGTCATGCTGTCTACACAAAACCTAGTGCAGATGAGCCTTTCGAGACTTTTGCTGTAGAACTCGGCCGACTTTTTGACCATTGGATTTCGCTATCAAAAATTGAGAAATCTTTGAAGGTCTCGTGGATTTACTGCTGATGGAACAATTTTTGGAATGCGTGTCAAAAGACTTAGCTACCTTTTTATGTGAAAAGGACGAAAAATCAGTTAGTGACATGATAAAATCTGCTGAGTCATACAGGCGTGCCCATCCCAGTAAGCTTCTGGCTAAGAAGTCTGACGTGAATATTTTCACATCAGTTGCTAATGGTTCTGCCAGTCGTTCAGATAGGCCCCCTTACCGTGGTCAATCTGATAGAGGTCGAAAATATTCTACACCCCATACTGTTCCCAAGAACCCTACTACTTCAGTAGTTCGTGGTCACAATTTCGGTGGTGGTCGTTACCGTGGTTGTGGCGCTCGTCAGTCTGTTAGCGATAGAGGTTCTGCTGGAAATGTCTCTGATCGTAGTAGCCCTGTTGTCTGTTTCTTGTGTAAAAAGACAGGCGGCCATGTTGCTTCTAAGTGTTCTTGGAAGTCGGGTAAGAACCCCTGTAAAATTTGTACTCTCAGTCATCCAGACAAGTGTCCTTTTGTCGTCGGTGGTTCGTCTTCCATGGATCAGTCATCTGATAAGTAGTCTACAGGTGCTTGTTCAGTTTTTCCTACCCCCCTTGCCCGTTTAGCTGCCGGCGAGTTCGTGGGAAAGCATATTTGGAGTCTGGTTCCGTCAATGGCATTTTGTGTTCTGTGTTACGTGATACTGGTGCTACCATCTGTGGTGTACATAAGCGGTTAGTTTTGAATAGCCAGCTGCTAGGTACCAGAGTAAAGTGCGTTTCTTTCGGCGGCCGTATTGATGTGTTTTCCCTGGCTTCAGTCCCTGTTAGTTGCCCTTATTTTGAAGGCAGTCTCACCTGTTGTGTTTTAGACAGCCCTGTGGCTGATCTAATTATTGGTTATGTGCCTGGTATTTCAGAAAGCAGTGAGTCTGGTGCGGTGATTGACAAGCCTTTCTCGTTAGCTGCCATCACGCGAGTTAGAGCTAAACATGTCATTCAGAAGAAGCCTCTTTCCCAGATTCCTGATGATCTTAACATCTCTCCTCTGACCTGATTCAGAGGCAGAATGATAATGATTCTCTTAAGTCTTGTTTTCAGTTGGCAAGTTCTGGAGAGGTTAAAAAAACTTGGTGCAGCCACTTTCTATTTTTATCTCTCAGGCGGTGTCTTATACAGACATTTTTTCAAGAATGACACCCCTTTTGATCAGGTTGTCGTGCCTACGGAGCTTCGACCCACAGTATTATTGTAGCGCATGACCTCATTCTGTTGGGTCATTGTGGTTCACGAAGAACTCTATCGCGAGTTCTTAACAAATTCTTTTGGCTTGGAGTGACTGTGGATGTGGCTAAATACGTCACTTCGTGTGATGTATGTCAAAAAACAGCATCCAAAGGTCGAATGTTTCCAGTGCCTCTATCTTCTGTCCCTTTCTTTGGCACCCCATTCGACCGCGTAGCTGTTGACCTTGCTGGCCCCCTGTCTCCACCTTCGGAGCAAAGTCATCGCTACATACTGACTCTGATTGACATCGCCACTCGTTTTCCAGAGGCTGTTCCCTTGAAAGACATTTCTTCTGTTGCCGTAGCTGAAGCATTGTTGGTATCTTCTCGCGTCTAGGTTTTCCTAAAAGATACTCTCAGACCAAGGTACCCAGTTCAATTTTGACTTGATGAAACAGTTTCATGTGCTGTGCGATGCCAAGGGAATCAGGACTATCCCTTATCCTCCTCAGCCTAATGGACACGTGGAGAGATTTCACGGTATTCTGAAGTCTATGCTTAAGAAGGTAGTACGTTCGTACCCAAAGGCGTGGCATCGTCACCTACCTGCTCTGTCTGCATGTAGAGAACTCCCGTCCGAAAGTACTAGTTTCTCACCTTTTGAGTTGCTGTTCGGTCGCCAAGTACGTGGCCCTATTGCCCTACTACAAGAGTCTTGGACTCAAGCAGATAACCAGGATTCAGATGCTAAGCCTCTGTATGCTTACATGTTTGAGCTGAAGAACGTTATTGCTGATTCCTGCAGGATAGCTATGGAGAATTCTATCAACTCTGCCTCAAAGATAGCAAAGCTAAGGAATGTCATTTTTGCGGTCGATGACGAGGTACTCATACTGTTACCCACTGACTCGAACAAGCTTTTAGCCAGTTGGTCAGGACCTTTCCCTGTCACCAAAGTACTCCACCCTGACTATCGAGTCCTCATTAAAGGCAAGGAGAAGATTTTTCATGCTAACATGCTTAAACGGTACATTCGTTGTGCTGCTGTATCACTGTCTCATGTTGTTCCCACGGTCATTTCACAAGGCAATTTGGTTCCATGGTTGGACATAGCACCTCTCACTTCTGAGCGTAAGGAGATTCCTTTGAAATGTTCCTCGGAAATTGTTCCCCCTGTCGAAACCTCTACGGATTCTCAGGCCTCTGCTGTTGCTTGTACATTTGGTGTGGTTCATGATTCTGACGATGCACTGCCTATCCCTACTTTGTCAGTTCCAATGGCATCTTCCATGCCAGACGAGGATATTCGGTCAGTGCTATTTGATACCACTCTCTCAAACAGCAATGCTAGGGAACTGCGGTCGATCTTCGAGAATTTTCAAAACATTCTTACTCCCCAACCAGGATCTTTCTCAGGAAATGTGCTCCTAGAAATTCCACTGACAACTGATGTACCAGTTAGGAAGAAGTCCTATGATATTCCTTTTTCTGCCAGAGAAGTCGTGGATAGACAAGTTTGGATTATGTTGGATTTAGGTATTATCGAGCCTTCCAATAGTCCATACGCTTCTCCAGTTGTCTTGGTGAGAAAGAAGGATGGTACATGCCGTTTTTGTATCGATTTTCGATCACTGAACAAAGTCACTGTCTTTGATGCCGAACCTATCCCTGATGTAGAAAGTCTGTTCGCCAGATTGGCAGATGCACAATTTTTCACGAAAATTGATCTAGCTAAGGGATATTGGCAGATAGTTGTAAAGCCTGAAGATAGACCCAAGACGGCTTTTACAACACATCTGGGCCTCTTTCAATTCATCCGGATGCCGTTTGGTCTTGTGTTGGCACCTGCTGTTTTTGCGCACGTGATGCGTGTGCTCAATTTAGACCAGTTCTCTGCTGTCAATTTCTTCGATGACATACTCATTCATAGTGTGACTTGGGATGCACATCTCCGCCATGTGCAAGGCGTTCTTTCCTGTCTAAGGTTTTTCAACCTCACGGCCCGTCCCTCGAAAATCGAGGCAGGATCCCAATCACTGGAATTCCTAGGTCACACGGTGAGGTGATTCCATGCGCCCTGTCAAGGAAAAGGTTGACAAAATCTCGAAGATTTCCACACCTACTACCAGGAAGCAAGTCAGGTCTCTATTAGGCTTACTCAGCTTTTATAGAAGATATGTTCCTTGCTTTTCTACTCTCAGTGCTTCACTCTCGGATCTGATTAAGGATACTGGTCGTGTTGGACGGTCAATTTCTTGGACCCTCAGTGTGCTAAAGCATTGCACAAGATTCAAAGTATTCTGTCCTCTGCACCTGTTCTACTCTTACCTAGATTAGTGTCACACTGCAGGGGAGTGGATGTGGTGAGGTGCGTGTGGATGCTTCACTCACTCCGCGTTCTGATTCAGGCTATCAGACACGAAGAGCCCGATGACAATTTCGAATACATTTATTTATGCACATATGATATGATGGACGATATGATGATCGGTGGACAATGTGATAATGATAATAAACTATGTATTATTACGAAGCTTTCATTCACTGACTCACACCAGGCTACTAACAAAAATTGAACATTAATGCGTGTATGCGTGCGTGTGCGGGTATCTGTCGAATATACGTATCTTGGTTGCTTCGACTTCCCTGGAACCCGGGTTACTCGCCGTCGGTCGCGATCGGCTTGTCAAAGCAACGTTCGTACAGTTCCAGGAAGCCGTCGATCCACGGATGTCTTCATGTATATATATATATATATATATATATATATATATATATATAAATGCAGTTACGGTTCACCCCAACACTACACCACAGCGTCAGAATAAAGTTTCCTCTTTTTTCTTTCACACCACTTGTAAGAAACAAGAATCCTTGAAATAAGATAAGATAGGATAGGAGATGACAGAATATGATCGGATAAGATGATAATACGACAGGATACGATAGAATACGACAGGACACCATAGAATACCTGCAACAGAGATAAAGAGTCCTTAGCTCATTCTCCAACATTACTAAATAATATACATCCTCTACATACACGCATTTACAATCACACTATTCCCCTACTGTAGCCTGCATTCGCTCTGAAAATAAAATAAATCAAAAATCAATGGTAACGAAGACGCAGGTCGGCACTCCGCTCGATTCAATCATAATCGTCGGACCTGAAACATTCTACAAATGAATACAACACAAACAGACCCTCCTGGCTTCATCGATCTGCTCCTCTGTGGATGAAAGCATCTATTAAACCTGCTAGCACCGATCTCTTACCTCAACAGGTATATTAAGCAGCCATAGGCTCGGGAATGATCGACTCTGTGCGGTTAACTGTCAAGATATCATCTAGGCAACTAGGTCCAGCCGCGCGATTGGACAAACCACGGCGACGGCCTAACATCACTAAGACAAATGGGTTACTTATGCGATGACTCGATTTCCGAACGACGTCATACTACACCTTGCGTCATTCCACTCATACGTAAACATCCCTCCATTCTCTCCTCTCTCTCCCTCTCTCTCTCTCTCTCTCTCTCTCATCCATCCCGCTGATTGTCCAGTCATATTGTCCATGACAATAGCCCCCTTTTTAGACTTGAAAATCTGGTTTTAAAGATATAACAGGATCATGGGGAAAAGCCCCCCTTTTAAAACTGGCAAGATTTTCAATTCACTTCATACGACTGAGATAATCAGCGCCGATGTTATCCACACCTGGGATAACCTGTACTGTGAAGCAGTACTGTTGTAGATGCAGCGCCCACCTCATCAATCTTCCATTCGTGGGTTTGTTTCGCTGCAATGACTGGAGTGGCTGATGATCAGTCTGCAGGGTAAACTTCTTCCCGTACAGGTATCTCTCAAATTTCTTAATCCCCCAGACCACTGCCAGGCACTCTTTCTCTACTGTGGCATAATTCAACTCTGCCCCATTCAACTTTTTACTAGCGTAAGCGATTGGTCTAAGACCATCCCCTTGCTCTTGGAGCAACACTGCCCCAACTCCTCTGTCGGACGCATCTGTGCGCAGCACGAACTCTTTGCCTAAGTCGGGCAAACAAATAATAGGATTCTCTGTCAGCTTTTCCTTCAGAGTGGTGAAGGCTTGTTGGCAACTAGCGTTCCAACAGATTCTCTCTGGTTCCTTCTTGCACGTTCTATCAGTGAGCGGCAGTGCAATGGTCGCATAGTTGGGTATAAACTTGCGATAATATCCTGTCAAGCCTAAGAATGCTCTAAGCTCTTTCTTTGTCTCTGGTTGTTTGGCTTCTTTGACTTTCTCGATCTTCTCCAATTCAGGCCACACCTTTCCGCTTCCTATGCGATGCCCCAGGTAGTTCAGTTCTTTGAATCCGAAATGACACTTGGACGGTTTGGCGGATAAATTCGCTTCCGTTAACCTTCTGAGTACAGCTTCAATTGCTTCAAGGTGTTCTTCCCATGTCTCATTTGCAATTAGGATATCATCCATGAAGTTGTCGACATCACTTCTGTTCATGGGTTGGATTAATTTTCTCATCAGTCTGGAGAAAACACTGCCTGCATTTTGTAGACCAAATGGCATTCGCGTCCACTGAAATTGACCCATTGGTGTTGAGAACGCTGTCTTACTCTTGTCTTGATCTCTTACTCGGCATTGCCAGAACCCTTTCGAAAGATCAAGTTTTGTGAAAAACTTTGCCTTCGATAGCTTGGAAAACAAGTATTCTGGGTCGGTAGTGGTTCGGCATCAAACACAGTTACTTTGTTTAGCTTCCTATAGTTAACGCAGAACCTCACTGATCCATCCTTCTTCTTAACTAATACAACTGGTGCATTGTAGGGCGATTGAGCGGGTTCGATGACTCCCATCTCTAACATCTCTTTTACCTCCCTCTCGATCGTCTCTACCTGGGAATGAGGTAGTGGGTATTGTCTCACGAATACTGGCCTATCGTCTGTCAGCTCAAATGAGATCTCTTCTAAATCTGTCTCTAAGGGTTTGTCTGTCAGTACTCTCTTGTACTTCCTACACAGATCTTGAACTTGCTTCTTTCTGCCAACAATTAACCCTGGGTCGATGACTACATCTTCCGTTTCGTGACTCTTGGTACTCGGGGTAGGTAATACATTCCCTGTGTCGTCTGCATCTGGCAGATCTGTCTCCTCTAACACTACGATCGCAATCTCGCAGCCATCGTTATCCGGTTCATCATCTCCATCTTCCTCAGGTGTAATCCTATCAGTCAATTGCTCTCTCTCGAGGTATTCTTTGAGCATGTTGATGTGGAATACCTTGTGGATTTTGCCGATTCTTATGACGTAGTCGACACTGTTTACTCTCTTGACGACTTCGAAAGGTCCCATCCATTGCAGTTCAAGCTTGTTGTGTTTCACCGGTCTCAGTACGAGTACTTTTGCTCCAGGTTTAAGTTCTCTTTTCTTTGCCTTGACATCATAGTATTTGGCATGACGTTCTGCGGCCTTAACGGAGTTTTCCTGTGCTATCTTGCACGTATCATAGATCTTGGTTTTCAGTTCCATGACATATTCTGCTGTTGTCCTAGCTTCTTCTGTCAAGTCTTCGTTTATCCAGATAGCTCGTAGGATCTGCATTGGTCCTCTCACTTGACGTCCATATAAAAGCTCAAATGGAGAGAATCCTGTGGACTCCTGTGGCACTTCTCGGTACGCAAACAATAACGCGGGTATGAACGTGTCCCATGTCGTTGGTTGTTCGAGTACCAGTTTGTTCAACATGCTTTTAAGCGTCCTGTTGAACTTTTCAACGAGTCCGTTGGTTTGTGGGTGGTATGGGGTAGTCTTGAGTCCTCTTATGGCTAGCAAATCCAAAACTTCTTTCATGGTTTGGCTCCTGAATTGACTCCCTCTGTCCGTTAACATTTCGGATGGTACGCCAGTCCTCGTCCACATCTCCCACAATGCGTCTGCTACAGATTTGGTGGTGATGTCTTTCAACGCTATTGCTTCCGGATATCTTGTGGCAAAGTCAACCATGACCAGTATGTACTGTTTCTTGCTCTCTGACATTGGTTTTATTGGGCCGATGATGTCTACTCCTACCCTGTTGAACGGTGTGTCAACTCGTGGTGTCCTGACAAGTGGTACTTTCCTTATCCGTCCTTTACTAACGGTACGTTGACATGCGTCACATGACACGCAGTATCTACATATGTCCCCTACTATTCCTGGCCAATAGAACTCGGTCCAGATCCTTGATGTCGTTTTCTTTACTCCCATGTGTCCTGCCATTGGTGTATCATGGGCGTTCTTCAGTACTTCACTTCTGAGCTGCTTCGGAACAATCATTTGTTTCTGTCGACGACCCTTCTTGTCTACATGTTTCCTGTAGAGAATACCCTCTTCCATAACGAATGTGGCGTTACCCCTTTTCTCTTTGGAAGCTGCCCATCTGAACATTCTTTCCAATGTTGGATCTTGTTTCTGAAGTTCTTTTACTTTCTTTGGATCCGTTTTGGTCTTGGCCGGCTTGTCATCGGGTTTAGGTGCATTCGGCTTGACGTTTTCACCTTTCGCCTGCTGCCTAGTCTCCACAGCGGAAACTGTTTCTCTGACGGGGTATACTGGGATCCTTGACCTGCTTCTGGTTCTAAACGCTTGTTTATAGTTCCCTATGAGAACTGGGTGTACGGGATCCTTCATTACGACAACCTCTACATCGCCTTCACAGTACGGTGAGTCAATGTGTACAACTGCCACAGGTAGCTCTTGCTGAACCCTTCCTGACGCTAGAGTTACGGTTTTCCTTCTCTCAGTTATCTTATCTTTTGGCACGAGCTCTTCCGACACTACTGAGATCGACGCCCCTGTGTCCCTTATGCCGTCGGTCATCACTCCCTCAACAGGCACTGGACAGTGGTTGTCGAACTCGATAAGTTTACACTTATCACACAACCTTTCGGTTGCTTTAACCCCTTTCATGTTGTCTTTCTTGCCGCTATCCGTGACGAGATTGATGGTGCTAGCAACTTTAGGACAATCACGCCTAATATGCCGTGTGCTGTTACACGCAAAACATCTCCTTTCGGGCAGAGTATTTGGTGGTCTATTGTCTCCCTCTCTGTGTGTTGGAACTCTTTGTTGTTGGTTGTTCCTATTCGGGTTCGGACCATACCGCATCCTCTCTACGTCACCCCTCGGTCGGAATCTTACACTTGAATGCGCCTCTTCGTACGTTTCGGCCAACGTCGCCATCTCTTGCGCGCTTCCTGGCTTCCGTTCCTTAATGAACGTGGCTACTTCGGGTTTCAACCCTTCAAGAAATTGCTCTTGCAACATTAGGTCAAAAACATCTTCAAACGATTTGTCTTTGCCGGACAGCTCAATCCATCTCAGGCAATACAAATCAAGTCTTACCAGATAGTCCCTGAACGACTCACTCGGCTCGCGCTTAGCTGATCTGAACTTCCTTCGGTATGAGTCGGTAGTTAACTGAAATTTCTCTAACAGTGCTTTCTTCAGAATGGTATAGTCACTGGCCTGTTCATCACTAAGTCGGGTATACACACCCCTAGCTTTTCCTTTCAACAATGTTCCTAACCGCGTGGCCCATGTTTCTTCACTCCACTCCTGGATTTTGGCAATTCGTTCGAATTGACTGATATAAGATTCAATACAATCACGATCATCAAAGTATGGTAACCGTATTTTCATACTTTCTATCGCATCTGGACCCTGGTGTCTCACGTTCGACTGAGCATTCTCTCTCACTTCTAACTCTCTCATTCGTATTCTTTCTTCCATTTCTTCTCTGTCTCTTTCTCTCTCCATTCTTTCTCTCCTTTCTTCTCTATCTCTCTCCCTTTCTTTTTCTTTCTCTTCCCTATCTATTCTTTCTCTCCTTTCTCTCTCTTCCTTAACGTATTGGATGAGCTCTGTACCGGTGAGCCCAAGCAACTTTCCTTCTTCTACGATCGCAACGGTCGTGGACGACATACTAGAAACGGACACTGAACTTCCTGAACGTGTCGCCGTGGTGCCTCTTGCGCTCGTGCCTTGAATCGCTTCGGCCCCTGCTTGCCTGTCCTGGGCCAACCTTGTGTGCTGAGCTGGACCATCCATTCTAGCTGGTACTGACGCCTATGTACTACAATGACGTCAAATACAGAGATACTTAAGACCTTTTCACTAGATTCGAGGATTTGCTTATCGCTATGCAGATCTACGCGCTGGCTAGTTCCTGGGCTAGATCTAATCACTACTTCACTGTAGACAATTCTCCTACAATAGCAAAGTGACCAAACTACGTGAATTTACTGTCTTCACTAGACACAGCTCTCCAGCAGAGATATATGAGCCTCACACAGACTCGTAAATACACACTTTAATGGAAGATATGAGCCTCACACAGACTCGTAAAATACACTCCCTAACAGATGCGTGTGAGTGTCACCTACACTCGTATCGTGCGCACAGACGATTCTCAACTAGAACTCGCCTACAGCTCACTTTCCTCTTGGTAACCTTCTACCTCAGAAAGTGACAAAGATACACAGAGATCCAAGGAACAATAGGTTTAACCATTACCAATTACCACGAGTCGATCCCGTAATGTAAACACACGTTCGGTTCACACCACGAATCCTTGATCTCACCATCAATGAAAATCTTCACTTCTATCCTCACTGACTACCGTTTAGACATACGCGCACAAGTACATCTAAACAAATGGACACTCTATCCAAACATCAAGTTAACTCATACAGAACATAACCACTTGTCCTATATACAACTAAGTTAACTTTCTTGCCCTAAGACACACCTTTGGTCCTAGCAACAACAATATACTCTGTACTGGTGATAAGACACAACGCTGGTCTTACAGATCAACCCACGTACATTCAGCGTTATCATACAACACACACTACAGCATAGCTCTAGCAACACGCTAAATAGCTACTTTCATCCAACAGAAGGAACAGATGATCGCCTACAGGTCATGTGCCCTTGCCTGCTTGGCACCTATCACCCTCCAACTGTAGTTAGACGGGTCGAATCCCTAATTCGAATCCCTCTTCCCGGCCTGAACTGGGTTAGGATCTCCAACGAGACCTTACTGTGGATATAAAAGACGAAGCAAGTGATGAGATGAACTGATGATGATGGCTCTCGTGGTGATAATAAGAGTTCCGGGACGGCTCAGGGTAATCCCGGAGTGGATGTGGTGAGGTGCGTGTGGATGCTTCACTCACTCCGCGTTCTGATTCAGGCTATCAGACACGAAGAGCCCGATGACAATTTCGAATACATTTATTTATGCACATATGATATGATGGACGATATGATGATCGGTGGACAATGTGATAATGATAATAAACTATGTATTATTACGAAGCTTTCATTCACTGACTCACACCAGGCTACTAACAAGATTGAACATTAATGCGTGTATGCGTGCGTGCGCGGGTATCTGTCGAATATACGTATCTTGGTTGCGTCGACTTCCCTGGAACCCGGGTTACTCGCCGTCGGTCGCGATCGGCTTGTCAAAGCAACGTTCGTACAGCTCCAGGAAGCCGTCGATCAACGGATGTCTTCGTGTATATATATATATATATATATATATATATATATATATATATATATATACATATATATATATATATATATATATATATATATAAATGCAGTTACGGTTCACCCCAACACTACACCACAGCGTCAGAATAAAGTTCCCTCTTTTTTCTTTCACAGCACTTGTAAGAAACAAGAATCCTTGGCGCGATGACCGGTTCCAATTTCCCAGAATAAACTAAAACATCCTCTTCTCTTTTTCTCCGTCACCCAGAAGCACGAATACCTTCCCTTCGACGAATAAATACAAGTTTTTTTTTTCTTCTTGTTAATACGTAGTCACACAATTCTTCTTGCAGCATAACAGGTCAGCCTTCCCTTCCCGAACACGCGAAGTCACTAACGTCCCGTAGAAGTCCATACAAGAAACACACGTACACACGGGTGGAAATATTGACTGAAGGACTTGGCGACGAAATAAGATAAGATAGGATAGGAGATGATAGAATATGATCGGATAAGATGATAATACGACAGGATACGATAGAATACGACAGGATACCATAGAATACCTGTGTCACGAACTGTCAAATGTTTTAGGGCGTGCGTCTATGCTCTGCATGTTTGCACATGTGTGTGTGCGCGCGCGCGCGTGTGTGTGTGTGTGTGTGTGTGTGTGTGTGTGCCTGCACGCGCGTTCCTCGCGTGCACGCTTCACGCGCGTTATTCGGTGTCAGCCAGAAGTGGCATCAGTGTACAGGATCCCGTGCAGCCCATGCTGATCACTTGGCTCACCTTGGGAGCAAACAAAGTTCAAGTCCCGTTAGCCTGGGCGGAGAACATTCCTTTTTTTTCAAGAGCTTGGAAGGAGATCTTCGGTTGTGACCGCACCGGTGAGGTTTGGGTCCTCCGAGCCATCGAAGTGACGCTGTCTTGTGTCCTCGGTGAGGTTTCTGGTTTTCCAGGGCCTGTATATTCTCTAGAGCTCACTCACGGGTTTTGGTGAGTTATCTGTCTGTTGTGTGCGTGTATCATTTCATTTGTTTGCTGTCGTTTTATAGATATATCTATAGTTATATTCTTGCTTCCCATTTCTAAAAAAACTTCACTTTGTTACAATTGGATTCAGACAGAGGGGGGAGAAAGGAAACCCTAGTCAGCCTTGTCTCTTATTCTTTTCGTTGTGGGTGTGTGACCCTCTGTATTCAATAACTGGGGTTTATTCCATGCATAAAAAAGCTTATCACAGAAATGTGAAGATATCGTTTTGTACACCTCCGACTCGAATTATTGTATCATTATTCTTTTACGGTAAACACATTGTTTGATGTCGTGTAATGTACCATGATACTTTTGTTTGGATGAAAACGCGTTTATTTTGACTTCTGCTATTCTCATTTCTTTTGGGCTCGTGTATATAAAAGGAAATCCTTTGAAATCACTCTTGATTCATTACAAAAGTGGAAGAAAACATTGTAGAAGCCTTATATTGAAGAAGGGGACATTATGGTAGTCATTTTATTATAGTCAAGTAAGCATTAACTTGCCCCACACTCTGTGAAATTCTCCTTAACATTTAACCTCTATAAGAGGGAAGGAACTTTTACATGGAGAAACAGGGCTGGGGAAAGACTTCTTTATTTTAAGTCATCTAAAATATTCCATTTCCCCTCCCTTACGGCAATTTCGCTTTGTCTCCAGGCCTTTCACTCTGTTCATGCGTGTGAACTGTTCATCCCCAGTCCTCCACTTCCCCTTCATCATCATCAGCCATTCTTTCCGCAAGTTATCCCCCTGGAGATTGCGCCCTGGGACCTCCATCTTCATGCCCACTTCGACGCCCCAAGTTCAAGAATTCTTGTCTGCGCTCGCAGGGCTACATTGCCTGCGTGCTACCATCCCCTACAGTGCCAGCAGTTAACCTTTTCCCGGGCGCGGGTGCTCGGACTCGGGATATCTTTTCGTTTGCTTTTGTTTTTTATGTTCACAACCTGTCCTATAACTATAATTAATTCTTTCTGGTACTCATCATAATCATCCTCATCCCCATCCTCATAATATGCGTTTTGATGTATGTTTTTTTTTTTCGTGTGATTTTATTGTTGTGGATTTGTGTACAATGAAGTGCATTAAATGTTGGAAATTGAACTGTGTTAGTGGGTTAGTGTTAGAGTAAGAGTGGGAAAGGGTGTGGGTCTTGGTTTCGTGGGCACTAGGCCTGCGTTACAATGGTGGAGATGCGGGGTACGTGCTAGGCAGTTAGGGTTACAAGTATATGTGTTTAGGCTAGAATAGGGTGTTTTGTCGTGTCCTGTCTGGCACGGTGTGGGAGTGTTGTTGGAAAGTGGGCAAGGGGTGTGTCTCTCAGTAGATCAATAAGTGAATTAAGTAGGTTCAACTTACAGGGTGTGGGGAGACTGGCCATCTCGCCAACCATTTCACTTTTGCCCAATTCTGATTTCCTCTTCCAGCCGTGCCTCTCTGCTTATTTTGTTTGTCATTTTCAAATTTTTTCCTGCGTGCCCATATATAGTTATAGAGGGTATATGTCTTCAGGTCCGTTTTTCGGGCGAATTTCCTTCACTACGCAGATGCAGACAGACTATGTAAAGTAAGCTACGAATTTTTTCTGTAATATTTTATCAGTTCGTGTTTCACAAAATGGAACTGCGCCCCACTGCTGAACGTTTGCTTAGGGAGGCCAATCAAGACCCGCCAATTATCCCAACTGTCATTACTAGTGCTCCTGGGGTTTCCACTGGGTTACTTGGACAACCCGCTGCTGTGTCTACTCCAAGGTCGTCCGTTTCTACAAGAACTAGTCCTCGTATCGCTGCCAACTTTACACCTCCTACTCCAGAGCCAACGATGTTAGCGCCTTCAGGCACGATGCCTATTGACTTGGACCTGGCGGCATTGTATTCTCAGTTCCGGAGCCTGGGTCAAAATCTTGGTCTTCAAGGCACTGACCTTGCGCATTTTGTACGTGATTCTGTGGAAAAAGAGCGTGATCGCCGAGAACGCTTGGTAAGGGAGGAAAGAGATCGACAGGAAAGAGAAAGAGACCAGCAAGAAAGAGAAAGGGATAGGCAAGAAAGAGAAAGGGATAGGCAGGAAAGACAGCAGAGGGAGGACCTGTTTTGGAGAGGACGCGAGGAGGAAAGACAGGATTTAAACAGGACTCTGGCTGAAGCAGTATCCAATCGTTCTAACTCATACCCAGTGATATTAGAAAAGTTCGAAGACAAAGATGACATTGACTTCTATCTGCAGCACTTTGAGAAAATTGCAGTGGCACACAAGTGGAGCAAGGACACATGGGTAGCAAGGTTGACTCCACAGTTGACTGGGGCGGCCAGGGAGGTTTTTCTGAGATTGCCTGCCAGTGATTCCAACAATTTTGAGAGGTTGAAGAACGACCTGCTGATACGATTTCAGAAAACAGCCTCCTTCTACCGACAACAGTTTCGACAGGCTAGGAAAGAGGCTGGAGAAACTTTCACTAACTTTGTTGAACGTCTCGAGTGTATCCTCCAGTGGTGGTTCTCTTTGTCTGGTAAGAGTTTGTCCAAAGCAGACGATGTTGTAGACATGTTTCTACAAGACCAATTTTTCAACATACTGACTCCTGATCTCGCAGCTCATGTAATGGAGCAGCAGCCTGGTGATGTGAAAACTGCTGCCAGACTCGCTGAAACTCACATTGAGGCTAAGCGTTTTGGTCGGGCGGCAAACATGGGAGTCAAGCAGGAAAAGCTTCGTGCATCCAAAGGCCAAGAGAGAGTAACAGCTCCTCAAACATTTCCACAAAGAAAGGGAAATGACAATTGTTACCGTTGTGGAAAGCCAGGACACATGAAACGAGACTGCAAGGAGTTGAAGGCAGTCTGCAGACAATGGACACAGCCAGAATCAACAACCACAGAACTTGCAGCTTTATGCGACCAGTGCAGTTTCAAGCCATTTGTCCCGCGAGTATCGGTAATGATAAATGGGCAGCAGGCTGTTGCACTACGAGATACTGGAGCTGAGATTAGTGCTGTGTCTTCCCGGTTTGTGTCAGAGGAGGATATCACAAGCCGATTTGTAGATCTGACCTTTGCCAACTCAACTGGGGGACCATTCCCGACAGCTTTCATTTACCTGGAATCTCCTTTTGTCCAAGGGCGTATTGAGGCAGTAGTAATGGACAAAGCAAATCAAGACCTCATCATTGGAAACGAGGTTAAGTTTGCATCTGGAGAGTGTGCACAGGTACCAGTGTATGCACGCAAAGATCTCCTCGCTGTACAGACTAGAGCACAGGCCAAACGAGGGGATCAAGAAACGCCCATACCAGTCTCAAAAGTATGTGGACTCGACCTCACTCCGGATAAGCTCAAAGAATTACAAGAAGGTGACTCATCCCTTGAAAATGCTAGAGCATTGGCCTGTTCTGGAGAGACTGCTAAAAGCAAGGGGGTTGAAGTGTCGTATCGAAAGGTACAGGGGATCCTGCACCGAGAATTTAAGAATGGGGATCAGGTGTTCAAACAAGTATGCATCCCATTTCTTCTTCGAAGGGAGGTTATGCGACTGGCCCATGATACGCCGATGGGAGGGCATCTCGGCACCAAGAGGACCAGGCAGAGAATTTGGGCCGAGTTTTACTGGCCAGGAATGTGTGGCGACATCCAGCGTTACTGTCGCTCTTGCGATGTGTGCCAAAGAGTTACCCCCAAGGGACGAGTCAGCAAAGTACCACTAGGAAGGATGCCAGTGGTAGGCCAACCCTTTGACAAGGTGGGTGTGGACCTTGTAGGACCGATACGACCAGCCTCTGACCGCGGCAACAAGTACATTTTAGTCATGGTGGATCATGCAACTTGGTACCCTGAGGCAGCTCCTCTAAAGTCTGTGGAGTCAGAGAGGGTTGCCGAAGTCTTGTGGGAAATGTGGTCAAGACTGGGGATTCCAAAGGAAGTGCTGACTGACCAGGGCACTCAGTTTACTGGAGCTGTCATGCAAGAGATATTCAGACTTCTCTCAGTTAGAGGCATCACTACATCGCCATATCATGCCCAAAGCAACGGGCTAGTTGAACGTTTTAATGGTACCCTGAAAGCAATGCTAAAGAAGATGTGTCAAGAGAAACCAAAAACGTGGGATCGATTTATCCCAGCAGTTCTCTTTGCCTATCGGGAGGTTCCACAGGAAGGGACAGGTTTTTCACCATTCGAACTCCTGTATGGGCGAACGGTCCGAGGACCCATGACAGTTCTCCGGCAGCTGTGGACCAAGGAGCAAGTCGATGATGAAGTCCGGGCTTCATGCACGTATGTTCTGGATCTGAGGAATAGAATTGAGGAGACGTGTTGTTTGGCTAGGCAACAACTTCAGAAAGAGGCAGTTCGTCAGAAAAAGCATTTCGATAGGCGAGCCAAACCTCGCTGTTTTAAAGTGGGTGACAAGGTTCTGTTGTTGCTCTCCAGTGAGAGCAATAAATTGCAAATGGCATGGCAGGGCCCTTTTCCTGTCCTGGGAGAGTTGGCGAAGCTAATTATCGTATACGTATCAAAGGCAAGGAGAAGGTGTTCCACACCAACATGTTAAAAGAATACGTTGAACGCCCAAAGCTTACAGTGGCAGTGTCAGTAATAAATGACAGCGAGTGTAAAGAGGTGCAGATAACGCGAGAAGACATTCCTGTGATTCCGTTACAAGCTCAGGAAGGACCTGCTGATGTTCAGCTGGACCCAGATCATCCAGAAAGGCACGCCGACCTCCTGCACTTTTCTGCAGCCTTTGGCGACGTGTTCACCGACTTGCCACAGAGGACTACTCTCACGCCCTGCAGTATCAAGTTGGAACACGAGGAACCAGTACGCACACGACAGTTCCCTCTGCCCTTCTCCCAGCGTGAAACGATCCAGAAGGAGGTCAAAGAAATGCTTAAGATGGGGGTCATTGAGAATTCCACTTCCCCATACTGTTCTCCAATTGTATTGGTTAAGAAAAGAGACGGCAAAATACGCTTTTGCGTCGATTTCAGAAGGCTCAATCAAATTGTGATTTTTGATGGTGAACCTATCCCAGACATCGAGTACCTGTTCTCAAAGCTTGGTCAGGCCAGATACTTCAGTAAGATCGACCTGACAAAAGGTTATTGGCAAATCCCCATGGTGGAAAAAGATAAACCTAAAACTGCTTTCTCAACGCCACAGGGTCACTACCAGTGGACTGTTATGCCTTTTGGACTGAAGACAGCTGGTGCAGTGTTTAGCAGGGCAATGAGGGAGATGCTAAAGCCTCTTCAGCTTCCTGAAGTCGATAACTTCATGGACGATTTACTGGTGGCTACTCAGACGTGGACGCGTCACCTTGAGTGTCTCTATGCACTGTTTCACAGACTTCGCGAGGTTCGGATGACTGCTCGTCCTACCAAATGCTTCCTTGGGTTTGACGAAGTTACTTATCTTGGGTTTGTGGTAGGAAAGGGCAAACTGAAAGCAGAGGACGAGAAGATGGCCAAGATTGGCAAGGTTCAGCCCCCTGAGACCAAGAAACAAGTTCGGGCCTTTTTAGGGCTGGCAGGTTTCTACCGCCGATTCGTGCCCAACTTTGCAGAGATCGCCCTTCCCCTGACAGATGCAACAAAGTCCAGGATGCCAAACAGAGTGCAGTGGACTCCCGAGTGTCAGAAGGCTTTTGACGAGCTGAAAAAAACACTGTGTAGCAAACCCGCCTGCGTGATGCCCAACTGGGAGTTGTCGTTTGTACTGAGGACAGATGCCTCGGATGTTGGGTTGGGCGCGATCCTTTTACAGGACCAGGGAACTGGTCTCCAACCCGTGACGTGTGCCAGTAAGAAACTGCTTCCTGCAGAAAAGAACTACTCAACGGTTGAAAAGGAATGCTTTGCCATTGTTTGGGCAGTCCAGAAATTTGAACCGTACCTGTATGGACGGCATTTTATTATTCAGACTGACCACCAACCCTTACAGTATTTGAAGAGACCGAAAGCATCCAATGGCCGCCTGATGAGGTGGGCACTTCAACTGCAGTCCTTCTCGTTCAGTGTTCAAGCAATACCAGGAAACGAAAACGTAGGTGCTGATTTTTTGAGCAGATGCCCAGAGTGAGTGTGGTTGACAGTTCATGGACATTATGTGTGATTTAAACAATGTTTAAACTTGGTTCGGGGGTTTGTCACGAACTGTCAAATGTTTTAGGGCGTGCGTCTATGCTCTGCATGTTTGCACATGTGTGTGTGTGTGCGCGCGCGCGCGCGCGCGCGTGTGTGTGTGTGTGTGTGTGTGTGTGTGTGTGTGTGTGTGTGTGTGTGTGTGTGTGTGTGTGCCTGCACGCGCGTTCCTCGCGTGCACGCTTCACGCGCGTTATTCGGTGTCAGCCAGAAGTGGCATCAGTGTACAGGATCCCGTGCAGCCCATGCTGATCACTTGGCTCACCTTGGGAGCAAACAAAGTTCAAGTCCCGTTAGCCTGGGCGGAGAACATTCCTTTTTTTTCAAGAGCTTGGAAGGAGATCTTCGGTTGTGACCGCACCGGTGAGGTTTGGGTCCTCCGAGCCATCGAAGTGATGCTGTCTTGTGTCCTCGGTGAGGTTTCTGGTTTTCCAGGGCCTGTATATTCTCTAGAGCTCACTCACGGGTTTTGGTGAGTTATCTGTCTGTTGTGTGCGTGTATCATTTCATTTGTTTGCTGTCGTTTTATAGATATATCTATAGTTATATTCTTGCTTCCCATTTCTAAAAAAACTTCACTTTGTTACAATTGGATTCAGACAGAGGGGGGAGAAAGGAAACCCTAGTCAGCCTTGTCTCTTATTCTTTTCGTTGTGGGTGTGTGACCCTCTGTATTCAATAACTGGGGTTTATTCCATGCATAAAAAAGCTTATCACAGAAATGTGAAGATATCGTTTTGTACACCTCCGACTCGAATTATTGTATCATTATTCTTTTACGGTAAACACATTGTTTGATGTCGTGTAATGTACCATGATACTTTTGTTTGAATGAAAACGCGTTTATTTTGACTTCTGCTATTCTCATTTCTTTTGGGCTCGTGTATATAAAAGGAAATCCTTTGAAATCACTCTTGATTCATTACAAAAGTGGAAGAAAACATTGTAGAAGCCTTATATTGAAGAAGGGGACATTATGGTAGTCATTTTATTATAGTCAAGTAAGCATTAACTTGCCCCACACTCTGTGAAATTCTCCTTAACATTTAACCTCTATAAGAGGGAAGGAACTTTTACATGGAGAAACAGGGCTGGGGAAAGACTTCTTTATTTTAAGTCATCTAAAATATTCCATTTCCCCTCCCTTACGGCAATTTCGCTTTGTCTCCAGGCCTTTCACTCTGTTCATGCGTGTGAACTGTTCATCCCCAGTCCTCCACTTCCCCTTCATCATCATCAGCCATTCTTTCCGCAAGTTATCCCCCTGGAGATTGCGCCCTGGGACCTCCATCTTCATGCCCACTTCGACGCCCCAAGTTCAAGAATTCTTGTCTGCGCTCGCAGGGCTACATTGCCTGCGTGCTACCATCCCCTACAGTGCCAGCAGTTAACCTTTTCCCGGGCGCGGGTGCTCGGACTCGGGATATCTTTTCGTTTGCTTTTGTTTTTTATGTTCACAACCTGTCCTATAACTATAATTAATTCTTTCTGGTACTCATCATAATCATCCTCATCCCCATCCTCCTCATAATATGCGTTTTGATGTATGTTTTTTTTTCGTGTGATTTTATTGTTGTGGATTTGTGTACAATGAAGTGTCATTAAATGTTGGAAATTGAACTGTGTTAGTGGGTTAGTGTTAGAGTAAGAGTGGGAAAGGGTGTGGGTCTTGGTTTCGTGGGCACTAGGCCTGCGTTACAACCTGCAACAGAGATAAAGAGTCCTTAGCTCATTCTCCAACATTACTAAATAATATACATCCTCTACATACACGCATTTACAATCACACTATTCCCCTACTGTAGCCTGCATTCGCTCTGAAAATAAAATAAATCAAAAATCAATGGTAACGAAGACGCAGGTCGGCACTCCGCTCGATTCAATCATAATCGTCGGACCTGAAACATTCTACAAATGAATACAACACAAACAGACCCTCCTGGCTTCATCGATCTGCTCCTCTGTGGATGAAAGCATCTATTAAACCTGCTAGCACCGATCTCTTACCTCAACAGGTATATTAAGCAGCCATAGGCTCGGGAATGATCGACTCTGTGCGGTTAACTGTCAAGATATCATCTAGGCAACTAGGTCCAGCCGCGCGATTGGACAAACCACGGCGACGGCCTAACATCACTAAGACAAATGGGTTACTTATGCGATGACTCGATTTCCGAACGACGTCATACTACACCTTGCGTCATTCCACTCATACGTAAACATCCCTCCATTCTCTCCTCTCTCTCCCTTCTCTCTCTCTCTCTCTCTCTCGCTCTCTCTCTCTCTCTCTCTCTCTCTCTCTCTGATTACATGACCGCTTTGCTTGCTTCTTTGCTTTCTTACATTAATTGATTTCACTGCATGTTGTAGTCCCTACTCAGGGCGAGGACTGGATGTAAAAAAGCACGTCAGTGCTTATCTATTATCCTCGTAAATAAAGAATTTTGTCTTGTCTTGTCTTGTCTCTCTCTCATCCATCCCGCTGATTGTCCAGTCATATTGTCCATGACAATTAGGTAATGTCTTTGTTCTTAGAACTGATGCCAGTTCTGTAGGACTAGGTGCTGTTCTGCTTCAGGAACATGATGACGTTCTCCACCCAATTGTGTTTGCTAGTTGTAAACTGCTAGACCGTGAGAGAGCGTACAGTACAATTGAACGAGAATGTCTGGCCATAGTTTGGGCTGTACAAAAGTTTGTGCGATTCCTTTGTTAAGTCTGGTTCATTCTGCAGACAGACCATCGCCCATTTACGTCTCTACGTACGTCGAATAAAAAAAAAATTCCAGGATTATGCGTCGGGCTCTGTCACTGCAGGAATTCTCATTTGAAATCAGGCTGGTTCCAGGATAATCAAATGTGTTTGCTGACCTTCTTTCACGTTCTTGTGAGGACCAGTTCATCCCCTAGACATGATCTTGTTCGTCTGTATTCCAGAGTTTGCTGCCTTTTTCATGTCTTTCTATTATTTTGGTTATGAATGTTGGTATACTTCCTTTTAGTAAAAACAATTCGGTCATTGTTTTGTTTTTTTGAGGAGGAGGAGTATTGTGACGGACCGTTTTTTTGTCTGATCACAGTTTTTACAATAACTCCGCCTACCGGAGCGAGTTTTCTGAAAAACCGGTTGTTTGGTTGATTAACTGGTGTTCACCTGTACACCGTATAAGCTGAATGAGCGTGGGTAGCCAACCAGTCTCTGAAGAAATTCCGGCTAGTTCGCCTACACAGTCCAGCCGACGAGGGACTCAGTTCAGTTGTTGTGACAGCCAGGTATGTTGAGTTAGTTAACAAATTGAGAGTCTAAATCGAAATCGTTTCTCCCCACGGTTAGGCGTTTGTAACTTCCTCAGCGCCAATGAAGGTTTTGCTTTTTTTTTTTTAAAGAAAAGAGAGAAAACATTCATGGGTTTGCAATGCTTTTAATTTGCTATGGTGTAGGAGTAAATTATCGTTTAACCTCCGTCGGATAGAAAGAAGAGGAAGCATGCTGTGATCGAAATAGGACATGGCTTATGCTTTACTATTGTCTCAAAAAGGGAAAAAAAAACAAAAGTTGTTGTTTATTCTTTGCTAAAGGGTTACGATGGTGAGCTCCGGAGGTGAGCAATGGAAACTCGTGTGTTCACGGTGTTCCCGAATTATGCTGATTTATACTGTGGGGAGCTAAATGGAAACCTTTTTCATATGTTTGTATTGCTGATGGATACCAGCGATGAAAAACCTTTCTCTTATGTATCTATTACTGATGGATAGGAATGTATGGAAATCATTCCGACAGTTAAATTGTTTTGATAGATGCTATTTTATGATAAATGGGAATGTATGGAAAGCATGTTGAGAGTTATTTAAAGCCAGCTTATGCTATGTTACGTTATGTGATGTATAATGAACATCTACCTGTGTTAAACAAGAATATGCAAAGATTGTCATGTATGTAAAATGAATATTTATAATGGGGAATAATTACTTTTGATAAAAATGAAAAAAAAAAAGACGAATGAAAACGTTTTCTCTTGAAGTGATCTTGTAAAATGTTAGAACATTATGTTATGATCTTGTGAAATGATCAAAACCTTTTGTTTATGAACGAGATGAGAGAAGGTAATGATACATTAATTATACTTTCGCTCATTGTGAACGTCTATGTGAAAATCTTCGGTTATACTATCGCTCATTACAAAAAGGTCTATATGGTAGTCTTTCCTCGCTAACGCGAAGGTTATGATTTTGGAGACAGATGACGTCTCAGCGTGTTGAACTTTTGAGATATTAATTTTGAAGGAACTAAAGTGTTTCATTTTGTTGAAACCTTGTCGATTTTTGGCTGTGGATAAAGTGCTCTGTTTACGATAAAAATAGAAAGCCATTATTAAATGTGAGTGTGATTAAAAGTCTATGGATAGTAGGCTAGATAGACAAAGACGTTTTCTCAGTTCCCCCAGGTTGAGTTAACCCTGGTGTCCTTGGGAACTGGTTGTCCCTACCTCAGGTCCGGGGCCTGTTGTGTGTCCCCATTCTCCACTGTGCCGGGTGTGCGAGAGGCTGGTGCATGCCAGTATAGACCCAACAATCCAGCTGAGCCAGCGCCTCTTCTGTGAGAGATGTCGTCGCTTCGGTTCCTTTTCGCCAGCTGCGCCCTGCTCTGGTCCTGCCTAGACAGAACCACCGCCTGTGTTGACAACGACCTGTAGCGTCAGCGTCGTTCCTGCACGTCGTGAGACCCTTCCTGTCGTCGATCTTGCGCATTTTGAGTCCCTTGTTGCTGAGCAGTAACAGAGCCACAGCTCTTGGAGTGGAGGCTGGTGCTTCAAAAGTAGCGGAGTGCTACTTCAGTGTGATCGGACTGAATCATGTTTTTTTTTGGGTGTAGGAAGTGATTACTTCCTTGTTGACTGAGACGTCACAGCATCGTTAGGTCGTCACTTCAAGTCACTACCCCTACTGACAGTCGCAGTGTCGTCGTGTCAAGTTTGTTCTTCACCTGCGTCTACCCCTGCTTGCAGACTGCGCCCCCTTAGGCCAGACAGTGCCTGTGACAGACTGTTGGTGTGTGCGCCATATATATATATATATATATATATATATATATATATATTGTACACCCATAGTTGGGGTGTGCTCCATGTAGACAGTGCCTGTGACAGACTGTTGGTGTGTGCGCCACACACCACACACACACACACACACACACACACACACACACACACAAAACACACACACACACACACACACACACATTAATGTTGTTGTCATGTGAATGGAAAAGTTTCATGTCAAAGAAGAGTGTTAAGAGATTTTGTAATTTCTGCAATTGTGGAATGGAACCTACGGTTTTGATGCTTTTTTGTATTGATGGAGCGCAACCGCCAGTGATGTGGAAGGGTAGGACGCTGAGTGGATTGTGAAGTGTGTTCACCCAATGTGAGGAAGGGTGGAAGATTATTGTTACTTCAGAGGAGCTCTGGACACAGACATTGGAGGATGTCTAATTGTAACCCTCGTTGGGTTTTCACATAGTTAGGACTAGGATTGTCCTATGCAACCCTGGGTTGGGTGTGCTATACGATTGGACTGGGTTGTCCGATGCAACCCTGGTTTGGGTGTGATTAACCCTTGGTGGGTGTAATATGCCTGGCGTGGCAAGTTTCACTCGAGTATAGAGTGTAGATGTAGACTGGAAGTCTACTAGGGTAGGCTTGTCGCTTATTCCCTAGAAGGTGAGTACCAGTTGGGGTTGTAAACTGGTTAAAGCAATTACAGTAAAGGTGTAATTGTAATGATAACAGAAGTTTGATAATTATAAAGATTGGATGATATTGCGCTATTTGGGAAAAAGAGAAAGATGAACGTTGAACGCGAAAAGAAAAGAAGAATTGAAAATAAATAAATAAAATATTGTTGTATAAAGATTTCTTTCTGTACCCCAACTGTAGGTAGGAATAGGCTGGCGGAACAAGACTTATGTGAGTATTCTATATTGATTTTGGAGTGAATGTGAAAGGAGTTAAAAAGGAGCTTTGAATAATAAGAGAGAAAGAGAAAAAATAAATAAAATTCACTTTTAGAGGTTAACCCTGGACCTAGGGTTTCGTTACAGAATCCCTCAGCGTCTAGTGGTGTACCAGACTTGAGGTGTACCAGCCTAGTGAGGGTCCAGGCTGTGGTGGTCCAGAGATGGTACAGCCAAGTGCACGAAAGCTCCTGGACAAGTCAAGAAGATGACTTGTCTTTACGGCCATTGTTTAATATAGAAAGAACTGATAGTGTAACATGTGTGTGAGTGTGTTTGATCTTTGATAAAACTTTGAATATTGTATTATTGTATGTGGGGAATTATCTTGTAAAGAGAAGAAATAATTGTTGGAAAATGCAGTGAAGTGAAAAGAAGAATTAAGACCCTTTTCTTTATTGAGTAAAGGGAGCGTTTTATAGAAAACTTAATTCAATTGTGACAGTGCTCCTTTGGGTGAATGGAGTGATTGCGTGTTGCGTACAAAGTAAGCAAACTGTGTCTGTGAATGCAAGCATGTATGTGCACAAACATGGGTGTGTGATGGTGGTGACCCCGTCTTTGAATTTAGGTTAGAGTTTAATAGGATTTAGTTTTTTGAGTGAGTACTGCTGCTAAAATATTGTTTTGAACCCCTTTGTAAAAAAATAAAAATAAAAATAAAAGAGAAGTAAAATTACTCTGCCAAATTACAATTATAAAGATACTATTTTGTTTCCCTCTGCATTGCTGAATAATTGTTGTTATATTTATTCATTTTCATTGGTATTTTCAATTTTGTTTTTCTATATTTATGGTGTGAGTCAGTTTATGTAATGTATCCTTGTTCTTAGTATTCCCGTCTCCAGTTCTACGGGTGGTAGTTTCAATTAGTGGGCTACCTAAGGGTTCTTTTGCTTTGTCTTACTTCTCCTACTTGTTTCAAATTTTCGCCTCTCTTGGTTTCTATCTCTATTCTAATTAAAATTCTCTTGATATTCTTTACAATAAGCTCCTCTCTAGTTTCAAGTTTAGGCGGTTTTTTGCTATTTTAAATAGGGTTTCTGATTAGTGTGTGTAAGTGCCCCCTTTATTTTAAAATGTTGTAGGGTTTAGTTGAAAATCTTTCTTGTAAAATTGTCTGTTTTTTTTTCTGGCACATTCTTTTGGATTCCTTTTTGAAAACGGTGCTCTACTTTAGTTTAAAACAATAATTAAAAAAATATTCTTAGCTTTTCTTGGTATTTCGGAAATCTTTTTCACAATTTAGTCTTTCAGAGCCATTTCTAAATTTACTTCTCACATTTTTTTGACCAACTAAATTAAGTTAAATAAAACATTTTTTCAGTGAGGGTGCATTTCCATACTCAATCAAATTTTACTGGAAAAAAATATTCTTTTCTGTCCCGTCATTGTTTTTTTTGTTCTTCACAAATTTGAATGTTTTGAACTCTGTATTCTAGTAATCAGTGCCAAGGAAGTTTAAATTGTTGTTCTATTTTAAATAGCGTTTTTTTAATTTCACATCTTAATTTCCCTACCCCATTTGCACGCTGTGGGATTTCTTTAAGCGTTATCTACACTCTCATAAAAGATGACTGATGCAGTAGATGATCAACAAATAGAGGAATTCCAATCATTATTTGTAAAGGAGGATGAGGAAACAGTTCGTTTCAACAGATTTTTGTCCCAAGGACAGAAATTACAGTTGTCTGGTGATGCTTTAATGGCCTACATTGATCAGTGTGAAGAGCGTGCGCTCAGAGCAAAAGAAAGAGAGGAGAAGAAAGAGGCAGATGAGAGAGAAAGGTTTAGAAAAGCAGAGACAGAAAAAGAAGATAAGATTAGGCAAGCAGAAGCACAGTTAGAGAAAGAAGAGAAGGATAGACAAGCACAGATAGAGAGAGAGGAAAAAATCAGGGCGCATGAACTTGAAATGAAAAGAACAGAAAGTCTTAATTTACTTGAAATGAGAAGATTGGAACTTAAACAAAAACGAGTGGAACTTCAGTTAAAGCAACAGGCTGTTCAATCTGCAAATGTAAATGTTTCTCAAACTGATACTGTTCCTGTTCAGGTTGCAGGTAAAACTTCCTACATTCCCAAATTACCCCCTTTTGATGAGAATCGTGATGACATAGACTCTTTTCTTTTTAGGTTTGAAAACCATGCTTCATGTGGTTGGAGCAAGGACAAATGGACATTGTATGCTGCTTCTCTATTCAAGGGTAATGCTCTATCTCTGTATCATAGTTTAGCAGTTCGTGATTCTCTCACATGGGAAGAACTGAAAGCTGAACTTTTGAAGAAGTTTCAATATACAGATGAAGGCTTTAGAGAAAAATTTCGTTCAGTTCGTCCAGAAAAAGGCGAATCATTTGCAGCTTTCCTTATTAGGACGAGTCATTTATTTGATCGTTGGGTTGAATTGTCCCAAACACAGAAAGAATATGCTGATTTGCGTGACTTGTTACGTGAGCAGATTTTACAAAGCGTATCCAAAGACCTAGCTATTTTTCTAAAAGAGAGATCTTATAAAACTGCAGAAGATATGTATAAGCTGGCAGATCAGTATCGGACTGCTCATCTGGAAAAGCATTTTTCCAGGAAATCTGACCGTGATGTGTTTGAGGTAAATGTTGCTTCAACAGGACAGTTTGGTCCGGGTCGTTCTCAACCAAACAGGAGGTATGGTCAAAGAGGAGGCCAGAGTTTTTCCTCAAAGACAGAATACAAATGGGAATAATGTACATTCCTATAATAACTGGCAAGAGAATAATTCTGGACAAACTTTTTCACAGGGTAATCCAAATGGAAGTCATTACCCAAGAGGATATACCAATTCTCGACGGACTGGTCAGTTTAGAGCTATTCGTGGCCGTGGACAATTTTCAAACCGTGGTGGTATTGATCATAGTACAGTACCAAATACAGTATCTGGTGCGGACAATGGTTGTTGGCACTGTTCCTGTATATTTCACAAGAAGAAAGACTGTCTTTTTCTAACACAGGGTAATGTGTGCTTAGCAACAGATCCCAAGCAAACTACTAAAGATACTCAGCATGTTTTAGTGTCTGACACTGATGTTACAGGTTTGCATATGGAATCTTGTATTGTCAATGGGTGTCACGGTCGCTAAGCCGGACGGCCCTACCACCCTTACCCACGCCTATCACACGCTAGGTCGGACAACACAGCACACTAACACAGCTTTACAATCACGCACGCTTCTTTATTTCACACACACTCCATGGCGCCACCACTCACGCACATCCACAACTGCACACAAGTATCCCAATTCCCGCTGACTTACCCTACTCTACGATAATGACCTGGAACACCCTAACCTAACCTAAAACACCAGTTGCGGTATATCACTGTGACCTGGGGACACAGCGATAGCCAGCACACGTGGTGACTACTAGGGACAAGGATTTACCAAAGGGACTCTAATCTCTTAACTACTGCTACCACCCACACCTCTCCCCAGGACTCACCCTTCTCTTTTAACCCGGGACCACTACTGCACTGATCGCTGCGTCCCTAAGGGAGGCAACGACCAGTACCCTACACTGTGCTGGCCACTACGTCCTAAAAGGAGGCAGTAGCTAACACCCCTAACCCTACTGCCTAACGCTACACCCCTTCTACCACAAACATGGGACAACCCATCCCGGCCCGGAAAGCTCCAGTCCTCGGCGCTGTACGTGGCCCCTCACAGGCTGACACTTCCCCGGAAGACTCTGCACCCCGGCGCTGACCGTGGCTCCTCCGCGGGCCGACACCCTCCCCGAAGACTCTGCGCCCCGGCGCTGACTGTGGCTTCCCGCAGTCTGACTCCTCCCCGCGATGGGCACGACACCCAAAGCACACACACCAGACGCCCTCTCGACGGGTCCGGGGCTCGTAGGACGCCTCCTCCTCTGAAGGCCCCGCCGGACACCAAGGGTGGAAAAAAAGGCCTGGTGCAGCGCCCTCTCACAGGACGCCTAAACCGGGACGAGGAACCAGTGCCGGAGAACTCCCGGAAGAGCACCGGTAGCTGGAGGAGAGCTGCCCCACAGAAGGCAGACGGCCTGGGTGGTCTCCCTCTCCCGGGAAAACAACAGGTACTGGAAAGCGCTGCTCACCTGCCGGCACGCGGCAGTAGACTGCGGTGATCTGGCCCCAGCCTCAGGACGGAACAGGATACCTGCTGACACAACTGTAGGCCACTACTGTAGTGTTGCTACTACCCGAGTCATCAAGGCACATAGGCTACTTGGTAAAGCTTTAACTCTCCATCTCCCTTGCCTACTTCCCACTCGGGCATGAGAGTGACCCCTTAAATTTCGAATACATCCCCCAACCCGTCACTCGCTTTGGGGTTATCAGACCAATCTCCTGCCAACCCTTACAACAGCGGTAAAACAATATTCTCCCTGAGCCCATCCACGCTATTACATATGAAATTATGAATCACACCCAATTCTCGGAGAAATAAACCAATCTAAGCGATCCAACACGGACTCCATGGGCCCCCTTAGGACATACTAAATAATCTAGGAAATGGCCAATTTCACAAGGAAATGTCTCCACACAATAACCAGTAGTAATACACATCTCTGAGGGGAAAAAAACAACAACAAAAAAACTTATCAATTCTTAGCGGTTCACAGTTCCAGCATGTTCACACAAGAGAATCGGCTCGCAGCCACAATCCTTCACATTATTACCCCTCTTTGCACCGTCAATTATAATCATATATCAAAACAACATGATTTGTTCGCCAAAATTTCCATCCAGCACCTCACTCTCATGTCATCTCTTGTCAGATAACCCAGTGGTTAATCCTTGTTATGCCAACACAACCACACTTCATACAATATTACATGCTGCACATCATCCGTTTTTATCCTATCAACTGCTAAGCTACTCGCCTTAAACTTTACCTTTCCCTTCTTTCTGCTTACTAAAATTCATAACTGGGTTGCCTCCCCACAACCTAAGATATCTTTCTCCAACCCCGTTCTGTCACAAATACATACATCCCTGCACGTGTGACGACTGTCACTTTCTTACAAAACTTCTAACCATATGGACTCACTGTCCTGTGCCAAATGCGTACGCCACAGATACAGTCTGCACGCGCACGACACCCGCGTCGAGAACCCTAACTCGTAACGAAAGTGACAAGACACCAATATAAGTTGAATAGTCACGACCGTACTCCAGTATAAACCACTCGACCATAAATTGGCCTTAGCCCTACTACACAGTTAACCGATTCCAATGCTGTGCAGGTCAACTCCGGAATTGTTAATCAATTTCAACGAACTCCTACTATTTACAATTGAGATTGAGCACAATCATCAAACCCCTCTATGATTCACGCAGACACATCTGCACCTGACTCATATTATGATCCTCAACCAAATGCAACCTCGTACTACCCTCTTATTGAATTCACTGACATTACCATGAACTAACCACAAACAATATCTACATCACTGTCCATCAACGGTCATTATATTGAACCCACATTGTCTAGCCAAACTGTCCTGAGAAAATCGAACTCAGGAGCCACTATGTACATTACTTACAAAAATATACAGGAAAAAGGTGACAACTCAAACCGGCTGACAACAAATTTCAATCACGGAACCAAGACGACATCATACCAGACAACCAGTATACACAACGAACACAATACAACTAATCGCAACAGGAGACAACTACAGTTCAATTCGCCACAATACAAGACAACACGACGAACCAAAACACCACGAACCTAACAAATCACCAACCTGGACAGACAGACGTTCAACCACACCAGTTCTGCAACTGGCTGAAGTGGCTGCCAACAAGGACGACACCGACTCAGCACAGGCCAAGGGCACCCAAACCCGACGAGGACCTGGCACTAACTATGACTTGAAGTCACTCTTCAAAAACTAACGGCGCTGCCGCCGCACCTACAAGGCGTACGTCCACTCCGACGAACACCAGGGACTGAAGTGAAGCTACCCCAACGCATTCCGCCCTGGTCGGAATCAAGCGAACTCTACTCACCACACAAAACAACGACTGGTCAGAGCAGTGTATCCCTCCGCAGAGCTGACACGCCTGACCAACGGACTAGTTATTGCTCGTGCAACAACACGACAATTTACCACAACTCCTCACAGACTTGACAACACAACAACAACCGATATCCTGCCCCACCTTCTCTGGTATAGAACCAAAGTAATAAAAGGGTAACAATCGGGAACGAAACCAACTTCCCGCTTCCATTCCATTCCTTCAATAAGTGAAGACTGGAATGAAAGAATATTGTATGTCCTATTTCCCCAGCCTCCTACCTAGCCTAATCTTTCTACCTAACCCTGAAAAACTTAACCTAACTCTAGCTAACTAAACCCCAACCTCACATACGCGCGAGCGCGCGCGCACACACACACACACACACACACACACACACACACACACACACACACACACACGCGCGCGCGCGCTCGCGCGCACGCTCTCTATCTTGAACCACCACTACTCTTAAACACATGGACATACTGATTTAGTACCGCCGATCGGTGACACACCCCCCTGCCTAAGTTTTAACTACAGGTTAAAACAAACAACTTCTCACTCGATCGGCGTTTTGGCCACACCCTACATATAACAATCCAATTCCCCATCACTCACTCTGTCCTACTGTTACTTTTGATGCACTCCAAAACTTCCATCCTAACAGCATCAACTTTTAAATACATCAACAATCACAGGTTACACTAATCAACCTGGTCTAACGCTGCTTCACACGACCTTAACGCAGGCACTTACAGGCAGCCGTTACACTACGAATACATATAAATTCCATAACTGAGGGGGCTCTGATTACGCACAACTGCTGTGTAACACGTGCTACAAATACCACACCCTCAGTAACACTTTGCTACGCCATTCTCTACCAAAGATAACATGCATAGCTTCGACAATGTCAACCTCTCACGACACAGGTTAATGGAACCCTCAGGTTTTCTCTCTCTCTCTCTCTCTCTCTCTTCCTCTACGGCAAGCGACTCAAGAAGTCTGCCGCCACATTGTCCTTTCCAGACACTGCCTGCACCGTAAACTGAAATGGCTGCAGCTGCAGTGTCTACCTTGTGATCCTCCCACTAGTACTCTAGACCCTACAGCTATCTTCCTGGGTTTTGCCCTGAAATGAAAATGTCGCTTGTACCTGCAAGCTGCTGTTGCCAAGTTCTTCTTTGCCAACTCACACGTCTCAGCTACCTTGTTCCTTAAGTTAACGACGTACTCTGCCGCTGTGCGGAGCTCTTGCCTTTCTAGTTGCAACCACAGATCCCTCAGTATCTGCATGGGCCTGCGCATCAGTGGCATCCTTACAAGGGGAACTCTTGACACTCTTCCCTTATCCACTGTACGCTGACACTGGACGCATGACTGGCAGTACCGACGAATGTCAGCATGTATGCCTGGCCAATAGAAATGGCGACCAACTCGCTCCTTGGTTCGGGTGGTACCTAAGTGACCAGACATGGGTACGTCGTGGGCTAGCTTCATCACCGTGGTCCGTAGTTCAGCTGGGACGCAGATCTGACTCGCTACGTCCTTGGGACCCTCAAACCGCTGGACCAGTACACCAGACTTTCGCGCGTACTCAACTCGTCCAAACTTGGTGTGGAAGTGCGTCCCTGCTTCACACGCACTCCGAGCCTTCCTCAAGGTTTCATCCTGGTCCTGCATCTGAATTAACTGCTGGGTAGAGGTGTTCAGAATGCATTCCTCGACGGGCAGTGGTACAGGTTCTTGCTGCTCCCCGGCTCTCTGCGCGCGTGTCTGCACTGCCCCTACCAGCGCCGGGTCTGCGTATACAGGCACACGTGTCCAACCGGGATCTCCTACTCTCTTTGCGAAGTTTCCGATCAGGACTTCCTGCACAGGGCTATTCATGACCAAAACCTCCAACTTCCCTGCGATGAATGGCGACTTCAACTCTATTACCGCCACAGGTAACACGGACCTACATCTGGACTCGGCCAACACTACTGGGACTGTCTCTCCTGTGTACGCATCTGCCGGTACTAACCGCTTGGCCACTACGGTGTGTCCGGCACCAGTGTCCCGTAATCCATTGGCCGGAGACCCGTTAACTTCTACAATGCACGCAGGCTCGTACCGCTGCTCAGCGCATGGGCGACACAACGTAGGGACTACACGAGCTTGGGGCTGGTCACAACAATGAACAGCTCCAACAGAATGGGGCTCAGGGCATTTCCTAGCGATGTGGCCTGGCTTCTTGCAGTTGAAACAAACTATGGTCGATCTAGGCCCTTCTGATCTCCTGTTCAGCTGCTGTAGTGCACCATCACTTTGTTGGGACCTTCCTGCGGGCTGGCTCCCTGCTGTTTCACGTGTATTACCCAGGTTGGGCTGGTTAACTGTTCGGTCTTGCCTCGCCTTCCTCCCCAGTCTTTTGGCCTCTGCTAAAACAGTAGCTTCCGTTGCAAGTTGTTCAACAGTTTTCGGGCATGTCTTCCGGACCTCGATCGTGAACTCTGGGGATAGCAGCTGGTAAAACTGTTCTTGAAAAAGCAGATCCTTTACATCCTCTGCCACACTCTCATCCTTGCCCGCTGCCGCACACCAGAGGGAAAACCACCGCTTCATCCTTCCCAGCATCTGGCCGAAAGTCTCAGCAGCGTCCTTCTTGATGCTTCTGAACTTTTCCCGGTAGGCCTCAGCATCTAGCCTAAAGTGGCTTAACAGGGCGCTCTTTATCTGATCATAGTCGCCTAACTCATCCGCACTTAACCACATCACCGCTTCTCTAGCCTTTCCTCTCAGCAGAGACATCAGACGTGTGGGCCATGAGGTCTTGCTCCACTTGCACATCTGGGCTACACGCTCAAATTGGGCGATGAAAGCGTCCACGTCGTCGTTCTCTCCTAACGGCTCAAGGTGGACATGCTTCGTTTCCTCCACCTCAATCAAGCGTTTCCTATGCGCTGCTTCATCTAAGGCCTGTCTCTCTTGTATGATTAGCTCTCGCTCTCTTGCCTCTAACTCGGCTTCATCCCTTCGTTTCTTAAGATCCAATTCGGCTTGCCGTGTCTGAGCTTCTATTTCTCTTATCGCTCTTTCTTCCTCCATCTTCTTCCTCTGCAGTTCCAATTCCATCTGTCTCGCTGCTTTCTCATCTTCGATCTTCTTCTGCTTCATCTCTAGTTCCCTTTGCTTAGCAGCTTTCTCCTCTTCATCCTTATGCTTTAACCTTTCCCTCTCCTCTTCGATCTTCTTCTGCTTCACCTCTAGTTCCCTCTGCCTAGCAGCTTTCTCCTCTTCGATCTTCTTCTGCTTCATTTCTAGCTCCCTCTGTCTATCAGCTTTCTCCTCTTCTATCTTCCTCTGCTGCATCTCTAGCTCCCTCTGCCTAACAGCTTTCTCCTCTTCTATCTTCCTCTGCTGCATCTCTAGCTCCCTCTGCCTAACAGCTTTCTCCTCTTCTATCTTCCTCTGCTGCATCTCTAGCTCCCTCTGCCTAGCAGCTTCCTCCTCTTCTATCTTCCTCTGCTGCATCTCTAGCTCCCTCTGCCTAGCAGCTTTCTCCTCTTCATCCCTCATCTTCTGCCTCACTTTCTCCTCCATCCGGAACTCCAATTCTGCTTCTCTCGCCGTCTTCTCATCCTCATTACGGACCGAGTCTGTGACGAACTTGGCGAGGTCTCCCCCAGCTAAACCCATCGCCGCTCCCAACTTGGCAAACTTTGCATAAACCCCCGCCCCCTGTTCTTGATCCACCCCCGCTCCCTGGTCACTAACCTTAGGTTTGGTATCCGCCGTAGGGCCTGTGGATCCATGGCACTATCGGGGTCGTACTGCGGATGGGCTCGGGTGTGTTTAGACATAGGGTACCCCTACCACTACAGAACTAGCACCGGACAGTATGCGATCTGAGCGCAACTGGAGGTTCCTGACTACGCACTAGCCCCTGAAGCAACTCAGCACAAGTACACAATACTCTCAATGTGTCACGCACCAAGCATAACTCCACCCACACTTGTGTACCTCATACATATACCCACATGGGCTCCAACCCATACAATACTACCAATGCACTGTCTGGTCACGGACTGAACCACGTGACACCGTGTGTCCACTGTCCACTGTGCATGCGCACCAGTTACCCACAGTCACAGGCCTCACTGTCTCTGGTAGGCCGCACCCACACGATCACCGTGCACTTGCACCCCTCAAGTCCAGGTGCACTCACAGCATACCCTATGCCACAACACTGCGCACCCTCGTGCTTCCCACACACAGTCACCTGGGCTTACACTGCCCTTAATCCCCACAGGATATCCGAGCACACAGTGTGCACAGTCACGGGCCGGGTACCACTCTACCTACTCACTGGGGTATACCCTATGTAAGGGACACAAAAGACACCTGGTACCTTCCGGCACCTCACCTACACTGTACGGTGTAATCACTCACACTTCCAACAACCACTCAATGTTTATTGACCATTCATACCTCACTCACACGGTAGCGCCGACCCATTCACACCAACACAAGTGCCCTGCCCAATGCCAATGGAAACCTGCCTGAAGTGAACAGGGACACTACGTACCACCTCCCAGGGTACTGGTACGCTCCCACCAACCACCCACTTACATTTCACACAACGTACACGCCGGACACAACACCCCCCTTACCTCCCTCCTAGCTACCTATCACCTACCCAGAACCCCTTATGGTACCCCGCATCTCCACCAAAGTGTCACGGTCGCTAAGCCGGACGGCCCTACCACCCTTACCCACGCCTATCACACGCTAGGTCGGACAACACAGCACACTAACACAGCTTTACAATCACGCACGCTTCTTTATTTCACACACACTCCATGGCGCCACCACTCACTCACATCCACAACTGCACACAAGTATCCCAATTCCCGCTGACTTACCCTACTCGACGATAATGACCTGGAACACCCTAACCTAACCTAAAACACCAGTTGCGGTATATCACTGTGACCTGGGGACACAGCGATAGCCAGCACACGTGGTGACTACTAGGGACAAGGATTTACCAAAGGGACTCTAATCTCTTAACTACTGCTACCACCCACACCTCTCCCCAGGACTCACCCTTCTCTTTTAACCCGGGACCACTACTGCACTGATCGCTGCGTCCCTAAGGGAGGCAACGACCAGTACCCTACACTGTGCTGGCCACTACGTCCTAAAAGGAGGCAGTAGCTAACACCCCTAACCCTACTGCCTAACGCTACACCCCTTCTACCACAAACATGGGACAACCCATCCCGGCCCGGAAAGCTCCAGTCCTCGGCGCTGTACGTGGCCCCTCACAGGCTGACACCTCCCCGGAAGACTCTGCACCCCGGCGCTGACCGTGGCTCCTCCGCGGGCCGACACCCTCCCGAAGACTCTGCGCCCCGGCGCTGACCGTGGCTTCCCGCAGTCTGACTCCTCCCCGCGATGGGCATGACACCCAAAGCACACACACCAGACGCCCTCTCGACGGGTCCGGGGCTCGTAGGACGCCTCCTCCTCTGAAGGCCCCGCCGGACACCAAGGGTGGAAAAAAAGGCCTGGTGCAGCGCCCTCTCACAGGACGCCTAAACCGGGACGAGGAACCAGTGCCGGAGAACTCCCGGAAGAGCACCGGTAGCTGGAGGAGAGCTGCCCCACAGAAGGCAGATGGCCTGGGTGGTCTCCCTCTCCCGGGAAAACAACAGGTACTGGAAAGCGCTGCTCACCTGCCGGCACGCGGCAGTAGACTGCGGTGATCTGGCCCCAGCCTCAGGACGGAACAGGATACCTGCTGACACAACTGTAGGCCACTACTGTAGTGTTGCTACTACCCGAGTCATCAAGGCACATAGGCTACTTGGTAAAGCTTTAACTCTCCATCTCCCTTGCCTACTTCCCACTCGGGCATGAGAGTGACCCCTTAAATTTCGAATACATCCCCCAACCCGTCACTCGCTTTGGGGTTATCAGACCAATCTCCTGCCAACCCTTACAACAGCGGTAAAACAATATTCTCCCTGAGCCCATCCACGCTATTACATATGAAATTATGAATCACACCCAATTCTCGGAGAAATAAACCAATCTAAGCGATCCAACACGGACTCCATGGGCCCCCTTAGGACATACTAAATAATCTAGGAAATGGCCAATTTCACAAGGAAATGTCTCCACACAATAACTAGTAGTAATACACATCTCTCAGAGGGGAAAAAAACAACAACAACAAAAAAACTTATCAATTCTTAGCGGTTCACAGTTCCAGCATGTTCACACAAGAGAATCGGCTCGCAGCCACAATCCTTCACATTATTACCCCTCTTTGCACCGTCAATTATAATCATATATCAAAACAACATGATTTGTTCGCCAAAATTTCCATCCAGCACCTCACTCTCATGTCATCTCTTGTCAGATAACCCAGTGGTTAATCCTTGTTATGCCAACACAACCACACTTCATACAATATTACATGCTGCACATCATCCGTTTTTATCCTATCAACTGCTAAGCCACTCGCCTTAAACTTTACCTTTCCCTTCTTTCTGCTTACTAAAATTCATAACTGGGTTGCCTCCCCACAACCTAAGATATCTTTCTCCAACCCCGTTCTGTCACAAATACATACATCCCTGCACGTGTGACGACTGTCACTTTCTTACAAAACTTCTAACCATATGGACTCACTGTCCTGTGCCAAATGCGTACGCCACAGATACAGTCTGCACGCGCACGACACCCGCGTCGAGAACCCTAACTCGTAACGAAAGTGACAAGACACCAATATAAGTTGAATAGTCACGACCGTACTCCAGTATAAACCACTCGACCATAAATTGGCCTTAGCCCTACTACACAGTTAACCGATTCCAATGCTGTGCAGTTCAACTCCGGAATTGTTAATCAATTTCAACGAACTCCTACTATTTACAATTGAGATTGAGCACAATCATCAAACCCCTCTATGATTCACGCAGACACATCTGCACCTGACTCATATTATGATCTCAACCAAATGCAACCTCGTACTACCCTCTTATTGAACTCACTGACATTACCATGAACTAACCACAAACAATATCTACATCACTGTCCATCAACGGTCATTATATTGAACCTACATTGTCTAGCCAAACTGCCCTGAGAAAATCGAACTCAGGAGCCACTATGTACATTACTTACAAAAATATACAGGAAAAAAGGTGACAACTCAAACCGGCTGACAACAAATTTCAATCATGGAACCAAGACGACATCATACCAGACAACCAGTATACACAACGAACACAATACAACTAATCGCAACAGGAGACAACTACAGTTCAACTCGCCACAATACAAGACAACACGACGAACCAAAACACCACGAACCTAACAAACACCAACCTGGACAGACAGACGTTCAACCACACCAGTTCTGCAACTGGCTGAAGTGGCTGCCAACAAGGACGACACCGACCCAGCACAGGCCAAGGGCACCCAAACCCGACGAGGACCTGGCACTAACTATGACTTGAAGTCACTCTTCAAAAACTAACGGCGCTGCCGCCGCACCTACAAGGCGTACGTCCACTCCGACGAACACCAGGGACCGAAGTGAAGCTACCCCAACGCATTCCGCCCTGGTCGGAATCAAGCGAACTCTACTCACCACACAAAACAACGATTGGTCAGAGCAGTGTATCCCTCCGCAGAGCTGACACGCCTGACCAACGGACTAGTTATTGCTCGTGCAACAACACGACAATTTACCACAACTACTCACAGACTTGACAACACAACAACAACCGATATCCTGCCCCCTTCTCTGGTATAGAACCAAAGTAATAAAAGGGTAACAATCGGGAACGAAACCAACTTCCCGTTCCATTCCATTCCTTCAATAAGTGAAGACTGGAATGAAAGAATATTGTATGTCCTATTTCCCCAGCCTCCTACCTAGCCTAATCTTTCTACCTAACCCTGAGAAACTTAACCTAACTCTAGCTAACTAAACCCCAACCTCACATACGCGCGAGCGCGCGCGCGCGCACACACACACACACACACACACACACACACACACACACGCGCGCGCTCGCGCGCACGCTCTCTATCTTGAACCACCACTACTCTTAAACACATGGACATACTGATTTAGTACCGCCGATCGGTGACAATGGGTTTGGTACTACACTGTTGAGGGATACTGGGTGTACTACTGCTGGTGTACGCAAAGATTTAGTCAGAAAAGAACAATATTCCGGGGAACATCAGCAATGTCGTTCATTTGGTGGCAAAATTGAATCATTTCCTTTGGCATGTGTTTATGTTTGTACTCCTATTTTACAGGTGAAATAACAGCATGTGTCATTGATGATCCTGTGACAGACCTCATTCTTGGAAATCTGAAGGGTGTTTCCACGTCTTGTGGAGGACAATGTGGTTCTTTTGTGCCTTGTATGGTAAGCACTCGTTCACAAGAGAAAAAAGAAAGGCAAGGTAAAAAACCCCTAGTTGTCCCCCATGTCCCAAAATTGGATGTGACTCCTGAACATTTGAGTGATTTACAAAAGACAGATACAACATTGACTCATTTGTTTCAGAAAGTTGTTCCTGAGGTACCTGACAAAGTGACTGTCATACTCTAGGGGTCGTACACACACATGCACCTCTGCCCAAAGTACACTCCGCACGTACACGCAATCACTCCTCTCACCCAAGGAACGCCAAACAATGAACACATCACAAGAAAAGTTTGTTTCCCCTCCTTCTACGAGAGTACAAATATTATTAATCAAACACCAACACTTGAGTGATTTCGTTTATACCTCCACTGCACGAAGGAGGAAAAAGAACAACTGCTTCCCCTACAATCAATGAATTCATAAATATAATGGGGATGAATTAGTTTCTATCACCAGCACAAGGGGAGTATGTTTCCCGTCATCCGAAAACATCAGGGGCATACATCAACATCTTTCCTTCACGTCGGGAAGAGACACATAAAAATCATTTACCATCCAGCCCAAAATACAAAAAAATGTCACTGTCTCTAGGACGGAAGTTCTGGGGTATCCTTCCCCACTCGTGACTTAATCAATTATCATCCCCTTCTAGGGAAAAAAAATCGGAACTTCAGTTCCACTCTGTCACGCCCTTACAGATTTCTCGTCAAATGCTTCCACTTTCAAAATTCCTTTCCAGGAAGACATATATAATTTTTACTCTCTGGTCACTCTTTTATACTTGGGGAAGACACACGGGGACAGCCATCTCCGGGTTGAATAGGGCGTCGCCTTATACAAACCCGCCTTCTTCAGGGTCTGGGGCTCGTTACGGAGAAGTAGCCCGCTACCCGACCTGGGCTGGGGACTTGGTCCAGCACCTCTGGGACCACTCCAAGGCCCTAAGTCCGTGGCCCGTGTGAGACAGCCAATCTGTCAACACACTCGGAACCACGTACAGTTTCCATAATTACTAAAGGGGAACTCACCTCAACATGAAGATGTGAAACAGTAACCTTTCCCCTATGCATAAGCTTTTATTCTGAATGTTACTTTTCTTTTCCCATTCTTAAATAAAAGAATTGTTACAACTTTAACCACACTTGTTCTTATTATTTTCTTTTCTTTTAAATACAAACGTCTTCCTTACTTTCGCTTATATATTTCACTTCTCCCTAATTAAACCTGGATACTTAAATACCTCTGCCGCGACGCAGCCTCGCTCTGGCCTCAGTCCAACAAACGATCAGGCCCTCCGACTTCTCCGGCTGGCATGGAGCAAGTGATTATCAAATCCTAAAGGTAAATTCAATAGCGCGCGCAGTGCGCCTAACCAGTACTCACACAGGCCACAGCCAACAGAATAGCGATGTGCATTCACATGACACTTTTCACTTAAAACCACAAGGCCAGTCAACCTGCTGTCTCAAAACCAATAGTTATACACAAAACAACATGTGCACATTATAATCAACATAACATGTGCACATGACAGTGACTGATATTATGTACATAAAAAAGAATAATCTTTTATACCACTCTTTCCTAAAGATGAACAGGTGGTGGAGCAGATTGTTGTTCCTATGTCTTTACGTGACACTGTTTTGCATACTGCACATGATTCCATGTTTTCGGGTCATTGTGGAGTCAAACGTACTCTTCAACGTGTGTTGTCTTCATTTTTTTGGCCTGGTGTTAGTGTGCAAGTTTCAAAATATTGTCAATCATGTGATGTCTGTCAGAAAACGATTCCCAAAGGTCGTATACCATTTGCACCTTTGCAAAGAATGCCAGTCATTACTGAACCATTCAGTAGTGTTTGTATTGATTTGGTTGGTCCATTTCATGTTTCCAATTCTGGTTTTCGTTATGTGCTCACTGTCATGGATGTTGCTACCCGGTATCCTGAAGCTGTACCTTTGAAAAAGATTGATACCATTTCTGTGGCAGAAGCACTATTTTCTATTTTTTCCAGAATGGGACTTCCTGATGAAATATTATCTGACTTGGGTACTCAGTTTGTGTCAGATCTCATGAAAGAAATATTTCGTTTACTTTCAATTTCTGCATTACTACATCTCCATACCATCCACAGTCGAATGGCCTCATGGAAAGATTTAATGGTACTTTGAAGATGTTGAAAAAAGTTTCTAAGGAAAGACCATCAGACTGGGATCGATACATTCCAGCCATACTTTTTGCTTACAGGGAATTGCCAAACGAGAGCACAGGTTTCTCTCCTTTTGAGTTGCTTTTTGGTCGTTCACCAAAAGGACCTATTAGCATCCTGTCAAAGTCATGGTCTGGGGACAATGTGTCTCAAGAAGAAAAAAATGTTTTTGATTATGTTTTTACTTTACAAAATCGTATAGCAGATGCATGTCGTATTGCCCAAGAAAATGCTTATAACAGTGCAACTACGCATAAAAAGTATGCTGATCATGGAGCAAAGATGCGTGTGTTTTCTGTGGGTGACAATGTGTTGGTGCTTTTGACAGATGACAAGAGCAAGATGCATGTGATGTGGAAAGGACCATTCGTCGTCATTGAAAAATGTTCTGATGTTAATTACAGAATTGATATGAATGGTGTGAAGAAAATTTTCCATGTTAACATGTTGAAAAAGTACTTTCACAGGTCTGATGTTATGATCAACAAGGTTGCTGTCCCTGATAAGATTTCAGCGTTGGCATGTGACATTTCAGGTCTGTTACCAATGGATTGTGTGACAGAACATTTGCAACCTGTTGACAAACCTGTGTTTCCCATGGTGCCTGTAATTCATGAAACTGCTGTTGGTGTAGTTCAGGACACTGGTGATGATGTTATTCAACTGCCTACATTATCCTTAAAATGTGAAACATACGAGGATGTCAAGATCAACGAGGACTTGAAACCATCTCAGGTGACTCAACTAAAGTGTTTACTACAGGATTATACAGATGTACTTACAGACAAACCAGGATCTGCAGTTGGTGTTGAACCTCATAGGATACGCCTGACAACAGATGTTCCTGTACGAATGAAGTCGTATCCTTGACCTTTTGCAAAAAAGCAAATTATTGAGAGGTACAGGTCATGTTGGATCTTGGGGTCATTGAAAAATCAAGTTCTCCATATGCGGCTCCTGTGGTGCTGGTTTCAAAACCAGATGGTTCAGTCGGATTTTGTATTGATTACAGGGCTTTAAATAAATTGACTGTTTTTGATTCTGAACCAATACCTGATGTGGAGGATTTGTTTTGTCAACTGAGTCAAGCCAAGTATTTTGTGAAAATTGATCTCACCAAAGGTTACTGGCAGATACCGATGTGTGTTAATGATAAAGAAAAAACAGCTTTTCAAACACCATTTGGGCTTTTTCATTTTTTGCGAATGCCTTTTGGTTTGCAGAATGCACCGGCAACTTTTGCAAGAATGATGAGACAACTCAGGTTGCATGAAATGTCTGCTGTAAGTTTTTTTGATGATATTTTGCTGGCTTCACAAACATGGAGTAATCTACTGAGATGTTTGAAAAGTGTTTTTGAAAGACTCCGTTCTTTTGGTTTGACAGCAAGGCCATCAAAAATCATGGCGGGTTTTCAAAAACTGGAGTTTTGGGGGCATACAATTGCTGTGGGTTCGATGCAGCCTGAAAGAAGAAAATGGAAAAGATTTTGGCAATCAAAACCCCATGTTCAAAGAAACATGTTCGTTCACTTATTGGACTCTTATCTTATTACAGGCGTTATGTCCCTAACTTTGCAACTCTCACAGCTCCATTAACTGAGTTGACAAAGGGTTCCAAGCATTCATCTGTTGATTGAACTGAAGATTGTCAGAATGCTTTGGAAGCAGTTCAAAATGTTTTGAATTCTTCTCCTGTTTTATTTCTGCCCAACTTAGCAAAAGATTTTGTCCTCAGGACTGATGCAAGTTCAACAGGAATGGGTGCTGTTCTTTTGCAAGAATATTAAGATTTACTGCATCCAGTACAGTTTGCAAGTAAGAAGTTCACTGATGCACAGTTGAAGTTGAACGGGAATGCTTAGCAATTGTGTGGGCACTTGCAAAATTTGAGCGTTTCTCGACAGGCAGGTTTTTTGTCCTGCAGACGGATCACAGACCTCTGACGTTTTTGAAGACATCAAAAACAAAGAATAACCGTCTGTTGCGGTGGTCTTTGGCGATCCAGCAATTCAGTTTTAGGGTTGATCCAATTTCAGGATCCAGCAATGTGATCGCTGACATTTTGTCTCGACAGCAATAAGCAGTGTGCGTTTTCAAGTTTGCTGTTGAAAGTTGAACTTATATATTTGTATTTGAGTAATGGAATGTTGTTGTGTGCAATATTGATTACTTGCGGTAGTGATAGTTGATGCATTGATGCTGTTTTGGGATATTTTTTTTTTGGAAACAATGTTTTTTTATAAATGTACATTTTTCTGTTTGCATGTACTCATGTCATTTTGGGAAAGTATTTTTCAGAATACTGTCAATGGTATATATTTTTTTTGTCAACTCCTATACTCTTCTTTCAAAAAATTTGATGAATCAAATTTTTTTTATCGGAGGTTGGGGGGTGTCATGTGAATGGAAAAGTTTCATGTCAAAGAAAAGAGTGTTAAGAGATTTTGTAATTTTTGCAATTGTGGAATGGAACCTACGGTTTTGATGCTTTTTTGTATTGATGGAGTGCAACCGCCAGTGATGTGGAAAGGTAGGACGCTGAGTGGATTGTGAAGTGTGTTCACCCAATGTGAGGAAGGGTGGAAGATTATTGTTACTTCAGAGGAGCTCTGGACACAGACATAGGAGGATGTCTAATTGTAACCCTCGTTGGGTTTTCACATAGTTAGGACTAGGATTGTCCTATGCAACCCTGGGTTGGGTGTGCTATACGATTGGACTGGGTTGTCCTATGCAACCCTGGTTTGGGTGTGATTAACCCTTGGTGGGTGTAATATGCCTGGCGTGGCAAGTTTCACTCGAGTATAGAGTGTAGATGTAGACTGGAAGTCTACTAGGGTAGGCTTGTCGCTTATTCCCTAGAAGGTGAGTACCAGTTGGGGTTGTAAACTGGTTAAAGCAATTACAGTAAAGGTGTAATTGTAATGATAACAGAAGTTTGATAATTATAAAGATTGGATGATATTGCGCTATTTGGGAAAAAGAGAAAGATGAACGTTGAACGCGAAAAGAAAAGAAGAATTGAAAATAAATAAATAAAATATTGTTGTATAAAGATTTCTTTCTGTACCCCAACTGTAGGTAGGAATAGGTTGGCGGAACAAGACTCATGTGAGTATTCTATATTGATTTTGGAGTGAATGTGAAAGGAGTTAAAAAGGAGCTATGAATAATAAGAGAGAGAAAAAATAAATAAAATTCACTTTTAGAGGTTAACCCTGGACCTAGGGTTTCGTTACAGAATCCCTCAGCGTCCAGTGGTGTACCAGACTTGAGGTGTACCAGCCTAGTGAGGGTCCAGGCTGTGGTGGTCCAGAGGTGGTACAGCCAAGTGCACGAAAGCTCCTGGACAAGTCAAGAAGATGACTTGTCTTTACTGCCATTGTTTAATATAAAAAGAACTGATAGTGTAACATGTGTGTGAGTGTGTTTGATCTTTGATAAAACTTTGAATATTGTATTATTGTTTGTATGTGGGGAATTATCTTGTAAAGAGAAGAAATAATTGTTGGAAAATGCAACGAAGTGAAAAGAATTAAGACCCTTTTCTTTATTGAGTAAAGGGAGCGTTTTATAGAAAACTTAATTCAATTGTGATAGTGCTCCTTTGGGTGAATGGAGTGATTGCGTGTTGCGTACAAAGCAAGCAAACTGTGTTTGTGAATGCAAGCGTGTATGTGCACAAACATGGGTGTGTGACAGTTGTACACCCATAGTTGGGGTGTGCTCCATGTGTGTTATTTATGTTTATTGATGATGATGTTTTGTATGTGTTAGATGGCCCAGGCCGCATAGAAAAAATAAAAGAATTACGGTTGTGTTGCCTGGCTGTCTATGTGTGGTTGAGTGGGTGTGTGTGGTGGGAAAGCGCGAGCACAGATCCATATTTCTGGGAGACACACACACACACACACACACACACACACACACACACACACCCAAGCACCCATCCGTAACATACTGTTTGCATCAGTTGCCCTTCCCTCTTCCCTGTGCATATGTGTATGTAGGTGTTGGTATATGAGGCCCCACCCCCCACCTCCCAATCCTTTTCTTTTCTTTTCCCACTAGCAATGATAGCCCATTACTGATTGATCACTTCCATTTCTCCCAACCATTATCAGTACCAACATCACTACATATGACTACTATAATTTTGATCACCACCCATTAGTTTTGATTGCATGCTGTTCCTTGCTACAAAGCATTATTATCAATCTACCATAATCACAAAAAAAAAAACAACAACAAAAAAAAACAAACCCCGATGTTCCAATACCTTCCAAACTCTCTTCTCTCTCCCTTTCTGTGCTTATCCACTAATACTACAACTATTATCGTCATATTATCATCAAAAGTAACAGTTTTCCTTCTATTATTTGAATAGTTTCATCGTCTTCACTATCATCACTATTGTTGCCGTTGTTATCAATTACTATTGTTTTTGTCATTATTTTAACCCCCATGGCCACCTTCCCAACAGGCTTGTTTTCATTCAAAAACCACCTTGCGCCGAATATAAGATAAGCAGTTGCTCGTTCATCGTTTTCATTGTCTAAAATGTTGTTTGTTTTTGCCTGAAGAAAACCCGAGAGGTCGAAATGCATTGTGTTTTGTCCTGTAATCTGTTTGTCTAGTTTGTCTTGCGGAAATAATATCCTTTCTTTTTAGAAGACCCAAGAGGTCGAAATGCATCGTGCTTTGTCCTGTAATCTGTTTGTCTAGTTTGTCTTGCGGAAATAATATCCTTTCTTTTCAAAATTTGTAAATACTGGTTTATTGATTGTCAATTGCCTCATCTTCACTTGCAGAGGGGGTAGAGCAGTGTATAATATACATTTGCAATGTCGTATTATTGATGTATGATTATAGTTGTCTGTTGTTTCTTTGTTTTGTGTACATTTGTTCTCTCTTGTTCCAGGAAATCATCAGTCAGTGCTCTTGCTTGTGGCATTTAATTGTAGATTTGATTGACTTTGTGAAGCCCAAAACATTAATTTATAATGCATGCATACAAGTTATTTTAATGAATAATGGTTCGGCAATCTTGCCTTCCTCGGAGAAACTTTATTTGTAACTGACCAAAACACGGATTACGCCAATACCTGACTACAGCCCGGGATAAACAAGGAGCATCACTCACTTGAATTTAATTAAGAAAAAAAGGAAGAAATCCCAATGACAATTGACAACAACTCTCTCTGTCTTCGACACACGCACACACACACATACTGGCCCACACACAGGCCTGCATGCATATCACCCCTTCGACAGACGTGTACGAGCGCGCGCGCGCGCGCGCGCGCGCGCGCGCGCGCGCGCGCACACACACACACACACACAAACACCACGTGTGTGTGTGTGTGTGTGTGTGTGTGTGTGTGTGTGTGTGTGTGTGTGTGCGTGCGCGCGCGCGAGAAGTCCCTTGACCGTCGAACTGAACGGACGTGTTTCTGCTGAGCTCTCGTCGCTGTCACACTTTCAAGTAAAACCAATTCTCTCGTGCGAACGATGGGTTGTGGAGTCAACCTTTATCGGGCAAGAATTGGACACTTCGCTTTTGTGTTGAACACTCAACTGGCAAGAAGAGAGGAGAAAGCAGCAAAACGTGTGAAAGGATTTAAAATGAACAATTATTCTGCTGCCATTGCCTTTCCCACGCTACTTGTGTTGTTGATGATAGGCGGCGTTGAGCCGCATCCTGGACCTGGCACCAAGCAAAACATGCGTCAAGCCACGGACAGTTCTTCGTCTACGCACCCCCGAACTAATGACAACGGAAACATCGAAGAAGGTAACATTTCCGATGTGATGAAAATGCTGCGAGAAATGACAGAGAAAATGAACTCTATGGATATCAAAATGGACATGTTGAACAGCAAAGTTAATGATCAGTTCGAATCAGTCATGAAGGAGAATAAAGAACTGAAGGAGCGAATTATCCAGCTAGAAGAGAAGATGGATGACATGGAAGGAAGAAGTCGAAGAAACAATCTACTCTTTCACGGAATTCCCCAACCGGACGGACATACTGAAACCTGGAATGAATGTGAAGAGGTGGTGAAAAGTGTGATAAAAGACGAGATGGGGGTCCGAGACGAAGTGAAGATAGAACGTGCTCACAGACTGAGAGGAGGTAAAGCCTCTCACCCCATTATCGTTTTCTTCAGCAGTTACAAACAAAAAGAAGCTGTGTTCTCGGAACGTGCCAAGCTGAAGAATCAGCCAAACCTATTTGTGTCGGAAGATTTTACTCCAAGAGTGAGAGAGAAACGACGCCAGCTGCTACCTTTTCTCAAAGACGCCAAGAAGAACGGGAAGAAGGCCTGCCTGAAGTTTGACACTCTTGTGGTGGAGGGGAAGACCTACTCCTATGACAGCGACAGAAACCAACTTGAGGAGCGAGGACGGAGATGAAGGGCTGGCCAGCAGTAGACTTTCCAGCACTGGAGAGAATCGGAGAAAAAGAAATGTATCTTTTTGACACCTTTGATAATACTAAAAACTCCGGAAAAAATGTAAGTCTACGTTCAAATGTTCAATATTGTAATAAATATTTCAAAAACTTTAAAGATAACGAACAAATGAAAAACATGATCAGTGACAATGATCAATACACATGTTCTTCAGATAAAAGTGTAATAAAAGATAATGAAAGTTACACTGACTGCACAAAGAAAATTGGTGATACTACTGAAGATCTTCATAAAAACTATGAAGAGGAGACAGAACAGTGTGAACGAGATCAATCTAACTGCAACCTTAAACTTATGGCATGGAATGTTCAAGGTCTAAGGAATAAGTTGAATAGTAAATCCTTCATTGATTTTTGTAAACAATTTAGAATTTTTTCTCTGTCTGAAATCTGGTCTTTAAAAAAGAAGATATTAAAAATGCTTTTCCTGATTATAATGTGTATTTTTCTCCACGATCAAAACGTTTAAAAGGGGGCTGGTTGTTTTTGTTGATAAACTGTTCAGCCAGGGGGTGTCACGAATACTTGAACATATAGAGGATAAGGTTTTTCTCAAATTTGAAAAAATGTCTTGATTTTTCATTTGATTTCATTGCTGGCTTTGTATATATTGCTCCAGAAAATCCTACTATTTATGGTGAAGATAATCACAAACGGGCATTGAACATTTGGAGCGTAACATTGAAGAAATCTCACAAATTTTTCCTGATCTGCCTTTAATTTTATCTGGATATTTTAATGCACGGATGGGTAGTCTTTCCGATCTTGAAGGAATGTTCCAAAGTAAACATGTGCAACCGTTAATAGATATTGACGAGTTTTTGATTGAAACGGACAAACCATATAAAGAAAGAAAATCTAAGGATACGATTTCAAATAAATTTGGACGGAAGCTTTTGGACGTTTTGAATGAATATAGCCTATTTATTGTGAACGGTCGCAAAACTGGTGACTCGGAGGGAGAAATAACATATATTGCAAACAGGGGTATGAGTGGTGTGGACTACTTTATATGTTCAATGCCATTGTTTGATAAAATCACTAATATGTTTGTTCTGAATAGAAGTGAATCGGATCATTTTCCAATTGTATCGGTATTAGATTTTTATGAAGAAATACATCTTGATGGTACTGAAGACATTGCCCTTGAAGATAAAGTCAGATATATTTATAATGAACAGTACTCAGCAAATTATACAGAATATATCCAAGAAAATGCAAATTCTGTATTTACACGTTTTCACAATGCTTTGGAAATAGATGTTGATTCAGCGTCAGAATGTATTATTTCATTTATACAAACGGTAGCTGAGAGCATGAAAGCAAAACAAAGGATTTGTGAGTCAAGCTCACAGCCACCCTGGTGGAATCATGAATGCGAACAAATGAAACAAGATAAATATAAACTACTTAAACAATTTAGAATGACAAATCAACATGAAGATCTAAACAACTATTTAGACAGCAAGAAAGCTTTCAAAGAGCTATGCAAATCTAAACAAAAACAAGAAAACGCAAAAATTGTAAATGAGCTACATACTGCCTGTCAGGAAGTTAATTCTAAATGTTTCTGGAAAAAAATTAAATTACTGACAAGTCCAAAAAATTATGCTTCTTCCATTTCTCTAAACGAGTGGTTCCAGTATTTCCAATCCTTATTCAATTCAGAAATGACTGATCATACTGATTTCTTACCAGAGGTTAAAGACAAACTTGAAAAGCATGAAGTAAATGCATGTGATGAATGTTTAACATTTGAGTTTGATGATAGGATTTCTGAAGAAGAGATACATACAGCAATTAATAAAATGCAAAAAGGGAAAGTTCCAGGACCTGATGGTCGCCCTACAGACTTCTTCTTTCATGCAAAGGATAACATAATTAAATTTTTATGTCCTTTATTTAACAGAGTATTTGAAAGTGGAGAGTATCCTGAGAGCTGGACAAAGGCTGTTATATATCCTTTGCACAAAAAAGGCAGTCGAAAATAAGTAAATAATTATAGAGGTATCTCATTACTAAATGTCATTAGTAAGATTTACAGCTCAATAATTAATGAGAGGTTGACAAGATTTTGTGAAGAGACTAATAATATACCCAAAGCACAAGCTGGCTTTCGTAAAGGCTATAGTACAACAGACAATATTTTCACACTCCAATCATTGGTTCAAAAATATTTAACCAAATCAGGAGGTCGATTTTATGGATTGTTTGTAGACTTTTCCAAGGCTTTTGATTGTATTCATAGAGAAAAGATGTTATATTTGTTACTATCTAAAGGAATTTATGGTAATATCTTTAGCACTCTAAAAGCTATGTATAAAAAAAGTAAAAGCAGCAGTGTGCGTTGGAAATAAGATAACAGAATACTTTGAATGTATTTCAGGTGTGAGACAAGGATGTATTTTAAGTCCTGTGCTGTTTTCCATATTTCTTTCAGAACTTCAGACAGAATTGTTAAATTGTGGGGCAAGAGGAGTTGATATTTTTGCAGACACATTTGGAATTGTTTCACTAATGTATGCCGATGATATTGTTCTTGTCTCGGATAATGTTATGGACCTTCAAAGAAAAATTGACTGTTTAGAAAAGTACTGCCAAAAATGGGGATTGTCAGTGAATATGGATAAGACAAAAGTTATTGTTTTCAGAAATGGTGGTTTCATTAAGAAGAGTGAAAAACGGAACTTTGACCAAAAGGAGGTAAACGTTGTATCATCTTATTGCTATCTAGGAATCAATTTCTCTTCAACACTTAACTGGACAAAATGTATAGAAAACCTGAGTAGCAAAGCATTAAGAGCAGTAGCAGGTATAAGAAGGTTATACTTTAAACTTGAAACCATTCCAACCGTAACTGTCTTTAAAATATTTGATATGAAAGTAAAGCCGATTTTGTTGTACGGGTCAGAGATTTGGGGTTATAAAAGTTATGAGGTGATTGAAAGGGTACAAAATAAAATTTGCAAAATGATACTGGGAGTTGGACGAGATATTAGAAATAAAATAGCACTTGGAGAATGTGGTAGATTTCCCATTTTTATTGATACTTACGTACAGATATTAAAATACTGGTGTAGAATTCTACATTTAGCTGATCATAGATATCCTAAACAATGTTATAAAATGATGTTAAATCAAGACAGAGCTGGTCGAAAAAAACTGGGCCACAAACATAAGAAATATTCTTTTTTTTTTTTTTTTTTTTTTGCTGTCCCAACCTCTGCGCCACCTCAGAGGCAGTGCATCCACGCCGCTCATTCCGACACCCCATCCACAGCCACAGCCCGGTCGGCCCCGCCGCAGCCCCGGCACCGGCAATCCACAGGGAGCAGTCAATGTCAAGTCGTCAAGAGGCAACCCACCGGAGGAGACACTGCACTGCTGCCGAGTCACTTCGGTGGTGTTCAGTGGCGCCTGTTCTGATCTAACATACGCAGGACACCACCTACTAAGCCCCCTACTGACGACAATAATTGCTTAGTCGCGGAGCCGGCGTGAGTGAGCTCTCCCTCCGGAGGGCGCCACCACGTCCGTCCAACGACAGCCCCCATGGACTCGCCGATACCGGTGACCCCGACGGAACCAAACCAAGACCACAGACGTGGAGAGGACATCGAAATTGAGGTCACCATGAGAGCAGGGCATGAAGGGCCACAGAATTTGTGACTTTTTTTTAATGCTGATCGATGAGAATGAGGATGATTAAGATGATGCTACGGATTTCCATTTCGGTCTGAGACTACATGACAGAGCTGTACTCTACGCTTCCTTTCATAATATATCCCGGCGTCAACCAGGCCCGAGAGATACAGGCACCTGCAGTGTTGGTCAAGAAATTTGAGCAACACTCTCAGAAACGCATCCATTAAGTGGATGAAACTCGACTGTGTGGTCCCAGTCTTCCCAACTGAGTCCGCAGCAAACTCAACTCTGGGTAGGAGCCGGTCGGGGCAGAAAAACCCACATGACTCTGATGGGATTCGAACCCACGACCTCCCAGCCGGGAGTCCGCGACGCTAACCACTTCGCCATGGCGGCTGGTATAAGAAATATTCTGTGTAGACATGGTATTGGTATAGTGTGGGAAATGCAAAATCCAGGTAATATTAATCTATTTTTGATATCGTTTAAAGCTAGACTACAAAATATACATCGCCAAAACTGGCACGAGGCAGTTTCCTCAGTGGGGGGTTATGTTTTATATCATCCTGAGATTGTTAAAGCAACATATATTTCAGATCTGGATGATGTTAAATATAGACGTGCAATATGTTTACTGAGAAGTAACAGTATTGCTCTTAACGGCATACCTCGATTCGGCAAACTATCTACAGACTTTTTGTAAACAATGTGAAGGAAATCATGTTGAAGATTTGACCCATTTCCTTTTGAAATGCCCAAGGTATACACTGTTACGACATAAATACATACCTCCTTTCTATTGTCGTTTTCCTTCCACAACGAAATTGCAACTCTTAATACTAAAGTTAAGGGGAAAATTATCACTAAAGACCGCCATTTTTGTAACTAAATGTTTGAAAATACGAAATAATGTTTAGAAACAGCGAATTCTATTTCAGGAGTCATGTGTAAATCTAAAAAAAATATTTGCACATGCCTTGTATAACTGTTAACGTGCCTAAAACAGAAAATGTCAATAGATATCCCTTGAAGTGAATTATCATTATTAAAAACCTTGTATATACATTTTGTTTTACTGTTTCCTGTAAAAAGACTTCTCAATTGCTGCATTGTAATATTCGGTGTATCTCTCTTGTCCATATGAGTTAAATAGCCTTGAAAAGACTGAATAAAACATTGTTATTGTTGTTATTGTTATTGTATTGTTATTGTTACACACACACACACACACACACACACACACACACACACACACACACACACACACACACACATATATATATATATACAAAATTATTGGCAGAATATAACTGAAATACCACTAGTACTAAAAGTTAGATATAAGAAAACATGCTTTTCAGTCACAGCATGAAATCTACATGGAATTCACTAACGGACGATTCAAACATACACCTGGTATTGATACCTTTAATATGTTATTGGCAACCACAACACTTGGACAAGAAAAACTTGAAGGCAATGTAAATCATTACACCTGCTGTGATCTGACAAAATGAAAATACTGCTGGTGGGTATAAACCCAAAGGCTATGATGACTTGTGTCATCGCTGCCATGCTGACATGAAATGGTAAGATAAAAGAGAGGAAAGTGGTCACAACAGCACAACAGCACGTTTAACACCCCCACCAGCATTCTCTCTCTCTCTCTCTCTCTCTCTCTCTCTCTCTCTCTCTCTCTCTCTGTCTGTCTCTGTCTCTGTCTCTCTTTCTCTCTCTCAACAGCCATTACATAAATAATCCTAAGGATGATATGATATTAATGATGAGTATACTATTACACTGCGCTTCACAAACTCACAACAACATTGGGGTGGTTGTATGAGAAGGGACAAACGTCACATAAAATGACAGAAAACACCTTAACAAGTGTGACCCAGTAGTTTTCGCCTGTCGCTTGATTCTCATCCTCCCCCTCACGTGCCGTGACCCCGATGTGACCTCCGGGCGGCAGTGACGGCAGCCGTGTTAGCCGTGATCAAAGTATGGCCTCCAGCCCGCAGCTCTGCCACTCTCCCATCCTCGCCCCTCCAACGGGCGTGAACTGACAGGATCGTCCGGATTGTTGGTGTAATCCTATCAGCAGTAATGCTGGCCCGGAGTCACAGCCTGGCTGACTGTCGGCCTGTTGGTGCACCAGTAAGGTAGGGAGACAACCCCAGCCCTCTCCCTTCACTTCCTTCCAACCTGTCCTCACGGCGGCTGGCTCACCGGGTCTGTGACGGCTGGCGTCTGTAAAGGTAAGTGTAAATGAAGGCTGGCGTCTGTAAAGGTTAGTGTAAAGGCTGGTGTCTGGAACGGTCAGTGTAAAGGCTGGTGCCTGTAAAGGTTTGTGTAAGTGAAGGTTGGTGTTTGTAAAGGTTAGTGTAAAGGTTGGTGTCTGTAAAGGTTGACGTAAGTGAAAGTTGGTATCTGTAAAGGTTAGTGTAAAGGCTGGTGTCTGTAAAGATTAGTGTAAGTGAGAGTTGGTGTCTGCAAAGGTTAGTGTAAAGGCTGGTGTCTGTAAAGGTTAGTGTAAGTGAAATTTGGTGCATGTAAAGATTAGTGTAAAGGTTGGTGTCTTTAAGGCTAGTGTAAGTGGAGGTTGGCGTCTGTAAAGGTTAGAATAAAGGCTGGTGTCTGTAAAGGTAAATGAAGGTTAGTGTCTGTAAAGGTTAGTGTAAAGGCTAGTGTCTGTAACAGTTTGTAAGTAAAGGTTGGCAAGTGTAAAGGTTAGTGTAATTGAAGGCTGGTGTCTGTAAAGTTTAGTATAATTGAGGGCTAGTGTCTCTAAAGGTTAGTGTAAAGTTTGGTGTCTGTAAAGGTTGACGTAAGTGAAAGTTGGTATCTGTAAAGGTTAGTGTAAAGGCTGGTGTCTGTAAAGATTAGTGTAAGTGAGAGTTGGTGTCTGCAAAGGTTAGTGTAAAGGCTGGTGTCTGTAAAGGTTAGTGTAAGTGAAATTTCGTGTCTGTAAAGCTTAGTGTAAAGGCTGGTGTCAGTAAATGTTAGTATAAAGGCTGGTATCTGTAATAGTTAGTGTGAGTAAAGGTTGGTGTCTGTAAAGCTTAGTACAAAGGCTGGTATCTGTAAAGGTTAGTGTAAAGGTTGTTGTCTGTAAAGGCTAGTGTAAGTGAAGGTTGGTGTTTGTAAAGGGTAGTGAAAGTGAAGGTTGGGTTCTGTAAAGGTTAGTGTAAAGGCTAGTGTCTGTAAAGGTTAGTGTAAAGGCTGGTGTCTGTAACGGTTACTGTAAGTGAAGGTTGGTTGGTGCCTGTGAAGCTTAGTGTAAGTGCAGGCTGGTGTCTGTAAAGGTTAGTGTAAGTGAAATTGGTGTCTGTAAAGGGTAGTGTAAAGGCTGGTGTCTGTAACGGTTAGTGTAAGTGAGGCTGGAGTCTGTAACTGTTAGTGCAAGTGAAATTTGGTGCTTGTAAAGGTTAGAATAAAGGATGGTGTCTAACGGTTAGTGTAAATTAAGGTTGGTATGTATAAGTGTTGGTGTCTGTAAATGTTAGTGTAAAGGGTGGTGTCTGTAAAGTTTAGTGTATTGGCTGGTGACTGTAATGGTCAGAGTAAGTGAAGGTTGGCGTCTGTAAAGGTTAGTGTACGTGAAATTTTGTGTCTGTAAAGGTTAGTGTAAAAAGGCTTGTGTCTGTAACGGTTAGTGTAAAGGTGGTGTTTGTAATATTTAGTGTAAGTGAAGGTTGGTGTCTGTAAAGATTAGTGTACGCGACATTTGGTGTGTGTAAATGCTAGTGTAAAGGCTGGTATCTGTAACGGTTAGTGTAAGTGAAAGTTAGTGTCTGTAATGGATAGTGTAAGTGAAGACTGGTGTCTGTAAAGTATAGTGTAAGTGAAGATTTGTGTCTGTAACAGTGAGTGTAAGTGGACGTTAGTGTCTGTAATGGTTAGTGGAAGTGAAAGTTAGTGTCTGTAACGGTTAGTGGAAGTGAAAGTTAGTGTCTGTAAAGTATAGTGTAAGTGAAGATTTGTGTCTGTAACAGTTAGTGTAAGTGGATGTTAGTGTCTGTAATGGTTAGTGGAAGTGAAAGTTAGTGTCTGTAACGGTTAGTGGAAGTGAAAGTTAGTGTCTGAAAAGGTTAGAGTAAGTGAAAGTTAGTGCCTGTATAGGTTAGTGTAAGTGAAGGTTGGTGTCTGTAAATGCTAGTGTAGGTGAAGATTTGTATCTGTAACGATTAGTGCCTGTAATAATTAGTGGAAGTGAAAGTTAGTGTCTGTAATCTTTAGTGTAAGTGACAGTTAATGTCTGAAATGTTAGTGTAAGTGAAGGCTGGTGTCTGTAAAGGTTAATGTAAGTGAAAGTTAGTGTCTGTAAAGGTTAGTTAAGTGAAGGCTGGTGTCCGTAAATGTTAGTGTAAGTGAAAGTTAGTGTCTGTAATGGTTAGTGTAGGCGAAAGTTCGTGTCTGTAATCTTTAGTATAAGTCAAAGTTAGTGTCTGTAAATGTTAGTGTAAGTGAAGGCTGGTGTCTGTAATGGTTAGTGTAAGTGAAAGTTAGTGTCTGTAAATGTTAGTGTAAGTAAAAGGTAGTGTCTGTAATGGTTAGTGTAAGTGAAAGTTAGAGTCTGTAATGGGTAGTGTAAGTGAAAGTTAGTGTCTATAGTGATTAGTTAATTAAATCCGGTGTCTGTAAAGGTCACTGAAGTGAACGCTGGTTTCTGTAAAGGTTAATACCAGTGAAGGTTGCTGTCTGTAAAAGTTCGTGTAAGTGAAGGCTGGTGTCTGTAAATGTTAGTGTAAGTGAAGGCTGGTGTCAGTAAATGTTAGTGTAAGTGAAGGCTGGTGTCTGTAAATGTTAGTGTAAGTGAAGGCTAGTGTCTGTAAAGATTAGTACCATTGAAGATTGGTGTCTGTAAGGTTAGTGTAAGAGAAGGTTGGCGTCTGTAAAGGTTAGTGGAAGCGAGGGCTGGTGTCTGTAACGGTTAGTGTAAGTGAAGGTTGGTTGGTGTCTGTAAAGGGTTGTGCAAGAGAGGGTTGATGTCTGTAAATGTTAGTGTAAATGAAGGTTGGTGTCTATAATGATTAGTGTGAGGGCTGGTGTCTGTGTCGGTTAGTGTAAGTAAAGGTGGGTGTCTGTAAAGGGTAGTGTAAGTGAAAGTTGGTGTCTAAAGGTTAGTGTCAACGAAGGTCTGTGTCTTAACGGTAGTGTAGTGTCTGTGCAGGTTGGTGTCTGTGAAGTCTGGATGTCTGTGAATGTCGGTGTCTGTGAAGTTTATGTCTGTGAAGATTGCTGTCTGTGAAGTTTATGTGTGTCTGTGAAATCGGTATCTGTGAAGTCAGTGTCTGTGAAGTCTGGGTGTCTATGTAGGTTGTTGATTTTGAGTGCTGGATGTTTCTTAAGGTTAGTGTTTGTGAATGCTGATGTCTGTGAATATTGGTATCCATGAATGTGGTGTCAGTGAATGCTGTGTGTGTGAAAGCTGGGTGTCTGTGAATGCTGTGTCTGTGAAAGCTGGGTGTCTGGAGGTTGGACATTCAAAGGTGAGCTGGACAGTCAACCGTTTGGCGTCAGAGTAGCTTTGTCATAGGTCAGTGTTCTCTTTTAACGGTCTGCAGAAACAATGTTCCTTGTCTGTTATCTGTAGACACAGTGTTCCTTGTTTGTTGTCTCTAGACACAATGTTCCTCGTCTGTTCTCTGTCTGTAGACACAATGTTCCTTGTCTGTTATCTGTAGACACAGTGTTCCTTTTCTGTTATCTGTCTATAGACACAAAGTTCCTTGTCTGTTATCTGTCTATAGACACAAAGTTCCTTTCCTGTTATCTGTCTATAGACACAAAGTTCCTTGTCTGTTATCTGTGTATAGACACCGTGTTCCTAGTCTGTTATCTGTAGACATAGTGTTCCTTGTCTGTTATCTGTCTGTATACACAATGTTCCTTGTCTGTTATCTGTAGACCCAGTGTTCCTTGTCTGTTATCTGTAGACATAGTGTTCCTTGTCTGTTATCTGTAGACATAGTGTTCCTTGTCTGTTATCTGTCTGTAGACATAGTGGTCCTTGTCTGTTATCTGTAGACACAATGTTCCTTGTCTGTTATCTGTCTGTAGACATAGTGTTCCTTGTCTGTTATCTGTCTGTACACACTGTTCCTTGTCTGTTATCAGTAGACACAATGTTCCTTGTCTGTTATCTGTCTGTAGATATAGTGTTCCTTGATTGTTATCTGTCTGTACACACTGTTCCTTGTCTGTTATCTGTAGACACAGTGTTCCTTGTCAGTAGACATAGTGTTCCTTGTCTGTTATCTGTAGACACAGTGTTCCTTGTCAGTAGACATAGTGTTCCTTGTCTGTTATCTGTAGACACAGTGTTCCTTGTCAGTTATCTGTCTGTAGACATAGTGTTCCTTGTCTGTTATCTGTAGACACAGTGTTTCTTGTCAGTTATCTGTCTGTAGACATAGTGTTCCTTGTCTGTTATCTGTAGACACAGTGTTCCTAGTCTGTTATCTGTCTGTAGACATAGTGTTCCATGTCTGTTATCTGTAGACATAGTGTTCCTTGTCTGTTATCTGTCTGTACACACTGTTTCTTGTCTGTTATCTGTAAACACAGTGTTCCTTTTCTGTTATCTGTCTGTAGACATAGTGTTCCTTGCTTGTTAACTGTCTGTACACACTGTTCCTTGTCTGTTATCTGTAGACACAGTGTTCCTTGTCTTTTATCTGTCTGTAGACATAGTGTTCCTTGTCTGTTATCTGTAGACATAGTGTTCCTTGTCTATTATTTGTAGACATAGTGTTCTTTGTTTGTTATCTGTCTGTAGACACAGTGTTCCTTGTTTGTTATCTGTAGATCTGTCTGTAGACATAGTGTTCCTTGGGTTTTTTTTTTAATCTACTACCACTACTACTTCCACTGCTAATGATAATGGTGATGATTATGATGATGACGATGCTGCTGCTGCTTATGATAATAATAAGAATAGTGGTAATAATAATGATAATGATAATAATAATAATGATAATGATAATAATAATAGTAATAATAAAGATATTAATAACAATGACAACAACAACAATAATAATAATAATAATGATAATAATAATAACATCATAGTACTCTGGCCTGAAGAAGCTGTGTGTCAGCAAAAATTTATTAGCAATACATTCAAATCTGAAGTTTCAGTTTCAGTTTCACTGTGTGACCATCTCCCCCCCCCTCCCTCCCTCCCTCTCTCTCTCTCTCTCTCTCTCTCTCTCTCTCTCTCTCTCTCTCTCTCTCTCTCTCTCTCCGGATGAAACAATCTGTAGACAGGCGCAAATCAGGCAAAATAAGTTTGGCTGCTCTCCAATACAGTCTTATCTTTTCAGATGTATACCAGCGCAGTCATCCCATACAGTGGAAGCATTATCACTACGAGATCTTATGTGGGCGTTGTAGAATATTTTACGAGAACAAATATCAGTAGAGTGTTTCAGTTTCTTTAAAATGAATTAGTTCTTCGAAATAATTTTGCATATGTAGCTGCTGTAACAATCCCACTGTAGTTGGTCGCCTACAACTAACCCTAGAAGTCTATGTTGCATGACCTGTTTGATTTGACGGTCTTCAATAGATAAAGTAAGTGGAAATAAACCTAGTTAATGTTTTTGTCGGGTGGATATAATCATGCACTCTGTTTTGGCGGGATTTAAGTGCGTCGGATTATCTTCACACCAGTTTTCTACTTCCAGAAGACTTCGTTGCAAGCGATCATTAATATAATGAATGTCTTTGTCAGCTGTATGTACCATTATCGGCAAATAATTCACACGATACGTTGTTACTTGAAACGTGTAATGGTAGGTCATTAATAAACAGACAAAAGAGGGAGGGGCCTAATATAGAACCTTGTAGTACCCCTTTCTTTTGCAGAATAGGATCCATTGCGTAAGACTCGTTGGTAATTGTCTCCAAGATAAGACTCAACAAAAGCTGTTGTTTGTGAACTTTTGGTATACACATACATCTTTCCTAACAAAATATCACAGTTAACCAGAACAAAAGCTTTTTTAAGATCAAGGAATATTTCACCAGTCAGTTGATATTTATTCCTTGCAGACAGCCATGTTCCAACAAATGTGTTAAAGCTGTATGACAGGAATGTCCGGGTCGAAAGCCAGACTCCAAAGGGTGGATGAGGTTATGTTTTTCCAGGTAACTGAAGAAATTTTTGTGTACATGTTTTTGTATAGGTCTAGATAATGTTGATAAAAGAATTATGTGTCTATGGCCGTTAATTTCCATGACTTCTTTTGTTTTAGGAACACGCACTATCATGCAGAAAGGTCTGTTTCTGTATGTACAAATTATATACACAAGTTACGTTTTCCGCAATATAGGATAGAGAAATTTCAATAATTATAGTCGAATTGATTTCGTCTGGCCCTTCAGCTTCTTTGTTTTCATGGATATTATTAGTTTTCCACTTCATCTACGCCTGTTGAAAGAATAGTGAATGGCTGGACTCATGCGTCTTCTGTTCACATAGCGTTAAAATGTCTTTGAACAGTGTATTCTACCGTGTTTGTCAGTACACCTGCTTTCAGCTCCGTACCTCTACGTGTCCTTCTCAAGGTGTGCAGCGCTTTCTTGTGTGTGTGTGTGTGTGTGTGTGTGTGTGTGTGTGTGTGTGTGTGTGTGTGTGTGTGTGTGTGTGTGTGTGTGAGCGCGTGTGTGTCTGCGTACATGCACGCCTCTGTGTGTGTGTGTGTGTGTGTGTGTGTGTGTGTGTGTGTGTGTGTGTGTGTGTGTGTGTGCGACGGATGGATGGATGGATGGATGGATAGATGGACTGATAAATGAAGACCGTTTAATGTGTCTCTTTATATACTTGCCATTTTCTTTTTCTGTTTTCTGTGTGTTTTCTTTTTCTTCTTTTCTTCTTTTTTCTTCTTCTAAAACTGTATCTCTGATAGCGAATTTATAAAATATAATATGCTATTTTCTTGTTATTAATTTATTTTGTTGTTGTTGCACTTTCAATTGCTTTTTTCATTAATTTATTTCACTGATAATCTCAGTGCTCGTTTCTTAGTGGTGGTTGTTATTGTTTGTTTACACACCTGTCTTATATATATATATCTATATATATATATATATATATATATGTATGTATATGTGTGTGTGTGTGTGTGTGTGTGTGTGTGTGTGTGTGTGTGTGTGTGTCTCAGAAATTCGGATGCGTGCACGATTTTTAATTCACTCACACCCACATCATTCGAAACATGGACAGCCAGGCAACAAGTCAACGTTCTTTTTTTATGCTGCCCAAGCCATCAAAACACAAATACACAAAAACACAGCAATATACAACAATATCAATACAGCGGAATAACGTACGCCGTAACCCCAGGCGTACAATTTATTATATATATATAGTGAAGGGCTTCTCATATTTATAATATATTCCCCCCCATCTTCATTTTTTTTTAAAGTTCGAATCTTTGCCAAGTCATTACTATAACGACTGAAGAATTGTTAACCTGCACTTGTTTTCCCCCACTACTTAATTGTTCAGCATTATATATATATATATATTATAATATATATATATAATAGATAGATAGATAGATAGATAGATAGATAGAATATAGATAAGACAAGTATTAAAAGAGGTATTTTAATACCTCTTTTAATACTTGTCTTATCTAATGTTGCTCCCCAAGGGGTTGAGCACTTGTATATATATATAATTTTCTTTTGGCCATGTCCGGCTCAACACGACAGTTCCCAGACGTCGCAAGTCTCTCGTGAAGAACGCTGTAGAAGAAGTCCTCTCCTGGGACTCACAGTCAGGAGGAGCAGCTCGCTGAGTCCCCAGAGAACCGAAGCGACGGCTCTGTCCACAACAGGAGCGAAGGCTCCAACACAGCAAGAGCTGCGGCTCAAACACAAACAGAAAGTTGGTGACACCACAAAAGCGACGGCCCTGGTGCAGCAGAAGCGACGGTTCTGGTACGACTGGCCCAACAGGTCGCGGGTTCAAACACCTCAAGAGCGGCGGCTCTGGCTCGGCAGCAGCGGCGGCTCTGGCACAACTGGCACGTCGGGTCACTGTCGACTCCCACGTCGACCTCTCCACACCCCCAGCAGGGTGGAGACAGGGGTAGACTCCGGTTACGCAAAGAACCTCTAGCAGTGGCAGCCAGTTCCCGGTCACACCAGGACAACGACTTTACCTGGGGAAACTGATAACTACCTTGATTATCTAGCTTATTATAACATGGCTATTATTCATCATGGTTATTAATCACATTCATAACCAACAGTTACTTTTCACCAGAACTTGGGGAAAAAATACTATAGCGAAATCCACAGTTTCCATACAATATCACAATAGAACATTCTCTTTTTCGGAATCATGTTCTGCACATTGGTGGTGGGGGGGGGGGGGGGGGGGGGATTTCCACATAGACCCTTTCGAAATCATGCTTTACACATTGGGGGGAAAGGATTTCCACATAGACCTTTTCACGATAAACCAAGAATATAATCAATGCATATAAGAAATTATTTCCTTTCGCCTCTTTCATCATTTCACATAATCACTACATCTCAGAGAATGATTTCCGTTCATAAAATTATTCATTAGTAACAGTACAGCCCTTAAATACATATCAAGGAATGATTTCCGCACACTCTTGTTTATCAACACATAGATATTCATTATTCATATCAAAGGATGGTTTAAATACTTATGAACAGATGAATACCTATCAAAAGGATTTCTGTTTAGCTCCCCTACATCAAAGTTTAGAATAAATCTTCCAACCATTAATACATGATAGTTTCCATCGCTCACGTCCGGAGCTTACTATCATTTGTATCATTATCATACATTAGCGAAATAAACAAAAACTGTTTTGCATCATAACGCCTTGAACTAGCTAAGCCACCTCCTTTTCCGATCACTCATCAACATATTTTTTTTCTTTCTATTCAAACTTTCTAAAAGCAATTTCCTCCTATCACCCTATCAAGTCACAAGATATACCAAAAAACAACAAATACTTTTTTTTTCTAAAAAAAATTTACCAGGCGCTGAGAAAGTCACAGTCGCTTATAGGAGGGGAGAACGATTTCGGTCTGCGATTTCAAACAGCTAATAATGAAATACCAGACTGCCACAGCAACTCGTCCGGAGTCCCTCTTCGGCCACTAGGAAGTTGCACTGCCGGAACTGCTGTACAGACTGCCTGATCGTTTCAGCTCACCTGGCTTATACATAGCGCAGGTGAGCAGCAGTCGGGTCAACTAACCAACCGGTTTTCTGGAGAACATGTTTCAGCCAACGCGGTTGTAAAAATTTGTGACCGGACAAAAAAAACGGTCCGTCACAGGGTGAATGGATATATCATGCATGTATGTACACACACAGTACTTGTATCTTGGTGGTGGTGGTTATTGTTCGTTTGTTATATATATATATATATATATATTATATATATGTGTGTGTGTGTGTGTGTGTGTGTGCGCGCGCGCGTGTGAGAGAGAGACTCAGACTTTAATTGTCACGAGAACCCTCAAGGGTCTATAGACACAGCATGGTATTATGAGAAATCATCATTAATGGATTCATCTGGGCTCATTGTCTTTTCAAATTCATGCAATCACGAACATATTTTGCAATATAATTTGTAAGTCGTCATTGCCTAGCATTTCACTTGGGCGTAGTGTTTTGCATGTTTGGGTTTATCAGTTTCGTCTTCGACCAGCCCAAGTGCTGAGCATTTCCTGTCTCCTCCACCCCTTTCTGTTTGTAGGTCTTAAGCGCTAACGCGAAGTCTAATGAGATCACGTCTCTGTTCCAAGTATTTAACGTTTACCATGTATGGTTTCTAGTAAGCAAGTAGTTTTCAGTAATTTTATTGTTAAAGTACAGCCTGGTAGTGCAAAACGACCAAGTTCTGCAAATGTTGGGAGATTCATGGTCTTTTTGTGTAGGTCTAGAGGGTTCTTGGTAAATTATGGATACGCTTGGGATTGGCTTTGTTGATAAAAAGGTGGAAACATGGGGGCTCTTCGTGCCGTGATCTTCATAAAGAGAACCACACTTCAGGTTCTAAGTTGATCTCGGTTTATTTAGCATGTAGTAAGGATGCGTCAGTACGCCTGCTTTTCGCTGCGTACCTCCACTTCTCAAAGTATGCAGCACTTGTGTGTGTGTCTGTCTGTGAGAGAGCGCGTGCGTTGGCGTATGTGCACGCCTGAATGTGTGACCGCTTTTACACCCTTCGGAGAGATACATGTACAGTTATAAACAAAGCTTGCTCTTATGTCATATTTGAAAAAAATAGAGGGAAGATAAGCATTCATATCTACAGTGTTAGATAATTCTGCCTAACTAGCAGTATGTGCTTGAGTGGGGTGAATGGGGAATAATAAATGCTTCTCAAATTGGGCCTTTAGTAAGCTTATAGTCTCCAAGGGAGAGAAATCTCCAAAGAGGAAAAAACTCACTAACATATTATAAGTCCTGGTCGGATATTGGTATTCCGAACTCAGATTGTTTCTTCTCAGTGACCTCGGAAAGTTCTAACTTGGCTCCTCTGCCTTTTAGGTTTTAAGCAGAATGATATCCCAGAAAAAGGCTGGTGTGCAATAGCATAGTATGTTTGTTGAGTTTTCAAAAAATCCTCCAAAGGTCCCACCTAAGAATCAAAAGAAAATTATGAAACAACAAAATCAGCTACATTTTCTTGTGAAAAGTAGAAAATATAAAAAGATAACATCTTAAGACACAAGTGCTGAGAGCCAGTTCTTGGAATGATTCCGCAAGGGACTGAACTATAATAAACTATAACATGTATGTATATATAACATATAACATATATGTGTGTGTATATATATACACACATACACTACTAAAAACAATTGAAGTACCACCCCTAATTTTTGTATGCAATTTTTAAAAAGCTCTGATAAACCAATTAATATTGATAATTGAATAAACTCTGCTGGATAAGCTTACCCGGTTCTCAAATACTACTCCTCGTGCATTTTTGTTATGTTAAAGTCGGTCAGCAGTTATCTACCGCGTCGCATCTGAGGCAAAAAAATCCCGAGAAATTATCGAACTTGTGTCGCTCCCAGATTTTGACACAGACACAGCAAGAAAAAAAAAATGTGATGCACGTGAAAGCAAGGTCTTTTCTGAGCAGAATTGCAATCAGTTAGCACATTTGACGGGTATAAAAAGTCGCGAAATTTAGGAAGATTTAACCATGCCTGCGAGACAACGACTAAGCAACACCGACAGAGGAAGAGCGATAGCATGGTACCAAGAAGGTATTGGCTTGAGGGAGATTGGTCGACGGCTTGGAGTGAGTCACCCAGTCATTCTGAGGCGCAGAGACCGTTGGCTTAACACTGGAAGTGTTGAAGAACAGCAGGGACGTGGACGGACGAGAAGCACCTCCAGACAGCAGGATCGGTTCATTGTTATCGCTTGTCTGAGAGACCGTTCAGCCAGTGCCACAGTACTCCGAGACCAGCTACGACAAGCCAGCAACGTCAACGTCAGTACCCAGACAGTTCGGAACCGGCTCCACGACGCCAACTTGAGGTCAAGGTCCCCAGCAGTGAGATCAATACTGACCCCAGCGCATCGAGCTCATCGTCGGGCCTGGGCAGCATGTCATAGAAGGTGGACAAGAGCTGAATGGGCAACAGTACTCTTCACAGACGAGTCAAGGTTCACCCTCAGGTTCAACGACGGGCGGGTTCGCGTCTGGCGACGTCCTGGAGAACGCTACGTTGACGCTGCCGTCAGGGAGCATGACCGCTATGGAGGTGGGTCCGTGATGGTGTGGGGTGGGTTCAGCCTACGTCACAGGACCCCCCTACACCGTGTTGAAGGCCGCCTGACCGGTGCCACCTACCGCGACACCATCATCCGCCCCCTTGTGATGCCCGCCCTGAGGGCAGTTGGCCAGGGCGCCCAGTTCCAGGACGACAACGCGCCGTGCCACCGCGCCGCCATCGTGAATCAGTTCCTACAAGGGCAGCAGGTGACAAGAATGGACTGGCCTGCCAGGTCACCAGATTTGAACCCCATAGAGCATCTGTGGGACGTGCTGGGGAGGCGAGTGCGGGCCCACAACCCTCCAGCAGACACCGTGGACCAGCTGTTTCAGTTGCTGGAGCAGGAGTGGCAGGCGATCCCCCAGGACACTCTCCGCCGCCTGGTGCACTCCATGAGACGTCGATGTGACGCTTGTTTGAACGCGAACGGTGGTCATACCCGTTATTAACATCATGACATCTACCATAGACTCTTGTTACTTTTCATTTTGGGGGTATGCCTCTTTAATCAAGTGTAAAACAAAGATAATTTTTTGTCACGGTGTTTGAATAAATTTGAATGGATTGAGGAATAATAAAAATAAAATATTCAATCATTAAATTATGTTCAGCTTTGTTTTCTTTCGAATGACAGCAGTTTTCCTAAGTGGTACTTCAATTGTTTTGAGTAGTATATATACATACAGGTGCCAGTGTGCCCTGAAAGAAAGCCTGGCAGAAACGTTCAAAAAACAAACAGAAGAAATTGGCTTGAGTTACAACTTGGGACCCAAGAGTTCCAGATAAATCAAATATAATAAGAAACAATCTGAAGTTGTACAAAATCCAGACAATTTGAAAATGTTTCCGAAGAAGTCTATCATTGCAGGAAACAGGAGAGCCAAAACAAAAACTTAGGTGAAATATATAAACCATCAGTCCCAAAACGTACTCTGCAACATGGCCCTGAAAACAGTATAGGATGTTTCAAATGTGACAGGAAGTGTGACACGTGTGTACATTCCATAGACACTACATCCTTCAAGTCACGTTGCGATGGGTGTCACGGTCGCTAAGCCGGACGGCCCTACCACCCTTACCCACGCCTATCACACACTAAGTCAGACAACACAGCACACCAACACAGTTTTACAATCACGCACGCTTCTTTATTTCACACACACTCCATGGCGCCACCACTCACGCACATCCACAACTGCACACAAGTATCCTAATTCCCGCTGACTTACCCTACTCTACGATAATGACCTGGAAGACCCTAACCTAACCTAAAACACCAGTTGCGGTATATCACTGTGACCTGGGGACACAGCGATAGCCCGCACACGTGGTGACTAACAACTAGGGACAAGGATTTACCAAAGGGACTCTAATCTCTTAACTACTGCTACCACCCACACCTCTCCCCAGGACTCACCCTTCTCTTTTAACCCGGGACCACTACCAAACTGGTCGCTGCGTCCCTAAGGGAGGCAACGACAAGTACCCTACACTGTGCCGGCCACTACGTCCTAAAAGGAGGCAGTAGCTAACACCCCTAGCCCTACTGCCTAACGCTACACCCCTTCTACCACAAACATGGGACAACCCATCCCGGCCCGGAAAGCTCCAGTCCTCGGCGCTGTACGTGGCCCCTCACAGGTTGACACCTCCCCGGAAGACTCTGCACCCCGGCGCTGACCGTGGCTCCTCCGCGGGCCGACACCCTCCCCGAAGACTCTGCACCCCGGCGCTGACCGTGGCTTCCCGCAGTCTGACTCCTCCCTGCGATGGGCACGACACACCACCAGACGCCCTCTCGACGGGTCCGGGGCTCGTAGGACGCCTCCTCCTCTGAAGGCCCCGCCGGACACCAAGGGTGAAAAAAGGCCTGGTGCAGCGCCCTCTCACAGGACGCCTGAACAGGGACGAGGAACCAGTGCCGGAGAACTCCCGGAAGAGCACCGGTAGCTGGAGGAGAGCTGCCCCACAGAAGGCAGACGGCCTGGGTGGTCTCCCTCTCCCGGGAAAACAACAGGTACTGGAAAGCGCCGCTCACCTGCCGGCACGCGGCAGTAGACTGCAGTGATCTGGCCCCAGCCTCAGGACGGAACAGGATACCTGCTGACACAACTGTAGGCCACTACTGTAATGTTGCTACTACCCGAGTCATCAAGGCACATAGGCTACTTGGTAAAGCTTTAACTCTCCATCTCCCTTGCCTACTTCCCACTCGGGCATGAGAGTGACCCCTTGAATTTCGAACACATCCCCCAACCCATTACTCACTTTGGGGTTATCAGACCCATTTCCTGCCAACCCTTACAACAGCGGTAAAACAATATTCTCCCTGAGCCCATCCACGCTATTACATATGAAACTATGAATCACACCCAATTCTCGGAGAAATAAACCAATCTAAGCGATCCAACACGGACTCCATGGGCCCCCTTAGGACATACTAAATAATCTAGGAAATGACCATTTTCACAAGGAAATGTCTCCACACAATAACCAGTAGTAATACACATCTCTCAGAGGGAAAAAAAACAACAACAAAAAAAAACATCAATTTTTAGCGGTTCACAGTTCCAGCATGTTCACACAAGAGAATCGGCTCGCAGCCACAATCCTTCACATTATTACCCCTCTTTGCACTGTCAGTTACAACCATATATCAAAAACAACATGATTTGTTCGCCAAAATTTCCATCCAGCACCTCACTCTCAGGTCATCTCTTGTCAGATAACCCAGTGGTTAATCCTTGTCATGTCAACACAACCACACTTCATACAATATTACATGCTGCACATCATCCGTTTTCATCCTATCGACTGCTAAGCTACTCGTCTTAAACTTTACCTTTCCCTTCTTTCCGACTACTAAAATTCATAACTGGGCTGCCTCCCCACAACCTAAAATATCTTTCTCCAACCCCGTTCTGTCACAAACACATACATCCCTGCATGTGTGACGACTGTCACTTGTATTACAAAAACTTCTACCCTATGGACTCACTGTCCTGTACCAAATGCGTACGTCACAGATACAGTCCGCACGCGTACGAGACCCGCGTCGAGAACCATGACTCGTAACGAAAGTGAGAAGACACCAATATAAGTTGAATAGTCCCGACCGTACTCCAGTATAAACCACTCGACCACAAATCAGCCTTGGCCCTACTGCACAGTTAACCGATTCCAATGCTGTGCAGGTCAACTCCGAAATCGTAAATCAATTTCAACGAACTATTACTATTTACGACTGAAATTGAGCACAATCCCTTTATGATTCACGCAGACACATCCGCACCTGACTCATATTATGATCCTCAACAAAAAGCAACCTCGTATTACCTTCTCATTGAACCCACGGAAATTAACATAGACTAACCACAAACAACATCTACATCACCGTCCATCAACGGTTATTATATCGAACCCACATTGTCTAGCCAAACTGTCACATGACAATCGAACTCAGGAACCACTATGTACACTACTTACAGAATATACCGAAAAGAGGTAACAACACAAACCGGCTGACAACAAATTTCAATCACGGAACCAAGACAACATCATACCAGACAACCAGTATACGCAACGAACACCATACAACTAATCCCAACATGAGACAACTACAGTACAACTCGCCATAATACAAGACAACACGACGAACTACAACACAACGAACCTAACAGATCACCAACCTGGACATACAGACGATCAACCACACAAGTTCTGCAACTGGCTGACAGTGGCTGCCAACAAGGACGACACCGACTCAGCACAGGCCAAGGGCACCCAAACCCGACGAGGACCTGGCCCTAACTATGACTTGAAGTCACTCTTCAAAAACTAACGGCGCTGCCGCCGCACCTACAAGGCGTACGTCCACTCCGACGAACACCAGGGACCGAAATGAAGCTACCCCGACGCATTCCGCCCTGGTCGGAATCAAGCGAACTCTACTCACCACACAAAACAACGATTGGTCAGAGCAGTGTATCCCTCCGCAGAGCTGACACGCCTGACCAACGGACTAGTTATTGCTCGTGCAACGACACGACAATTTACCACAACTACTCACAGACTTGACAACACAACAACAGCCGATATCCTGCCCCGCCTTCTCTGGTATAGAACCAAAGTAATAAAAGGGTAACAATCGGGAACGAAACCAACTTCCTCCTACCACTCCCTCAATAAATGAAGACTGGAAGGCAAAAATACCGTATGTCCTACTTCACCTGCCCCCCTACCTAGCCTAACCTTACTACCTAGCCCCGAGGAACTTAGCCTAACCCCAACTAACTAAACCCCAGTCTTACCCCGCGCGTGCGCGCGCGCGCGCGCGCACACACACACACACACACACACACGCACACATACATGCACGCTCGCACGCTCTCTATCTTGAACCACCACTACTCTTAAACACATGGACGTACTGATTTAGTACCGCCGATCGGTGACACACCCCCCCTGCCTAAATTTTAACTACAGGTTAAAACAAACAACAACTTCTCACTCGATCGGCGTTTTAGCCACACCCTACCTATGACACTCCAATTCTCTATCACTCATTCTGTCCTACTGTTACTTTTGATGCTCTCCAAAACTTCCATCCCAACAACATCAACCTTTAAATACATCAACAACCACAGGTTACATTAATCAACCTGGACTAACTCTGCCTCACACGACCTTAACGCAGGCACTTATGGGCAGCCGTTACACTACGCACTACATATAAATTCCATAACTGAGGGGGCTCTGATTACGTACAACTGCTGTGTAACACGTGCCACAAATACCACACCTTCAGTAACACTTTGCTACGCCATTCTCTACCAAAGATAACACATGCATAGCTTCGACAATGACAACCTCTCACGACACAGGTTAATGGAACCCTCAGGTTCTCTCTCTCTCTCTCTCTCTCTCTCTCTCTCTCTCTCTCTCTCCTCCTTACAGCAAGCGACTCAAGAAGTCTGCCGCCACATTGTCCTTTCCAGACACTGCCTGCACCGTAAACTGAAATGGCTGCAGCTGCAGTGCCTACCTTGTGATCCTCCCACTAGTACTCTAGACCCTACAGCTATCTTCCTGGGTTTTGCCCTCAAATGAAAATGTCGCTTGTACCTGTACGCTGCTGTTGCCAAGTTCTTCTTTGCCAACTCACACGTCTCAGCTACCTTGTTCCTTAAGTTAACGACGTACTCTGCCGTTGTGCGGAGCTCTTCCCTTTCTGGTTGCAACCACAGATCCCTCAGTATCTGCATGGGCCTGCGCATCAGTGGCATCCTTACAAGGGGAACTCTTGACACTCTTCCCTTGTCCACAGTACGCTGACACTGGAAGCATGACTGGCAGTACCGACGAATGTCAGCATGCATGCCTGGCCAATAGAAATGGCGACCAACTCGCTCCTTGGTTCGGGTGGTACCTAAGTGTCCAGACATGGGTACGTCGTGGCCTAGCTTCATCACCGTGGTCCGTAGTTCTGCTGGGACGCAGATCTGACTCGCTACGTCCTTGGGACCCTCAAACCGCCTAACCAGTACACCAGACTTCCGCGCGTTCTCAACTCGTCCAAACTTGGTGTGGAAGTGCGTCCCTGCTTCACACGCACTCCGACCCTTCCTCAAGGTTTCATCCTGGTCCTGCATCTGAATTAACTGCTGGGTAGAGGTGTTCAGAATGCATTCCTCGACGGGCAGTGGTACAGGTTCTTGCTGCTCCCTGGCTCTCTGCGCGCGTGTCTGCACTGCCCCTACCAATGCCGGGTCTGCGTATACAGGCACACGTGTCCAACCAGGATCTCCTACTCTCTTTGCGAAGTTTCCGATCAGAACTTCCTGCACAGGGCTATTCATGACCAAAACCTCCAACTTCCCTGCGATGAATGGTGACTTCAACTCTATTACCGCCACAGGTAACACGGACCTACATCTGGACTCGGCCAACACTACTGGGACTGTCTCTCCTGTGTACGCATCTGCCGGTACTAACCACTTGGCCACTACGGCGTGTCCGGCACCCGTGTCCCGTAATCCATTGGCCGGAGACCCGTTAACTTCTACAATGCACGCAGGCTCGTACCGCTGCTCAGCGCATGGGCGACACAACGTAGGGACTACTCGAGCTTGGGGCTGGTCACAGCAATGAACAGCTCCAACAGAATGGGGCTCAGGGCATTTCCTAGCGATGTGGCCTGGCTTCTTGCAGTTGAAACAAACTATGGTCGATCTAGGCCCTTCTGATCTCCTGTTCAGCTGCTGTAGTGCACCATCACTTTGTTGGGACCTCCCTGCGGGCTGGCTCCCTGCTGTTTCACGTGTATTACCCAGGTTGGGCTGGTTAACTGTTCGGTCTTGCCTCGCCTTCCTCCCCAGTCTTTTGGCCTCTGCCAAAACAGTAGCTTCCGTTGCAAGTTGTTCCACAGTTTTCGGGCATGTCTTCCGCACCTCAATTGTGAACTCTGGAGACAATAGCTGATAAAACTGTTCTTGGAACAGCAGATCCTTTACGTCCTCTGCCACACTCTCATCCTTGCCCGCTGCCGCACACCAGAGGGAAAACCACCGCTTCATCCTTCCCAGCATCTGGCCGAAAGTCTCAGCAGCGTCCTTCTTGATGCTCCCGAACTTTTCTCGGTAGGCCTCAGCATCTAGCCTGAAGTGGCTTAACAGGGCGCTCTTTATCTGATCATAGTCGCCTAACTCATCCGCACTTAACCGCATCACCGCTTCTCTAGCCTTTCCTCTCAGCAGAGACATCAGACGTGTGGGCCACGAGGTCTTGCTCCACTTGCACATCTGGGCTACACGCTCAAATTGGGCGATGAAAGCGTCCACGTCGTCGTTCTCTCCTAACGGCTCAAGGTGGACATGCTTCGTTTCCTCCACCTCAATCAAGCGTTTCCTATGCGCTGCTTCATCTAAGGCCTGTCTCTCTTGTATGATTAGCTCTCGCTCTCTTGCCTCTAACTCGGCTTCATCTCTTCGTCTCTTGAGATCTAACTCGGCTTGCCGTGCTTGAGCTTCTACTTCCCTTATTGCCCTTTCTTCCTCCATCTTCTTCCTCTGCAGTTCCAGTTCCATCTGTCTCGCTGCTTTCTCATCTTCGATCTTCTTCTGCTTCATTTCTAGCTCCCTCTGTCTATCAGCTTTCTCCTCTTCTATCTTCCTCTGCTGCATCTCTAGCTCCCTCTCATCCTTCATCTTCTGCCTCACTTTCTCCTCCATCCGGAGCTCCAATTCTGCTTCTCTCGCCGTCTTCTCATCCTCATTACGTACCGAGTCTGTGACGAACTTGGCGAGGTCTCCCCCAGCTAAACCCATCGCCGCTCCCAACTTGGCAAACTTTGCATAAGCCCCCGTCCCCTGTTCTCGATCCACCCCCGCATCCTGGTCACTAACCTTAGGTTTGGTATCCGCCATAGGGGCCTGTGGATCCATGACACTATCGGGGTCGTACTGCGGATGGGCTCGGGTGTGTTTAGACATAGGGTACCCCTACCACCACAGAGCTAGCAACGGACAGTATGCGATCTGAGCGCAACTGGAGGTTCCTGACTACGCACTAGCCCCTGAAGCAACTCAGCACAAGTACACAATACTCTCAATGAGTCACGCACCAAGCATAACTCCACCCACACTTGTGTACCTCATACATATACCCCCATGGGCTCCAACCCATATAATACTACCAATGCACTGTCTGGTCACTGACTGAATCACGTGACACCCTGTGTCCACCGTCCACTGTGCATGCGCACCAGTTGCCCACAGTCACAGGCCTCACTGTCTCTGGTAGGCCGCACCCACACGATCACAGTGCATTTGCACCCCGCAAGTCCATATGCACTCCCAGCACACCTTAGTGTCACAACCCTGCGCACCCTTGTGCTTCCCACACACAGTCACCTGGGCTTACTCTGCCCTTAATCCCCACAGGATATCCGAGCACACAGCGTGCACAGTCACGGGCTGGGTACCACTCTACCTACTCACTGGGGTATACCACATGTAAGGGACACAAAAGACACCTGGTACCCTCCGGCACCTCACCTACACTGTACTGTGTAATCACTCACACTTCCAACAACCACTCAATGTTTATTGACCATTCATACCTCACTCACACGGTAGCGCCAACCCATTCACACCAACACAAGTGCCCTGCCCAATGCCAATGGAAACCTGCCTGAAGTGAACAGGGACACTACGTACCACCTCCCAGGGTACTGGTACGCTCCCACCAACCGCCCACTTACATTTCACACAACGTACACACCGGACACAACACCCCCCTTACCTCCCTCCTAGCTACCTATCACCTACCCAGAACCCCTTATGTTACCCCGCATCTCCACCAAAGTGTCACGGTCGCTAAGCCGGACGGCCCTACCACCCTTACCCACGCCTATCACACACTAGGTCAGACAACACAGCACACTAACACAGTTTTACAATCACGCACGCTTCTTTATTTCACACACACTCCATGGCGCCACCACTCACGCACATCCACAACTGCACACAAGTATCCTAATTCCCGCTGACTTACCCTACTCTACGATAATGACCTGGAAGACCCTAACCTAACCTAAAACACCAGTTGCGGTATATCACTGTGACCTGGGGACACAGCGATAGCCCGCACACGTGGTGACTAACAACTAGGGACAAGGATTTACCAAAGGGACTCTAATCTCTTAACTACTGCTACCACCCACACCTCTCCCCAGGACTCACCCTTCTCTTTTAACCCGGGACCACTACCAAACTGGTCGCTGCGTCCCTAAGGGAGGCAACGACAAGTACCCTACACTGTGCCGGCCACTACGTCCTAAAAGGAGGCAGTAGCTAACACCCCTAGCCCTACTGCCTAACGCTACACCCCTTCTACCACAAACATGGGACAACCCATCCCGGCCCGGAAAGCTCCAGTCCTCGGCGCTGTACGTGGCCCCTCACAGGTTGACACCTCCCCGGAAGACTCTGCACCCCGGCGCTGACCGTGGCTCCTCCGCGGGCCGACACCCTCCCCGAAGACTGCACCCCGGCGCTGACCGTGGCTTCCCGCAGTCTGACTCCTCCCTGCGATGGGCACGACACCCAACGTACACACCACCAGACGCCCTCTCGACGGGTCCGGGGCTCGTAGGACGCCTCCTCCTCTGAAGGCCCCGCCGGACACCAAGGGTGAAAAAAGGCCTGGTGCAGCGCCCTCTCACAGGACGCCTGAACAGGGACGAGGAACCAGTGCCGGAGAACTCCCGGAAGAGCACCGGTAGCTGGAGGAGAGCTGCCCCACAGAAGGCAGACGGCCTGGGTGGTCTCCCTCTCCCGGGAAAACAACAGGTACTGGAAAGCGCCGCTCACCTGCCGGCACGCGGCAGTAGACTGCAGTGATCTGGCCCCAGCCTCAGGACGGAACAGGATACCTGCTGACACAACTGTAGGCCACTACTGTAATGTTGCTACAACCTGAGTCATCAAGGCACATAGGCTACTTGGTAAAGCTTTAACTCTCCATCTCCCTTGCCTACTTCCCACTCGGGCATGAGAGTGACCCCTTGAATTTCGAACACATCCCCCAACCCATTACTCACTTTGGGGTTATCAGACCCATTTCCTGCCAACCCTTACAACAGCGGTAAAACAATATTCTCCCTGAGCCCATCCACGCTATTACATATGAAATTATGAATCACACCCAATTCTCGGAGAAATAAACCAATCTAAGCGATCCAACACGGACTCCATGGGCCCCCTTAGGACATACTAAATAATCTAGGAAATGACCATTTTCACAAGGAAATGTCTCCACACAATAACCAGTAGTAATACACATCTCTCAGAGGGAAAAAAAAAACAAACAAACAAAAAAACTTATCAATTTTTAGCGGTTCACAGTTCCAGCATGTTCACACAAGAGAATCGGCTCGCAGCCACAATCCTTCACATTATTACCCCTCTTTGCACTGTCAGTTACAACCATATATCAAAAACAACATGATTTGTTCGCCAAAATTTCCATCCAGCACCTCACTCTCAGGTCATCTCTTGTCAGATAACCCAGTGGTTAATCCTTGTCATGTCAACACAACCACACTTCATACAATATTACATGCTGCACATCATCCGTTTTCATCCTATCGACTGCTAAGCTATTCGTCTTAAACTTTACCTTTCCCTTCTTTCCGACTACTAAAATTCATAACTGGGCTGCCTCCCCACAACCTAAGATATCTTTCTCCAACCCCGTTCTGTCACAAACACATACATCCCTGCATGTGTGACGACTGTCACTTGTATTACAAAAACTTCTACCCTATGGACTCGCTGTCCTGTACCAAATGCGTACGTCACAGATACAGTCCGCACGCGTACGAGACCCGCGTCGAGAACCATGACTCGTAACGAAAGTGAGAAGACACCAATATAAGTTGAATAGTCCCGACCGTACTCCAGTATAAACCACTCGACCACAAATCAGCCTTGGTCTACTGCACAGTTAACCGATTCCAATGCTGTGCAGGTCAACTCCGAAATCGTAAATCAATTTCAACGAACTATTACTATTTACGACTGAAATTGAGCACAATCCCTTTATGATTCACGCAGACACATCCGCACCTGACTCATATTATGATCCTCAACAAAAAGCAACCTCGTATTACTTCTCATTGAACCCACGGAAATTAACATAGACTAACCACAAACAACATCTACATCACCGTCCATCAACGGTTATTATATCGAACCCACATTGTCTAGCCAAACTGTCACATGACAATCGAACTCAGGAACCACTATGTACACTACTTACAGAATATACCGAAAAGAGGTAACAACACAAACCGGCTGACAACAAATTTCAATCACGGAACCAAGACAACATCATACCAGACAACCAGTATACGCAACGAACACCATACAACTAATCCCAACATGAGACAACTACAGTACAACTCGCCATAATACAAGACAACACGACGAACTACAACACAACGAACCTAACAGATCACCAACCTGGACATACAGACGATCAACCACACCAGTTCTGCAACTGGCTGACAGTGGCTGCCAACAAGGACGACACCGACTCAGCACAGGCCAAGGGCACCCAAACCCGACGAGGACCTGGCCCTAACTATGACTTGAAGTCACTCTTCAAAAACTAACGGCGCTGCCGCCGCACCTACAAGGCGTACGTCCACTCCGACGAACACCAGGGACCGAAATGAAGCTACCCCAACGCATTCCGCCCTGGTCGGAATCAAGCGAACTCTACTCACCACACAAAACAACGATTGGTCAGAGCAGTGTATCCCTCCGCAGAGCTGACACGCCTGACCAACGGACTAGTTATTGCTCGTGCAACAACACGACAATTTACCACAACTACTCACAGACTTGACAACACAACAACAGCCGATATCCTGCCCCGCCTTCTCTGGTATAGAACCAAAGTAATAAAAGGGTAACAATCGGGAACGAAACCAACTTCCTCCTACCACTCCCTCAATAAATGAAGACTGGAAGGCAAAAATACTGTATGTCCTACTTCACCTGCCCCCCTACCTAGCCTAACCTTACTACCTAGCCCCGAGGAACTTAGCCTAACCCCAACTAACTAAACCCCAGTCTTACCCCGCGCGCGCGCGCGCGCGCGCACACACACACACACACACACACACACACACACACACACACACACACACACACACACACACAAACACACATACATGCACGCTCACACGCTCTCTATCTTGAACCACCACTACTCTTAAACACATGGACGTACTGATTTAGTACCGCCGATCGGTGACAATGGGAGAGGGTTGAACATAAGGTCTCATCTGAACTGCACCACACCTAATGTAATCTATATGATTCATTGCAAATTACATCAAAATTTCCTCTCTGTTGGGTCAACAGTAAATTTGAAAAAGAGATGGGCGAATCATAAAAGCGATGTTAAACTTAGTAAGACCAAAAAAGGTACAGTTGCATCACATGTGGCAAGTGAGAAGCATCCACAAGATCAGAATGTTATGTTCCTGAACATTGTACCAACTGAGCATGTGTGGACAACAGAAAAATTGCTAGAAAGAGAACTGTATTGGTAGGCTAATTTGGGCACATTGTCAACGAGAGTGAATGAAAGGAAAGACTTTGCTTCACTTATGAAAAAGAGAATCCAGTTCTGAGTGAGTAGAGGGGTGGAAGAGTTGAGATGGTCCCTATCACTTGCTGGGAGGGGGGTGGGGTGGGGGTGTGGAGGGGAGGAGGGGTGGAGGAGGAGGGAGTATGATAGAGTGTAATATATTATGAAAAAGCTAAGATGACTCCAGATGGGATGTATAGGATTTTTATATTTTTATATTATTATCAGAACAATGATGATATTTTGTGCCTATTGTAATTCTAAAACAGTTCTAAAAAAGTACTAAGGAATGCCTTCTTAATTACTGTTGGTTTGAGGTACGTCCCCTCCCCTGGTTGTTCCTTCCTCACTTGCCCTTTTCCCTTCTCTTCCAGCTATGATCCCAATTAGGGTTAAATTGGATGTGGTGAAGGTGAATGAGTTTTTGTGTGTGGAGTGTGGGGTGAGGTGTGGGTGAGTATGTGTGTGTGTGTGTGTGGTGTGTGTGTGTGTGTGTGTGTGTGTGTGTGTGTGTAAGGTGTGAGTGGGTGTTATAGAGGAAGAGATTAAGAGAGAGAGAGAGAGAGAGAGAGAGAGAGAGAGAGAGAGAGAGAGGAGGGGGGGGGGGGAAAGAGGGGGTGGAAAGAGAGAGAGAGAGAGAGAGAGAGTGTTTGTATGTTTGTTTACCTGATTAAAGTGTGGGCTAAATAGAAGATAGGCTGTAGTGAACAGTGTTTACAAAAAACTTTTTTTTTTTTTTTTTTTTTTTTTTTTTTTTAGCTCACAGCAATATAATAAGCAGTGGATGGTTGTCTTCAGCACACTGTTTACAAAAAACTTTTTTTTTTTTTTTTTTTTTTAGCTCACAGCAATACAATAAGCAGTGGATGGTTGTCTTCAGCACCAGTGTGCAATGTGAAACAAGACAATACAGTTGTACTGGTAAGTTTTTAACACTGAGATATTTTAACTCCGTTTTATTGGTAGGTTTTTAATATAACATTCTTAAAAGTAATATAGGTACAGTATAATTATTATTTAGGATGGCAGTTTGCATTGTGTAAGATGTGAGTGGAGTTGTGCTTATGGTTTAGCCTAACCCCTTTACTGCAATTGTTTGGCACCTTCTATGACTTCCCGCGTGCCATTGCTGATGTTTTGCGGGTTCTAGTTACTATAGAATTGTTATCTACAACTCCAAAAATTATTTATCAAAAGAAAATGAAAGTTTTAGGGCTGAATGTCAGATGATTTTCGTTATCTAAGGATTTCCTCATGCCCCTCTCCCCCATGCACACCCCACATTGGGGTGGAGGGGGGGGGGGGAGGGGTGCTATTATATGTGAAAATAAGGATAGAGGAGGGGAGCCTATGAGTGGGTGAGTGAGGGGGTGGAGATGCATATACTGTTAATGGGCTCAACTTTTAGATTTATACCTGGGGGAGCCATGATAATATGATATGGTATGTTGTGAGTGTGTGTGTTTGTTTGTGCGTGCTTGGGTGGGAGGGAGTGTGCATATACATGACTGTTTGTGTGTGTAAAAATGGGTCCGGGCCGATTTCTTCAGTTGTGTGTATTTGTGTTGCAGATTTCTGACGAAGCCTAAATAAAAGGCGAAAGCTTAAAAAACAAACATGAGGAGTGTGTGGTTGGTGTGCCTGCTTTTATTTTTGTACTCTGTGACTGGCCAGTTTCTGGATCAGCAGTGCACCCACACATCACTGAGTGGTGTCCAGCATATTGTAGGGTTTTGTCTTCATATTATATATATATATATATAAAGCCAATAAGAAGACAAATGTTGCAATAAGTACATTAAAAAAAAATGAAGATGAAGAAAATGGGGGGAATATATTACAAATATGAGAAACCCTTCACTAGCTGCCTGAGGGAACCATCGCACTCCCCTTCCAAGGCAGATCTATTTGTATTGCCTGCTCCTAGGCCTTTTGTCCGCTGGATCGGACTCATCAGGGAGACACGGCTGATTGTGTCTGTGCTCTTGGTGTCAAATAGAGACACACCACAGTCCATAATTCTGTGGTGTTCTCACCACCAAGGGTTCCAAAAAAAAAATCCAACAGCACCCAGCGAAGGGTAGTAAATGGAACAAAACGAAAGTGTGGAGAGGAAAAAAGTTTCTGAAAAACTGAAAGCATTACGCGAACAGTATAAAATGTAGGGGACAATCTTTGAGCCTATGCTTGAGGATCCATTCAAGGATGCAAGGGAGATCAAAAGATATGGAACAGTCTCAGTGGTCAGCTCTGCTGTTCAATAACCCAAGCATTGTGAGTGGCTAAGAATTGTACAGAATATATATATATATATATATATATATATATATATATATATATATTGGAATAGTCCAGATTATGCTGGAATGCTCACCAGGTCTCTGTAAGTTGCTAGTGCATTATCAAGGTTCGAGAATGTTGTAGAAGCTGATCGAATTGCATTGGCATAAGCTTGTCGCGATTTCATTGGTTGAGCTTATCAATATGCAGAATATTGTAGAAAAGAATGATCGCGTATGTTCGAGAATACTCTTTAGATAAAATGTAAAAGGATGAGAGCTGTGCGACTGAGAAGGAGAGGGAAATGAGAGTGGCTGAAGAATTCTAGTCATTGCCGAACACAGACGCGTTCCAGTCTTCACTGAGTTTGAGTCTGTTCAATGAAAACTGCCACTAGTAGAATATTTGCTGTTGCATGTGCGATTGAGTTCCTGTGCGACTTATTGAACCTGAAGGTCAGTTTGTAAAGATTAATTAAGAAATGTCGCGCACATTTCTACTCATTTCCGGCAATAGACTTATTTCCCTTGATGGTTACCATGGGGACACTTCCCAAGAGAGATCAACAGAATGACCGCATCTTTGGCTCCAGCAACATACATTACTCACCCATATGCAAGGCTATCCTTAAAATAGTCAATGCGTACTCGAAACATGGTTTCAGAAGTGGGATCAAACAAACACATACCCACGGATCAAACGTAAGTCTCGATCGAACGACTGACGTTTTTATTTCATTTTCAATCGAAGGCAGCATCACGGCTACCGCGTACACGTTCCAATACGGCCACAACGCTTCGTAGTAAACCACAGACTTAGATTTTTCCCCCCACACGCACCGCGTCAACGGCATAGAAAATAAATATATCAGACCCTTCTTTCGGCTCTGAAAGCAGTTGGAGGACTGGTATATTAGGCTTAAAAAATCACGAGTGCACAGAAAATCAAACATGGCTTCATCACAAACCAATCCAATAATGAACTGGGATGTCAAAAACTTACAAAAAAATTGCATAACTTCCAGCACCATACAAACCTCATGTTTCAAGGTCCTTTGAAACGAACAGGAGCAGAGGCGAGAGCTGCTTACCTCCTAATTTGGGTTGGTCAAAAAGGCCGAGATATTTTTAACTCCTGGGGACTCTCTGACAAAGAAGCGAAGAATGTTCAAATACTGACTCAGAAATTCAAAGAGCGCACACAACCAAAAACACAAAGTATTTGCCAGATACATTTTTCATGAAAGAATGCAAAAATCAAATGAAACTTTCATTGAGTTTGTCACAGACTTACGCAACTTAGTTCAAAACTGTGGCCACCAAGCAGATCTAAAAAATGAAATGGATCGTGATCGCATTGTTGTAAGTGTTGCATCACAAGAAATAAGAGAAAAACTCCTGACAGGAGATAAACTCGCAATGGAAACAGCAACAGACATTTGTATTGCACATGAAACAACACAACAGCGACTGAAGTCAATGGCGACAACAACAAATCCACAGCAAGTAGATGCTGTGAAAACGAAAAATAATTACAGAGCCAAAATTTCGGATCCCCTGGAAACATTATCACATGCAAAAATTGTGACAGAAAACATAAGCCGAAACAATGTCCAGCTTTTGGTACTACATGCAGTTACTGCCACAAACGAAATCACTGGGCCAAAGTTTTCCAAAGCAAATACAGATCACAGAAGGATGGCAGGGAGTTACACTCCATTGAAGAGGATGACAGTGAACCTGACTTTTATGTTAACACAAGCAACAACTGCAAAGACATTCCCAATACTGTAAGTGCTGACATTGAACTTGAAACGGGAAACACACTAAAATTCAAATTTGTCACCGGAGCCTAAGTGAATGTTATCCCATGATCAGTATTTGAGAAACTGTCACGTCGCCCAGCATTAACACCCAGCAAAGAAAAACTGATCAGTTACACAGGTCAACCTCTGAAAATTGATGGCTGTGTAAAACTCAAAGCAAGTTACAAAGATAACACCCACCTAGGAATTTTTTACATTGCCAACACAACTTTTCAACCAGTCCTAGGACTACAGGTATCAGTACAACTACAACTGATCAAGATTGTCATGTCTGTCGAGTCCACACCAATGACGAAAGAAGAAGTCATCAAAGAGCACAGCGCAGTTTTCACTGGATTAGGAGAACTTGAGGGTGAAATCAACACATACCTCAAAGAAGACGCTGTCTCAGTTGTTCATCCACCCCATCGTGTACCACACGCACTTAAAGCAAGACTCAAAGAGGAGCTCTCCAACATGGAAAAGACTGGAGTGATAACCAAAATCACCAAACCAACAGAATGGGTTAATTCACTTGTAATTGTAGAAAAAAAACAAATGGAAAACTTCGCATATGTTTGGATCCAAAGGACCTGAATAAAGCTATAAAAAGACCACATTACCCATTACAAACACTGGAAGATGCTCTTGCAAAACTGACAGGTGCAAAATATCTCTCAAAACTGGATGCCCAGTCTGGTTACTGGCAGCTGAAACTGAATGAAAGTCATCCTGTCTGACTACGTTTAACACCTCATTGGCAGATATCGTTTTAAACGTCTATCTTTTGGCATCATATGTGCACAAGATGAGTTTCAACGGAAAATGGACGATACATTTGAAGGCATTCCCAGTGTCACTCCACTCATTGATGATGTCATCATCAGTGGAAGAACTGCTGAAGAACACAATGAAAACCTGAGAGCAGCCCTACTTCGAGTTGAAGAAAAGAATCTGGAGCTGAATTCAGAGAACCTAGAAATAGGGAAGACGGAAGATGAGTATTCTGCACACGTCATTTCAGCTGACGGACTGAAATCAAATCCCTCAAAAGCAAAAGCAGTCCAAGGCATGCCTCCACCAACCAGCAAAAAGGAGCTTCAAACCATGCTTGGCATGATAAACTATCTTGCCAAACTTGCACCACAATTGTCAGAGATCACCAAACCAATGCGTGATCAATTGAAGGATGACACTGAGTTCATCTGGGACAAATCTCAACAAGAAGCACTGGACAAAGCAAAAGCAGCTATCATCAATCATCCAGTTCTTGCCTACTTCGACCCAGCAAAACCAATATATCTGCAAGTTGATGCTAGGAAGTCCGGGCTTGGTGCTGCAATACTCATGAAGGAAAACCTATTGCTTTTGCTTCCAAATCTCTGATCCCAAATGAACAAAACTACGCTCAAATTGAGAAAGAGCTTCTTGCAATTGTGTTTGGGTGCAAACGCTTCGATCAGTTCATCTATGGACAGAGAATTACTGTAGAATCAGATCACAAACCACTGGAATCCATTGCCAAAAAGCCCCACCACGTCTTCAGCGCATGTTCATGCAACTACAGAAATATGACTTGAGTATCATCCATGTTCCTGGAAAGCTAATTCCAATGGCTGACGCTCCTTCATGCAAGTATCTACCAGCAGAACCTACAGACAAACCAGATGATCCATAATACCAAATACACTGTGTCCTGAAAAATATGCCTGTCAGCGACAGCAAGATGCAGGAGATACAAAAGGCTACAGCAGAAGACCCACAACTCCAAATGCTGCAGTCAACTATCCAAGATGGCTGGGCCAATGCAAGACAAGACTGCAACAGCAACATTCAAGAATTCTGGAACTTCAGAGATGAACTCACTGTACTTGAAAGAATTATTCTCAAAGGGGAGAAAATAGTTATCCAAAACACCTTTTGCACAGAAATGGTGAAAAAAAGTACACACATGTCATCTCGGTATTGAAAAAACTAAACAGAGAGCAAGAAACATCATGTTCTGGCCTGGGATGGCAACAGACATTCAAAACCATATTGCCATGTGCCCAGTCTGTACCCCTAGAGCCAAATAAAACCCAAAAGAACCTCTCCTACCTCATGAAATCCCTTCACGTCCCTGGAAGAAAGTAGGAGTTGATCTTTTCACCTGGAACAAGAAGACCTACATGGCAACTGTTGACTACCACAGTCGATATTTTGAGATTGATGAGTTACCAAGCACAACATCTGCTATTGTCGTCAGGGAACTGTCAGTCCACTTTGCCAGATACGGCATACCCGAGACAGTCATGACTGACAATGGTCCCCAATTCGCAGCAGCAGAATTCAAAACATTTGCGTCATCCTGGGATTTTCATCACTTCACTTCCAGTCCAGGATATCCTCAATCAAACGGCCTTGTTGAAAGAACGATCCAGACAATAATAAATATCCTTGATAAGGCCAAGCCTGATGGACTTAACCCTTTACTCAGCATACTAGAATATCGAAGCACTCCTGTGGACAATCTAGCATCTCCAGCTCAGTTGCTGATGGGTCGACAACTTCGTTCCATCCTTCCAACCACCAGCAAGCATCTGAAACCGAAGATCATCGATCCCAACAGCTTCATCTCCAGACGTGCCAAACTGCAATCTATCCAGAAGCACTATTATGATAAAACTGCACACACTCTACCACCAGTGAAAGTTGGCGATTATGTCCGTGTCCAACTGGCCAAAGGAGATGACTGGAGATCGGCCACTCTCACTGACACTTGCCCTGAACCTCGTTCATACACCGTGCAAACTGAAGATGGAGCTGAATACCGACGCAACAGACGATTCATACGTAGAACGACCCAGAATCCAAACACAATTCCATCCGGTCCAAACAACCCAAAGCATGCGCCCGAGTCAACACCAGCACTGACCAGCAAAACCGTGTCTTCGCCCTACATCATGACTAGCAACACCATGTCCTTGCCCAACATGACCAGCAACACCGTGTCTTCGCCCTACATCATGACTAGCAACACCATGTCCTTGCCCAACATGACCAGCAACACTGTGTCCTCTCCCTACTGCACCAAGAGTGGTCGTGTTGTCCGTAATCCAGATAGACTAGACTGTTAAAAAAACAAAGTCATGAAAGACACTGAAAAGTGAAAGACAATTTTTGAAAATATTATTTCTTTTCAAAAGAGGGGAGATGTAAAGATTAAGAAATGTCGCACACATTTCTACTCATTTCCGGCAATAGACTTATTTCCCTTGATGGTTACCATGGGGACACCTCCCAAGAGAGATCAATAGAATGACCGCATCTTTGGCTCCAGCAACATACTTTACTCACCCATACGCAAGACTATCCTTTAATAATCAATGCGAACTCAAAACAAATTTGATTGTAGTTGTTTTTTGTTGTCGTTCCTATATGCTTCAACGCTTGTAAATAAAAAGATCCTCTTCGTTTCAATACTGCCTGGTGAATTTCACAAGTTCACAAGTTATTTACTTTGTCCATGAAGAGAAACCATTTTGTGGTGACACATTCCAATATTACATAATAAAATACGATGTAAAATACAATAGAATAAAATCAAATTAATAAGCTTAAAATAAAACATCAACACTCACCACTTGTTTTCTTATCTACACATCACAATCCACCTTCTATTCACACACACACACACACACACACACACACACACACACACACACACACACACACACACAGATTCATAACTAAAATTTGTCAACATATCATGGTTATAAACATTGTATTTTGTCGTCTGCAAGCTGAACACCAACTACAGGATCTACAACGAACTCTTACAAGCTACTGCGCTTACCTGTATATTTTCACTCATCTTGTAGTGAGGAAGTCAGCGGTCTAGCGTGTAACATGCTGTTTATTCCAGAGACATTACTCACTAACCGGTACTAAACAAACTGCGATTTTGAAGGCGCCAGTCCAGATCTACGTCGACAAACGCCGTCACGTAGGCTACTGCATCGGCTGTCGTCTGAGAAGAAACGAAACTTAGATCAAAATTTCAGTGTCAAGAAAGTTTCCAGCCTTGTTTCCATAAACACACAGGGAGTGTGTACAGCGTTTAGTGCATCGAGCAGGTCCAGGGAAGTGGATAAAACTGTCGCCTGTGTCTGCAAGAGCAATTAGGGTTAAGTTTGGAAAGGAACTAGGCCTTGCAGGTGATGAACTCATTAAATATGTTCGAGAGGCTGAAGAAAAGGCTGCAGCAAGAGAACTGGAAAGAAGAAAAATAGAATTGGCAGCTGAAGAGAAGAAAAAGCTAGAGCAAGAAGAACGTGAAGAGAACAGAAGACTAGAAGTAGAAGAACGTGAAAACAGGAAAAGACAGCAAGATCGAGAAAGAAAAGAGCAAGCTGCTAAAAGAGAATTGAACAGACTTGAATTAGAACATCAAGAGAAAGAAAGACAAAGAGAATTTGAACTGCTGATGGCAGAAGTGAAAGCTCAAAACGGCGAATGCATTTCCCAGTCAGAAACTGAAGTTGCCGATAGGCCACGTCTTCCAGCGTTCGACAGTTATCTGGAACGTTTTGAACGCCATTCTGAAGCAATGAAATGGCCAAAAGAGCAGTGGGCTACCAACTTAAGTGCCCTTTTGACTGGTCAGGCCCTTGAGGTATACTCCAGACTACCCCGAGAAGAAGCAAATGAATATGAAACACTCGAAGCTGAACTTCTTCGAAGTTATGATTTTTCTGGACAAGGCTTTCAGAAACGTTTCCGGTCCAGTAGGCCAGAGAAGAACAAAAGTCCTGCTCAATTCCTAACCAGGATTCAAAACTATCTAGAGAGATGGCTGGAGTTGGCTGGAAGAAAGAAAGACTCTGATGGCTTGTCATATCTGGTCCTGAAAGAACAATTTGTAGAATCCTGCCCTAAAGACCTCGCATCCCACCTTCTGCAAGAGAAAGACCAGAGCCTGAAATCCCTGACTGAAGCAGCGCAGAGGTTCCTGAATTCTCACAACCGGACCCTTGAAACTAGATCAAAGCCATCTACAGACCGGATACGACCAGTCCAGGTTCCAAGTACATCAATCCCACCATTGAAATACTTCAACTTAGGACGCCTGAGTCACAAGGTTGTTGAATACAGACTGCCCAAGAATCCAGGTAAACGCAGCCCTTCACACTTCAGTTATGAAGATCGGAAAGACTAGCGCCAGGGTGGAAATAAAAGAAGCCTGACATCTGCCAATGTTGCCATTCGAGAAAGAAGTCAGGAGAGACAACCACCACAGAAAAGAAGGGAATCTACTCACGTCAAGCCCGTGACAGCTGTGAAGAGCATGAAAAAGTGGTGCAATGTACCTTCTTAAACCACAGTGTCATGCCTGTGGTGAAGGGACATTATGATGATAAGGAAGTACAGGTGCTCAGAGATACAGGGTGCAGTGGAGTCATCATTATGAAGGACCTTGTTCCTGAAAAACATTTGACTGGCAAGAACGGCTACCTGCGATGTGTCCATGGACACGTTGAGGCCGTCCCCCCATCTGATATTGAAAATTCTACACCGTTCTTTGTTGGGAAAGTGAATGCTTTGTCCCCACCCAGTCCACCTCATGACGTCATCATCGGCAACATTGAAGGTGCCCGTGCAGCTGATGATCCTGACCCTGAGTGGTCCACACACCTGTGCAGTAGTAACCTGCGCTCAATCCAAAAAGGAGAAAGAACAGAGATCTACACCATTGCAGATCAGCAAATCCACAGAAATTCCAGAAGTAACCAGAGAGAAACTGATCTAGCTACAGCAAGCTGAGCGTTCTCTGCAAAAATATGCCAGCAAAACAGACGCCATGACCAGGGGCAACACCGAGGTATCTTTTGTGAAGAAAAACGGCGTCATGTACAAACAGTACAAGAAAAAAGGACGACTGATGGGGGCCAAATCACTTGCCAGTTTCTGTCCCAGCCAGTCTACAAAAAATCCGTGATGGAGTTGGCCTATGACTCTATCCTTGGAGGCCACATGGGTGTCAAGAAGACCACAGAAAAAAGTCATAGCAGCCTTCTCCTGGCCATGTATCCAGGGCGATGTTGCACGCTTCTGCAGATCCTGTGACGTGTGCCAGAAGACTGAACCCAAAGCAAAAACGCCAAAGGTACCCATGGAGAAGATGCCACTAATTGACAGACCTTTCAAGAGGGTGGCCATCGACCTCATAGAAGAAATCAAGCCAGCCAGGGAATCAGGACACCAGTACATCCTCACTTTGTTAGATTGTGCCACCAGGTATCCTGAGGCAGTCCCACTGAAACGCATCGATACTGAGACCATTGCTGATGCCCTGATGGACATCTTTAGCAGACCAGGTGTGCCTGACGAAATCTTAAGTGATTTAGGGACCCAGTTTGTACCTGACTGCATGAAGAAAGTTGTGCAATGGCCTGGTAGAGAATTGCAATGGAACGTTAAAGGCCATGCTGAAGATGTGTGCTGACCTACCACGACAATGGCACTGGTATATCAATGCCTTGTTGTATGCTTACAAGGAAGTCCCCCAAGAATCTACTGGGTTTCTCCCTTTCAGCTACTCTACGGCCTGAGTGTGCGAGGTCCAATGCACATCCTGAAAGAATTGTGGACAAAAGAAGTGGAATCTCCAGAAATCAAGAAAATCTATCAATATGTATTTGAGCTGCGTGAACACATTGAAGATACCCTAGAGTAGCCCGAGGTGAAATAGAAAAGTCTTAAGGCAAAAGCAAACACTATTATGACCGGAAGACCAAAGTCAGGAAATTTCAGCCTGATGACGAAGTCCTTGTCCTGCTGTCTACTGACAATAAGAAGCTGCTGATGCAGTGGAAAGGACCCTATCCTGTAGAAGCTGTCAAGGGGCTGGACGATTATGAAGTAAAAATCAAAGGCAAGTGAAAGATTTTCCACGCAAATATGCTCAAGAAATACTTTGAACGGGAAGAAAAGCCAGCTACAGATGCACATGCAGCTGAATTCCAAGACTGGGAGCCATCTTACCCCTCCAGTGATGGTGACAACTTTACTGAAGAAAGTTCTGAGAACGATGAAGAACTGTTAGAACTGAATGATTTTAAATCCCAGGAAACTATTGACTGTGTAGCTTTAGGGCCACAACTGAACAGCCAGCAGCAAATAGAAATACGTGGACTGTTAGATGAGTATTCAAGTATCTTCACTGAGTTCCCAGGAGAAACAGACCTCATTCAGCTTGAAGTGAAGTTGACCTAACCGAGCCTTTCAGGTTAAAGCCCTATCCATTGCCTTATGCTACCAGAGAGTCACTGAAAAAGGACGTCAAAGACATGTTGAAACAGAGAGTTATACGGAGTCCCGAGGGGCGCCATACGCGTCGCCAGGTGGTATTAACCGGGTGTGCATCGATTTTAGGTGACTCAACAAGCTGACTTACCTAGATCCTGAACCTATGCCTACAGCTGCTGACCTATTCCAGAGACTGAGTGGAGATAAAGTTTTTTTCAAGATCGATCTCAGCAAGGGGTACCGGCAAGTCCCTATACCAGAAGAAGACATTCCAAAGACTGCATTTGTGACTTCAGATGGGACATACGAGATTCTCCAAATGCCCTTCGGTATGAAGAACTCTGGAGCAACACTCAAGAGGGGCATGAGAAAACTATTGGGCAACATGGGACACCTGGAAATTCTTCAGAAGCTGCTCAAACGGCTGTCTTCTGCTAACTAGAGTGCATGACCCAGCAAGTGTGTTATTGGTGCAGACGATATTGACTTCATTGGTCACCATCTCCAGGAAGGAATGAAAGGGGTGCTCAAGGACAATGTGACAAAAATTCTGGAAGCACCTAGTCCTCAGACTAAGAAACAATTGCGATCCTTTCTCGGCTTAGTGGGGTTCTACAGAGAATACATGCCTCACTTTGCAACTGTGACTGCTCCAATGTCGGACCTTCTGCGCAAAGGGAAGCCCAACCAGCTGGAGTCGGGAGATGCACAAGATCGAGCCTTCAGCACTGTGAAGTACCTACTGTCCAAGGAAACTGTGCTACGGTTGCCTGACCCTAACAAGACGTTTGTGCTCTGCACTGATGCCTCTGACAGTCCTCATGCAAGAACATGATGGGAAGCTTTTCCCAGTCTTGTATGCCAGCAAAATACTATCCAGTGCAGAGCGGAGGTATGCTACCATGGAGAAGCAGTGCCTTGCTATTGGGCTGTACGAACGTTTGAACTGTTTCTCTAGGGGGTTCGCTTACGCACTGACCACAGACCTTTATCTTTTTTTTAGACTCTGTAAAGTTTGTGAACAGTAGGGTCATGCGCTGGGCCATGTACATTCAGAACTTTGATATGAAGGTTGAATATGTGAAAGGCACAGACAATCTGGTTGCAGACTTTTTAAGTCGTGTATAATTAAATGAGACTTGTAGACTTTAAACTGGATGTGTGTTGCCAGTTGATACCTGTTTCACATTACTTTAAAATTGTAAAAGATTTTAGAAATTTGGGAAATTTCTTTAAGTGGGGGGTTATGTTACAATTTAAAAGGGAGACAGGAGAAGAGGAACTTTCGCGAAAGACGTCATAGCGATACTGACGAGTTGCAAGCCTTTACTTATCGCTTTTAGATCTCTGTGTTTTCGGTTAACGTAGTGCTATAGTTGATTTATTTGAAACATTTGGAAAGCGATGTATGCCTAATTGTTCAGTTTTGTTTTCGGATCGATTGATAATGCGATTGGAATAGTCAAGACTATGTTAGAATGTTCACCATGTCTCCGTAAGTTGCTAGTGTATTACCAAGGTTCGAGAATGTTGTAGAAGCTGATCGAATCGCATTTGCTTAAGCTTGTCGCGATTTCATTAATTGTGCTTAACGATTTGCAGAATATTCTAGAAAAGAATGATCGACTATGCTCGAGATCACTCTTCAGATAACATATAAAAGGATGAGAGCTGTGCGACTGAGAGGGAGAGAGAAATGAGAGTGGCTAAAGAGTTCTGGTCATTGTCGAACACAGACGTGTTCGAGTCTTTACTGAGGTTGAGTCTAGCCGATGAAAAGCTGCCATTAGTAGAATATTTGCTGCTGCATGTACGATTCAGTTCCTGTACGACTAATTGAAGCCGAAGGTCAGTTGATTGTTGTTTTGTTGTTCCTATATTCTTCAACGTTTGTAAATAAAAAGATCCTCTTCGTTTCGATACTGCCTGGTGAGTTTTGTCGTCTGCAGGCTGAACACCTACCACAGGATCTACAACGAACTCTTACAAGCTACTGCGCTTACCTGTACAAGTTCGCTCATCTTGTACTGAGGAAGTCAGTGGTCTAACGTGTAACATTCGTGTGTCTGTGAAGCCTGTGAAATATAATTATGATCTTTACATGCCCAGTATTTAAACAACTACTTACCTTTTTTTTTTTTTTAAACATATGATCTTTATATGCAAAGCACTTATAAACCACTAGCTCTGTGTACCTGTAGAGCATTTGCAAAACATCTGTTCTTTTCTGCGCACGCTTAATGAACACTTTAATCTTCCTTATCTGTACATGATTTGTTAAATATCTCACGGCTTCTTTACCTTCACAGGATTTAACACCGCCACGACCCCTTCTACCAATCAACCTTACTTTTGACCGATTTAGGCAGCCTCTTACAGTACTCACCTATAGACAGTTTCTGTTATCTCGCGTGTTCTTTGTCTTTCTGCAGGCCATGACCTTTCAACACATTGACAGGTTTTCTTAAATCCATTAGCTTTCAACCCTTTAACGGCATTTCTGAAACGTGCTTATTTCACCTGTGCACGCTTTCTGAAATATCAGCCTTTTCAATTGAAGTTGCCACAGTAACCTCCATTCTGTATATTCCATGATTTGTCAAACATCAGCTTTTTAACAACAATAATTGAATTACCCTTCCTCATTTTGTACATGTTCATGATTTGTGAGGTATCCCAGGTTTGTTAGCCATGAAAGGGTTTTTCAAAATTCCTACCTTCCATACCTGTGCAAGATTTGTGAGGCAGTCTTTCTTCTTTAATGACGTAGGGTAGCTTTCGTTTTAACTGCATTTTTTTCCTGAAATATGACAACTTTTGTACTTGGGCAGGGCTTGTAAAATGATCTCGCCTTTGATTTTTTTTCAGGATTTTAAAAGCTTCATGCCGTGCTACCTACCTTACCAGTGAACGTTTATTAATTCTTCTAAAACGATTTGCAAAAAATTCAGCCGCCCGTACCTGTATCAATATGTGAAATCTTCTGCTGGCCTTACCTGTGAAGATTTGTGAAACCTGCCTACATTACCTATGAGGATTTGTGAAATTATCTCTCAGCCTTACGTGTGAAAATTTGTGAAACCTCTGCCTGTCTTACTTGTGAAGATATGTGAAACTTTCTCCCAACTTACGTCAAAATTTGTAAAACATTCTGCCGGCCTTGCCAATAGAGTTTTGTTTAAAAGATATGCCTACCTGACCTTGTAGGATTCAACAAAACCTCCTTCCTACCTTACTTGTGCAGGATTCAACAAAACCTTCCTATCTTACTTGTGCAGGATTCAACAAAACCTTCCTACCTGACCTGTGCAGGATTCAACAAAACCTTCCTGCCTGACCTGTGCAGGATTCAACAAAGCCTTCCTACCTGACCTGTGCAGGATTCAACAAAACCTTTCTGCCTGACCTGTGCAGGATTCAGCAAAACCTCCTTCCCACCTGACCTGTGCAGGATTCAACAAAACCTCCCTACCTGACGTGTGCAGGATTCAACATAAGCTCCTTCCTACCTGACGTGTGCAGGACTGTCGAGTGGTCCTTGACACAGCATGTCTCAGTCTGCTGTCAACAACAGCACCAGTGTTGCACCGCGCGCTTCACCACCCTTCGTGCAGCAGGACGGGTCTGAGCATGGTATCGGGCAGGTGTCCACCGCCATGTACTTCACTGTAGCCGGCATCATGACTTGCTCGTGCCTGGTGGGCACCTTCTTCAACGCCACGGCTTTGATAGTGTACGGCAAGAATAAAGCACTGAGAACGCCCACGAACTCCTTCGTCATTGCTCTGTGTGTGTGCGACATCTTCATGTGCCTCATCGGCATGCCCATTCCGGCCATCTACTCCTGGAGGCAAACCATGATCCAAACCCAATTCATCTGCATCCTAGATGGCACCTGCATCTTCTTTTTCAGCCTGTCTTCCTTGTACATCTTGGCGGCCATTTCCGTGGATCGTTATGTCGTCATCGTCCGTCCCCTCACGTCCTCCATGGTCACTCAACGGATGGCGTCTCTGGCCATCGTCGTCTGCTTTCTGGTGGGCCTCTTCTGGACTGTGCTGCCCATTCTGGGCTGGAACCGCTACACGCTGGAAGGGATCGGGGTGGCCTGCAGCGTGTCCTGGCAGCCTGGGCAGGACGCCAGTAACTCCAGCTACGTCTACACCATCTTCGTCTTTTGCTTCCTGCTTCCCCTCATCACCATCACCTTCTGCTACGTCAACATCTACAGAGCGGTGAGTCTGTTAACTTTCTGCTACGTCAGCATCTACAGGGCGGTGAGTCTGTTAACTTTCTGTTACGTCAGTATCTACAGGGTGGTAAGTCTGTCAGCTTTCTGCTACGTCAACATTTACAGAGCGACGAATCTGTTAACTTTCTGCTACGTCTACATCTGCAGGACGGTGTGTCTGTCAACTTTCTGCTACGTCAACATCTATAGGGCGGTGAGTCTTAACTTTCTGCTATGTCAACATCTACAGGGCGGTGAGTCTGTTAACTTTCTGCCACATCAACATCTACACGGTGGTGAGTCTGTAAACTTTCTGCTACGTCAACATCTACTCTCCTCTCTCTCTCTCTCTCTCTCTCTCTCTCTCTCTCTCTCTCTCTCTCCCCCCCCCTCCCCTTGTCATTTAAAATGCTTTTTTGAGCATATTGTATTTTATTTATTGTGTTTTCTCTTGTTCATTTCATTCATATGCAACACACCCACTACATACCATCACACCCTCCCCCTCCACTCACTCTCCTTCCCCTCCTCTTCTCTCTCTCATTCTCCATTCTTCCTCTACTTCCATTCTCTCTCTGTCTCTCCCCTCTCTTTCTCCCCTCCCCCCCTCTCTCTCTCTCTCCTTTTCCTCCTCCTCACTTTACTCTACCCTCTTTCCTCGTGCCCTATTCCTCGAACTCTACTCACCCTCTCTCCCACTGTCCCTCTGTCTACTTCATTGACCACTTTGGCTTCACAAGGGGAGTATTGTGCATGTTTATGTCTGTATTTTTTTTGTCGCTGAGGAAGGCATATTGCCGAAAATTTCTTGTCCTGTTTTGTGTCGTGCATTAAAACTGCGTTACTTCACACTTTGTTTTGTGTGCTCTTCTGCTTTTTTGTCATCTACAGGGTTGTGAGTCTGTTAACTTTCTGTGACATCAACATCTACAGGGCGGTGAGTCTGTTAGCTTTCTGTTACGTCAACATCTACAGGGCGGTGAGTCTGTTAGCTTTCTGCTACGTCAACATCTACAGGGCGGTGAGTCTGTTAACTTTCTGCTACGTCAACATCTATGGGGCAGTGAGGCTGTTAACTTTCTGCCACGTAAACATCTACAGTTCGGTGAGTCTGTTAACTTTCTGCTACGCCAACATTTACAGGGTGGTGAGTCTGTCAACTATCTGCTACGTCAACATCTACGGGTGATAAGTCTGTTAATACAACAAAAGAAAAAATTACGCGGATGGGACCCAGAGAAGTGCTGTCTTCAGCTGTCAAACAAATCAGCTGTGAGCAATCCTGCATCACCCTTGGAAGCCTGCGCTGTGTTTACATAGGGTGCAGGCATGTACAGGGCATTCCATTAAGACGTCAAGGGATATAACTGCTCCGTGACAGATGCCGTTGTCTAATGGCCACTGGATGTGACACAACAGAACCTCCACCGGAGCGTTCCAATGGGTGTACAGCCCATATTTCATGACTGCAGAGTCCACCGGCGAAAAGCCACTGTCAAGCAACTGCCGTGTACATCCCGCAGCCTCACTCGTTGCTGTTCATCGGACAAATGAAGACAGTACAACTCCAGACACGGTCAAGCTTTCGCCATAAGGTCTTACGTGCACAACAGTTACAGGGCGGTGAGTCTGTTAACTTTCTGCGACGTCAACATCTACAGGGTGGTGAGTCTGTTAACTTTCTGTCATGTCAACATCTACAGGGTGGTGAGTCTGTTAACTTTCTGCTACGTCAACATCTATGGGGCAGTGAGTCTGTTAACTTTCTGCCACGTAAACATCTACAGTTCGGTGAGTCTGTTAACCTTCTGCTACGCCAGCATTTACAGGGCAGTGAGTCTGTTAACTTTCTGCTACGTAATCTACAGGGCGGTGAGTCTGTTAACTTTCAGCTACGTCAGCATCTACGGAGCGGCGAGTCTGTTAACTTTCTGCGTCGTCAGCATTTACAGGGCGGTGATTCTAGTCATTTTCTGCTGTGCCAACTTGTGACTAACTAAATTAAACTTCTTTTGAAGTAAAGATATGGGTGTGTGTTCTGACCCACTCTCACGCATAAAAACCAGGGATCACCACTGTCATGGACTCAATGTCGCAAAAGGGACTCACGCAGAGAAAAACTGAAGTAAACGATATTATCCAGATACTACATAAAGAGAAAGATAAGTCATTTACCTGAGGGCTTCTGTCTCCTCAAACAAATATCTGGAAAAGAATGAAAGACAGATAATGAGCCAAAAGAGCTCTAGTAGTAAGTTTTCAGCGTATATCTTGTTACAGTCGAGTTCACAATCACTCACACACTTACATGAGCATATGCATTCAGTGACTGACACTTTTTAACAAAATCAACTTCAAACTCTTCTGGGTTGTTCATCCTACTGCAAACGTTAACCATATTTACTCTCATGGCATTCACAATATTTCATATAAAGCAGGAAATTTTCATTGTTTCTCTTTAATCATCTATAACAACACATTATTTACATAAAAAAAAACCTTTGCCTTCAAACATGACACAAAATCTACAGGAAAGTGAGTCTGTTGACATCTGCTATGTCAACATCTAACAGGAGGTGGGTCTGATAACTTTCTGCTATGTCAATGCCTACAAAGGGTGGCACATTATGTTCCTATGACCTATAGCAGAAGATGATCGGACTCACCGGTTTGTGCATATTGACATGGCAGAAGAGGAAAAGTTTCACGACTCTTGTAAATGCTGATATTGCAAGTAACACATGACCGAACTCACCGCTGTATAAATCCTGACAAGGCACATAATAAAACATGACCGAACTCACCGCCCTATAAACCCGTACATAGCACACAACACAACATGACCGAACTCACCGCCCTATAAACCCGTACATAACACACAAAACAACATGACCGAACTCAGCACTCTATAAATTCTGACATAACCTAAAACACAACATGACCGAACTCACCGTTGTATTAACGCTGACACAGCACACACACACACACACACACACACACACACACACACACACACACACACACACACACACACACACACACACAACAGGCTCACCGCTCTATAAACCCTGACATAGCACACAACACAACATGACCAAACTTACCGCTCTATTAACGCTGACATAGCACACAACACAACATGACCGAACTCACGGCTCTATTAAACCCTAACATCGTACACAACACAACATGACCGAACTTACCGCTGTATTAACGCTGACATAGCACACAACACAACATGACCGAACTCACTGCTCTATAAATCCTGACATAGCCCACAACACAACGTGACCGAACTCAACGCTCTATAAACCCTGACATAGCTCACAACACAACATGGTCGAACTCAACGCTCTATAAATCCTGACATAGCTCAGAACACAACATGACCGAACTCAACGCTCTATAAACCCTGACATCGCACACAACACAACATGACCGAACTCACCACTATTAAACCCTGACATCGCTCACAACACAACATGACCGAACTCACTGCTCTATAAATCCTGACATAACTTACAACACAACATGACCAATCTCAACACTCTATAAATCCTGACATAGCTCAGAACACAACATGACCAAACTCACCGCTCTGTAAACCCTGACATCAGACACAACACCACATGACCGAACTCACTGCTCTATAAATCCTTACATAACTTACAACACAACATGACCAAACTCAACGCTATATAAATCCTGACATAGCTCAGAACACAACATGACCAAACTCACCGCTCTATAAACCCTGACATCGCACACAACACAACATGACTAAACTCAACGCTCTATAAATCATGACATAGCTCAGAACACAACATGACCAAACTCACCGCTCTATAAACCCTGACATCGCACACAACACATGACCGAACTCACCACTCTATTAAACCCTGACATAGCTCACAACACAACATGACCGAACTCACTGCTCTATAAATCCTGACATAACTTACAACACAGCATGATCAAACTCAACGCTCTATAAATCCTGACTTAGCTCACAACATGACCAAACTCACCGCTCTGTAAATCCTGACATAACACACAACACAACATGACCGAACTCACCACTTTATAAACCCTGACATAACACACAACACAACATGACCAAACTCAACGCTTTATAAACCCTGACATAACACACAACACAACATGACCGAACTCAACGCGTTATAAACCCTGACATAACACACAACACATGACCAAACTCAACGCGTTATAAACCCTGACATAACACACAACACAACATGACCGAACTCAACGCGTTATAAACCCTGACATAGCACACAACACAGCCGGGCTCACCGCTCTATAAACCCTGACATAGCTCACCACACAACTTGACCGAATTCCCCGCTCTCACTCAGCTTAAGCTTATAATGTTGACATGAAAAATGAAAGACTGATGTATCACTGAAAAAAGGCAAAATGCACATGAACGCACAAAACAAGGTATGTTGACTCATTATACACTAAGACACAGACGGATGAATTATTTAACAAATATGTGTTCTTCAGACATGACAGATAAAAGTATTCCTCTGACTGCAGGAAGCGTGACAAATATTCTCTCTTCACTACTCATAAGACGGGAATATTGTTTTGTTTATTTTTGGGTATGTTTGTAGCGTCTAGAGAAATCACATGAAAAAAAAGAATTCACTTGTCTTTTTCAATGTATATGAAATCAGTGTTCGCATAGGGAACACTCAAGTTACCTGTGTTCATGATTCGTCTGTTTGACCAGGTTCACCATAGGCCAGCCAGCCCTCAATTAACAGTTATGACTAAAGGTGGCACAATAACAGTAGTGCGCACAATAACAGTAGTGGGCACATAACAGTAATGGGCACAATAACAGTAGGGGGCACAATAACAGTACTGGGCACAATACCAGTACTGGGCAGAGGTCAAAATAATAGTAGTGGACACAATAACAGTATTGGACACAATAACAGTAGAGGACAAAATAATAGTAGTGGACACAATAACAGTAGTTGGCACAATAACAGTAGTGGGCACAATAACAGTAGAGGACAAAATGATAGTAGTGGACACAATAACAGTAGTGGGCTGATGACACTGAGCTTTCTAAGAGTGGCACACCTGATGAGTTTGTTTCTGTTCAATCTGGGGTGTCTCGGTGTATCAGCAGTGTGCAGGAATGGATGACAAGTAATAAGCTTAAATTAAATTGTGAAAAGACTGAAGTCATGCCCGTTGGAACCTCCTCCTGCCTCAAACTCGTTGAGTCAGAGTCAATGGTTGTTGATGGTACTGAATTGCCTTTCAGTAACTCTGTCAAATACCTTGGTGTTACCATTGATCAGTGTCTGACCATGCAGAATCAAATATCTGTAGTCTGTCGCTCATCCTTTTTAGAGCTGAGACGTATTGCTTCCATCCGACGCTTTATATCCAGGGAAGTAGCTGTCAGGCTAGTCTGTGCCACGGTGATGTCAAGATTGGACTACTGCAACTCTGTTTATGCTGGGCTTCCCGCAGAACAGATTGCTCGGCTGCAGAGAGTCCAAAATAGCGCTGCACGACTTGTTTTGAAGAGGAGGAGGTGTGAGCACATCACTCCCATGCTGATCGAACTGCACTGGCTTCCCATACAGTATCGGTGGCAATTTAAACTGGCAGTTCTTGCTTTCCGCCACTTCAATGAATCTCTTCCTCACTATCTCTCTTCTTCTCTCTGCACCTACCAAAGCTCTCGTACCCTTCGCTCTTCTTCACAAAAACTTTTGAAAATCCCTAAGCGTTCTCTGAAATCTGTTGGCGAAAGAGCCTTCAGTTTTAGAGCACCTTCTATTTGGAACTCCCTCCCTGAAGACCTTCGTAATCAGCCTACTCTTTCTTCTTTTAAATCTCAGCTCAAAACTTACCTCTTCAAAAAAGCCTATTCTCTTCTGTAGATGACTAGATCTCTCTTAAATTCCTCCACAACTAGTTCGGTGAGACAGTTTATGCATGTAGGTGCGTCTGCCATTGTGTATTTTCTTTTTGCTGTGTGCATGAATATTGTATGAATAAGTGCAAATGGTGGATGTAAGCGCATTGAGTTGTACAACAAGAAATGCGCTATATAAGTATTATACATTATTATTATTATTAGTGGGCACAATAACAGTAGAGGACACTATAACAATATTGGACACAATAATAGTAGTGGACACAGTAACAGTAGTAAACACAATAACAGTAGTGGGCACAATAACAGTAGTGGACACAATAACAGTAGTGGGCACAATAACAGTAGTGGACACAATAACAGTAGTGGACAAAATAACAGTAGTGGACACTATAACAGTAGTGGACACAATAACAGTATTGGACACTATAACAGTAGCTGGCACAATAACAGTAGTGGACACAATAACAGTATTGGACACTATAACAGTAGCTGGCACAATAACAGTAGTGGACACAATAACAGTAGCTGGCACAACGACAGTAGTGGACACAATAACAGTAGCTGGTACAATAACAGTAGTGGACACAATAACAGTAGTGGGCATAATAACAGTAGAGGACATTATAACAGTATTGGACACAATAATAGTAGTGGACACAATAATAGTAGTGGACACAATAACAGTGGTGGACACAATAACAGTAGTAGGCACAATAACAGTAGTGGACACAATAACAGTAGTGGACACAATAACAGCAGTGGACACAATAACAGTAGTGGACACAATAACAGCAGTGGGCACAATAACAGTAGCGGACACAATAACGTAGTGGGCACAATAACAGTAGTGGACACAATAACAGTAGTGTACACAGTAACATTAGTGAACACAGTAACAGTATTGGACACTATAACAGTAGCTGGCACAATAACAGTAGTGGACACAATAACAGTATTGGACACTATAACAGTAGTGGGCACAATAACAGTAGTGGACACAATAACAGTAGCTGGCACAATAACAGTAGTGGACACAATAACAGTAGCTGGCACAATAACAGTAGTGGACACAATAACAGTAGTTGGCTCAATAACAGTAGTGGACACAATAACAGTAGCTGGTACAATAACAGTAGTGAACACAATAACAGTAGTTGGCAGAATAACAGAAGTGGACACAATAACAGTAGTTGGCACAATAACAGAAGTGGACACAATAACAGTGGTGTACACAATAACAGTTGTTGGCACAATAACAGTAATGAACACAATAACAGTAGTGGGCACAATAACAGTAGAGGACAAAATAATAGTAGTGGAAACAATAACAGTATTGGACACAATAACAGTACTGTACACAATAACAGTAGAGGACAAAATAAAAGTAGTGGGCACAATAACAGTAGTGAACACAATAACAGTAGAGGATGCAACAACAGTAGTGGACACAATAACAGCAGTTGGCACAATATCAGTAGTGGGCACAATAACAGTACTGGACACAATAACAGTAGAGGACAAAATAAAAGTAGTGGGCACAATAACAGTAGTGGACACAATAACAGTAGTTGGCACAATATCAGTAGTGGGCACAATAACAGTACTGGACACAATAACAGTAGTGGACATAATAGTAGTAATGGACACAATAACAGTAGTGGACACAATAGTAGTAGTGGACAATAATAGTAGTGGACAAAATAACAGTAGAGGACAAAATAACCGTAGTGGACAAAATAACAGCAGTGGACACAATAGTAGTAGTGGACACAATAACAGTAGTGGACAAAATAACAGCAGTGGACACAATAGTAGTAGTGGACACAATAACAGTGGTGGACACAATAACAGTAGTGTGCACAATAACAGTAGTGGACAAAATAACAGTAGTGGATACAATAGTAGTAGTGGACACAATAACAGTACTGGGCACAATAACAGTAGTGGTGTGACGCCACCCGGACAATTTCCGAAGACAGAGCCCAAGCGACTGCTCACGGTTATATGGGACTAGCCAAGGATCAGCAGCAGACCAACTTGCACACCAGTACAGGCAGAGAAAACATTCACAAGACAGTCATATTTATTCATACATTTACATTCACACAAAGATGATTGAAGATGGGGGAAAGGGACAAGAGCGGGCCTAACTAAATGAGAGAGGAAAGAGGGCGAACCCTGGTGATGACAACCCGCCTCCCAGAGAGTATTACGAACCCCTCCCTTCTATATCCTATCCTATCGGCTCACCTGGGGAAAATGGGTCGGGGCAGAGGACCAAAGAAAAGAAAAGAAAAACAACTACAAAAAACAAACAAAAAAAAACAAACAAAAAAAAAACACTAACACGTCACCAAATCAAAATTCTGAATCCTGGAATCTGGCCGTTCATCTCTGCCCTCCACAGGCGTAACCGTGGGATTTCCCTTCTAAAATAGTCTGGAGAAAGGCAACCCCCCGAACACTCTCTCACACTTCCCCACCCTCCCTCGCAGAGTACTCAGCAGTGGGGTTCACGCAGGTCCTCAGCATACAGGGGGCTGTCACTCGCCGATGTCGTCAGCGTCGAGTTCCAGCCCAACCAGCACGTCCGTATTGCTGGTAGTAGGAGTTCCGACCTCGGGAACGCGGAGGTCACACTGCGCTCCTGTGCCGTGCTGGGGAGCAACAACGCTGAAACAAGAAGACGTGGTTAAGTCCCTTGAAGAGGGGAGAGGGGAGGGTAAGAGTTGAAGGGGAGAGGAGAGTGTGCACAAGGAGGTTGCCTTGGATATCTAAATCCTGCTCTTCATCAACACATTTCTTTCCGTTTTTCTCTGTCCTTAAATATCTTCTTTGATCATTGATAATCCAAATCTTCCAATTTGTATACCACACACAAGCACGCGCTCACGTACACGCTCTCCTCTTCTCTCTCTCTCTCTCTCTCTCTCTCTCTCTCTCTCTCTCTCTCTCCTCCTCTCTCTCTCTCTCTCTCTCTCTCTCTACACACACACACATATATTATATACACATACGCGCACACGCTTTAAGATAAGCATAACTTGCATATAAGCGCTCATCAGCAACTCTGAGACTAAGGCTATTTAAAAGAAAACAATGAGATGACGATGGAAAAGGAAAAATCAAACGATGCCACTTCCTCGCTCTTTTCGTACAACAAACAAAATGGCGTTACCGGGCCCGGCGGTCCGCTCGGAAAGGAGGGGTTAGGAAACAGAAGGGGAAAAGGGCACAGAGATCCCTGCACAAAAATCAAGGTTCTCCTCTCCACTCTACAGCCAACGAACTCCGCGATCCGCCCCTGTACACTGGGCTACACGCCTATATGTGAAAAAGACCAGACAGCGAAAACATCTACAAGAAAAATGTACGAACATTAAAACCAAAGGGAAAGGCGGCATCACTAACTGTCGTTCATGATGAAAGGCTATCTCCCCCAAACGGGAATATTTTCTCCGCCTTCCCAGCTGCTGCGTACTAGGGAGGATGAAGAAAGATTTCCGATCGAAACCCCCCTCTTGTTAAGTGGCTGGAACCGCGTCAAAACACTTACCATCTCGCTGGTGCCAGAACGGGGACAAAAACAAAACAAAACAAAACAAAACAAAACAAACCAAACAAAAAAAACAACAACGAAGGAATGCCCGTCGATTCAGTTCCTTCCAGACCGTCAGAGAGACTGCTCAGTTCCGTGCCGGCCTCCGGGTCTAGGGCAGGGGTTGCGACCTTCTCAGGTGTAGCCTCTTCACTTCTTCATCTGCAATCTCTGTAGTTCTATCTTCTTACGAAGATGGGTCGTTGGTCTTGGGGTTGCAGAGGGGAAGAGTTGAAAACAAGGAATAATTACTTCTAGGGCGACTTGACCGTTGCCCTTCCCCTGGGACTGTCCTTCCCAGTCGTGAAAAAAAACAACTCTGTGGCGCCGAGCGGGCGAAGCCGCTTTTTATGCGCAGTGTACTTTGTCTGTCCACTGCCAGTCCTACAAAAGAAAAAAGTCCAAATTGACTCCCCGGGTAACTTGACCGTTGTCCATCCCTGGGACTGTTCCCTCCTAGTCTTGGGATGAAAAAAAAAACTCTGTGCCAAGCGGGCGAGGCCGCCTCCCTGCCTAGTGAACTCCGTCCATTCCTTGGCAGTCTTCAAACCCCCGAACCAAACTCTCGACTCCCAGCAACCCCGACCACCAAAGACAGCTGGAGAAGTGGTCATCCAGTAAAAGGCCCCCTTGGACGGCTTGCACAAGACACATGAGCGTTGGGGAAGTTCACATTCCTCCTTTCTTAAAAAAAAAAAGAGCGATGACCCCACCAAGGCGGTGTCGCACTACTTTTGTTCCCTCTACTGGTTTGAGAGGGGGACCAATTTACACATATAGAAAAAGAAGAAAAAAAATGCAGTCGTCACGGTGCCACCCGTGACAAGTGGACACAAAAACAGTAGAGGACACAATAACAGCAGTTGATACAATAATAGTAGTTGGCACAATAACAGTAGTTGGCACAATAACAGTAGTGGACACAATAACAGTAGTGGACACAATAACAGTAGTGGACAGTTTCATTTTCACCAAGGAAGCGTCACTGCGTGCGGACTAGTCCACATATGCTACACCACATCCCCCAAGTTTTGAGACCACACTTCACATGATTTCAAGCTGATGGATAAATGAATTAATAACTAAGATGAGAGAATTTAAGAAGAGCGTCTCGTGGCTACGACTTAGCAGATGTCTGACCTACGCATTAGCCCAACGCGCTGGTCAGACCTTGAGTACCTACCTAACACTGGTTGTGCCATCTTTATCATTGTATGTGTGCGTAGTGAATGTACAGATGTGCGTTTATGGATGTGTGGGCACGGGCCCATGTGTGTGTGCGAGCGCATGTGCTTATGATGTGCGTGTAGTGGATACAATAACAGTAGTGGATACAAAAACAGTAGTGAGCACAATAACATGTTCTCCAGTGACATACGTCTGAAATCTGAAAGAACGTCAGCCTTGTCGTTGGTTGTCGTAACTTTGAAATAAAAAATATAGAGACAATGGCGATAAACTGCCTATATTTATTTTGTTTCCTATAATCTGTTCCAAAGGAGGTTGAAATCTGGCGGCGCATTCATTCTGACAGGACTCACATTTGTCCCAGCATACCACTGGTTTTCCTGCTGACAGTGTTGTAATAAGTTCAGGTACGTCATTGGTTTTCCAGCTGACAGTGTTGTAATAAGTTCAGGTACGTCATTGGTTTTCCTGCCGACAGTGTTGTAATAAGTTCAGTACGTCATTGGTTTTCCTGTCGACAGTGTTGTAATAAGTTCAGGTACGTCATTGGTTTTCCTGCCGACAGTGTTGTAACAAGTTCAGGTACGTCATTGGTTTTCCTGCTGACAGTGTTGTAATAAGTTCAGGTACGTCATTGGTTTTCCTGCTGACAATGTTGTCATAAGTTCAGGTACGTCATTGGTTCCTGCTCACAGTGTTATAATAACTTCAGGTAGGTCATTGGTTTTCCGGCTGACAATGTTGTCATAATTTCAGGTATATGATTGGTTTTCCTGCTGACTATGTTGTAATATACTCAGGTACATCATTGGTTATCCTGCTGACAATGTTGTGATTTCAGATACATCATTGGTTTTCCAGCTACGAGCATTGTAATATGTCACAGTGCATCATTCATTTTTCCAGCAGACATAAAATAATAATTTCCGGTACATTGTTATTTTTCCAGTGGACTGTATAATGATGCATTCCAATACACTATTCTTTGTTTATCCAGATGACAGTACAATAAAAATTTCTAGTACTTTATCGTTTTCCCAGCTAATAATATAATAATAAGTTCCAGTACATTATTCATTTTTTTCCAGCTGACTGTAAGATGATAAGTTCCAATACATTATTCTTTTTCCCCAGCTGACAGTACAATGATAATTTTCAGTACATTATTCATTTTCCCAGCAGAAAATACAATAATACGTTTCAATACATCTGTCATTCTCCCACTTGACAGTATAATAAAACGTTTCAGTGCATTATTCATTTTCCAGCTGACAGTGTAATAATAAGCTCCAGTGCATCATTCGTTTTCCAGCTAAAAGTATTGTAATATACTCCAGGACACAATTAGTTATTCTAGCTAACAGTGTTGTAATCGGTAAAAGCAGTACTAACCCAGAGAAGGTACACAAGTGGACACAGCCAAGCGCATAAGGTGATCGTAAACGCGATCAGTGGTGCTAAAAGAAACACAACACCATAAAAACCAACAAAGGAAGAGACAAAAGTTGACTGCAGGATTCGTGGTGAAAATGAAAAAATAATAAAGTTTATAAAAACCTTTTGGTGGTAGTTGAATCCTTTGGAGAGTGGAGATTGACGTTTCAAGCCATAGGCCCGTTGTCAAAGTGAAGAGAAGAGGACAGTGTAGACAGGAAAGCCCATGTGAGAATTGGGTGAGAACATCTCATTTAATTTTTAAGTTGGACCAAAATACACTCACTGATCACTGTTCAGGTGTATTGAGCACACACAGACACACACCACAGTTCACACAAAGACATCAACACACACACGCGCACGCACCCCCACCCACCCCATCCCCCCACCCCCAAACACAACACCACACATACACCCCCCCCCACACAACACCCCCCCCCCCACACACACACACAAGGAGGAGGGGAATAAATGGAAATAATCACTATTTAGCCTACTGAAAGAAAAAGAAACAGGGGCTAAAGAGGGACAGGACAGAGAGATTAAGGCAGAAGAACCCTGGCTCAGCTAGACGTCAGTGACTCTGATGTTCATCCCAGCTGGCTGTGTGGTGCCCAAGCGGCTGATGACAAGGCTCTCCATGTGCATTCTGTACACACGGTCTCTGGGGTTCTGCCACACTGCTGATATCTTTGCATGACTGAAGCTGTGATATGGACCAACAAAATGTTGGCCGACTGGGTTGTTGTGGCCCAGCTTCATCGACCTCAGGTGCTCTGAAAAGCGATAGGTCTCCCCACTATACAGCGTTCGCGTATGTGTGTTGATGTCTTTGTGTGAACTGTGGTGTGTGTCTGTATGTGCTCAATACACCTGAACAGTGATCAGTAAGTGTATTTTGGTCCAACTTAAAAATTAAATGAGATGTTCTCACCCAATTCTCACATGCGCTTTCCTGTCTACATTGTCCTCTTCTCTTCACTTTGACAATGGGCCTATGGCTTGAAACGTCAGTCTCCACTCTCCAAAGGATTCAACTACCACCAAAAGGTTTTTATAAACTTTATTATTTTTTCACTACACCATAAGCTCCAAGAATGTAGTTCTGCGCAGCAGCAAGCCACAAATCCTGGTCTGGAACGGACGTCACATCAGGAGCTTGTCAGCGGGTTTTTCTGGGTGAACTGGCTGACAAGGAGTCTACAGCAGATCTTACAGAATGGGAAAAACCATCCAGAGATTTTTTTTTAGGAAGAATAATATGCAGCTGGATACAGTGCTCCACATGGACATCAATGCAAATACTGATTGAAGTCACTGTGTTAAGCGAAAGCAGAAAGGAACAAATTCACATCTACAAGACGTATGCCAGTCTAGTCAGTAACTTGAGGGTATAAGCCAAAATCTGCGCCACCAAGGATGGAGCAAGGAGGTCTGTTTGCTCTCAGCCTATAGTGTCATCAAACAGCTCTTCATTTCCGGTAAGACGAGGACCAGAAACCTGAAGACGATGGAACAGGCAACAGAAAAGGGATCTGGATCTGGTCAATAAGGAACAAAAGTGAACATCACAAGGGTTACATTTCCCCCCTCCAAACAAGAGTCCGACAGTTCTGTGGCAAAGACATCCACCATACAGGAAACGCCTTGAGGCGCCCATCCATCCAGCAGGGGCAGCTTGAAATCCCGTGGTGGCAACACTATTTCTAACAGCAGATCAGCATCGAGGAATCAAAGATGGATGCGGCTCCCTGTGAGTGTAAGGAGTTAAAGAGTTCAAAGGCGAAACATCTATGTGAGGAAGACTTCTGCTCCCCAGACCTGCTGTCAGGCTCTCCCTAACAGTCTCTTCCATCTATGTCCCAGTATATCATATGTGTTCTAGCTAACGGTATTGTCGGAGAAGGTGGTGGTGCTTGTGAAGATGATAGTGAATGATATGATGGTGGTGGTAACCGTGATCGCGAAAATTGGATGAAAACAATGACAACTTCAATAATGATGATGATGATGATGATGATAGTAATAAAGCATAGTATAGGCATGATATGATGTTGGTGCTAGCCAAGATCGCCAAAATCGGAAGAAAACGATGACAACGACAATGATGATGATGGTAATGATGACGGCAATGATGTGACATGCCTAGTTATGCAAATAATGGTTTCAGATCCGAAACATTGCCCGGAGCTCTCCTTGGGGGGCCAACAGTCACATCGCTCAGAACAACTACCGCCTAGAGAGGAAGATGCTGAAGACGGTGATCATCATGATCTGTGAGTGTTGTCATCCTCATGTTCTGTGAGTGTTGTCATTATCATGTTCTGTGAGTGTTGTCATCCTCATGTTCTATGAGTGTTGTCATCATCATGTTCTGTGAGTGTTGTCATCATCATGATCTGAATGTGTTGTCATCATCATGTTCTGTGAGTTTGTCATCCTGATGATCTGAGTGTTGTCATCCTCATGTTCTCTAAATGTTGTCATCATGATATGTGAGTGTAGTCAGCATGTTCTGCGAGTGTTGTCATCATCATGATTTGTGAGTGTCATCATCATAATCTGTGAGTGTTGTCATGTTCTGTGAGTGTTGTCATCCTCATGATCTGTGAGTGTTGCCATCATCATGATCTGTGACTGTTGTTATCATCATGATCTGTCAGTGTTGTCATGATCTGTCAGTGTTGTCATCCTTATGATCACTGAGTGTTGTCATCATCATAATCTGTGAGCGCTGTCATCATCATGGTCTGTGAGTGTTGTCGTCATCATGTTCTGTGAATATTGTCATCATGATCTGTGAGTGCTGTTATGATCATGATCTGTGAGTGTTGTCATCCTCATGATCTGTGGGTGTTGTCATCCTCATGATCTGTGAGTGTTGTCATCCTCATGATCTGTGAGTGTCATGATCTGTCAGTGTTATCATCATGATCTGTGCGTGTTGTTATCCTCATTATCTCTGTCATCATGATCTGCGAGTGTCAAAATGATCTGTCAGTTTTGTCATCCTCATGATTTCTGTCATCATGATCTGTGAGTGTTGTCATTCACATGATCTGTGGGTGTTGTCATCATCATGATCTGTGAATGTTGTCATCCACATGATCTGTGTGTTGTCATCCTCATGATCTCTGCGTGACAATATGATCTGTCAGTGTTGTCATCCTCATGATCTCTGCGTGTCATTATGATCTGTCAGTGTTGTCATCATCATGATCTGTGATTGTTGTTATCATCATGATCTGTGAGTGTTGTCATCATGATCTCTGTCATCATGATTTGTGAGTGTTGTCATGGTCATGCAGATCCGCGCTTGCACACACACACACACACACACACACACACACACACACACACACAATGCACACATGCACACGCACACAGGCAGACAGACAGACAGACACACACACATATAAAACACACGCACGCACGCACGCACGCACACACGCACGCACGCACCACGCACGCACGCACGCACACACACACACACACACACACACACACACACACACACACAATGCATGCGTGTACGTTCATACACATGCGTGCGCACATGCGCAAATTTACACACACACAGCACACGCACACACACACACACACACACACACACACACACACACACACACACACTCACTCACTCACTCACTCACACATGCACACGCACGCAAGCACGCACGCACACGCGAACACACACACACGAACACACCACACACACACACACACACACACACACACACACACACACACACACGCACGCACGCACGCACGCACATACATACATGCGTGTACGTTCATACACATGCGTGCGCACATGCACAAATTTACACACACACACACACACACACACACACACACACACACACACACACACACACTCACTCACTCATCACTCACTCACATGCACACGCACGCAAGCACGCACACACACACACACACACACACACACACACACACACACACACACACACACCACGCACGCACGCACGCACACACACACACACACACACAACACACACACACACGCACGCACTCATGCACGCACGCACGCACGCACGCACGCATGCAGACACAGGCATACATCCATACAGATATTATACACATATATCTATCCACTGTGCACACGCATGTATATAGGAGCATGCTCACACAACACACGTGCGTACAAAGGCACATGCACACACATGGACACACACACACACACACACACACACACACACACACACACACACACTCGCACGCGCGCGCGCGCGCGCGCGCGCGCCACACACACACACACACGTACACACACACACACACAAGCAAACTTCGTCACAGCACTGAATCTCAAATTAATTGCAAAGATCATGAATACAGTTTTAGCAACTCTTTACAATTATGGAATCCGCATTCTCATACTCTTGATCTTTCTGCCGCTTTGATACCTTTGACCATGGGAGCTGATCGGGTTAGAAAAATGAAATAAATGGCTCTGATGGAATTGAACCCACGACCTCTCAGCCGGGAGTCCGCGACGCTAACCACTTCTCCACGACGGTTGGTGAAAATGCAAAAGTTCATAAACAAAAGTAAGTCGTACGTTTAGACTTCTACTTCTTTTTGATGATTTTGTTTTAAGAAAAGGCCAAAACATAACAACACTTGAGAATTTTGAATCTCTCTCGGCCTCACTTTCTCTAAGCAACTTACCCGACCTATGAACTGGCTGGGCTAGGACAGATGGTGAGGGAGGTTTTGAGGTCCTGGAATCCACACACGTATGTCAGTCGAGGTGTGCCCGTGAATATCTCCATTAGGTCCAGAGTGACTGGTTTCTCATCTTTTAAATATCTACGATGAAAAACTGCATATGGCCTAGAAACTCAGGCAAAAATACAAAATGTAATTTTCTATGACTGACACCATACTCCCCCCCCCCCCCCCCCCAAAAAAAAAAAAAAAAAAAAAAAGCAAACAAACAAAAAGCTGAACAGGTCCTCTCGGATTCACAATATATTTTCAGTTCATGAAATCGGCCTTAAAGCAAAACCATTACAAATCCTTTCACTACATGAGACACGTCCCTATTCTCGTGGACGTTCAATGCAGTTTTATGCCTCAATTTGTCCGCAGTAATATCACAGTAATCTATTTATCATCGTGGAGCGACCTGATACAGAATTAAAGCTTCCATTGTGACTGTGCCCCTCTCCAAAATAAATGGCTTCATTCCGTATTCTGACTGGGACACCTTCCTGGAAAGAACAGAAGAAAACGATTCCGCGGAATCATAAATGTAGGCTGGTTGTGGCGTTTTCATGTCATTAAATTTGATACCTCGCATAGATCAGCTTCAGGCTGCGATCAGATAACAGTTGAATCTTTAAAAATTAATTTCATGGTAGGTAACTAAAGTGGTAACACACTCTTTGTGGAATATTTTTATGCGCTTGAGCTGTCTTATACTCGGTGATAAGGAATAATAAGTTACCTTACTGCGGAAGGAAGGAACTAATATTAGCCAAAATCTTGGCTTTAAAATTGGAAAAGTTTTACATAAATTAGAGTTGGTTACATAGAAGGATGGAACATTGCAATCATTTTAAGACGATGGAATAATTTGAGTAAACAAATGCAGAAAAGCTGGACATTTGTTAGCATTGGACTTTCTATACCAAGAAAAATTTTTTGCATGTTTTTCTTTGACGTTTCTGGCTTTGAAACTGATTTTCAAAAGTTGATTTATGTTCTAAATAATCGCAGCTCAAACTGAACGAAGCGCAAGGAATGGCTATCTGAACCTTTTGATGAGTTAAATGGCATTCGATGAGGATGTATGTCTCGCCCCTGGCATTTGTATTGCCTGTGGAACTACTGGTAATTAAGTTTCAATTTCATCAAGGAGATGTCGCTGCTTGCGGATTAGTCTAATTACGCTACACCACATCTGCTAAGTTTTAAGACCACATTGTGCATGATTTAAAGCTGATGGATAAGTGAATTAATAACTAAGATGAGAGAGTTTAAGAAGAGGGTCTCGTGGGTACGACTTAGTAGACGTCTGACCTACGCATTAGCCCAACGCGCTGGTCAGACCATGAGTATCATTTTTATTATTGTATGTGTATGCATGAATGTGTGGGCACGCGTCCGTGTGTGCGCGCGAGTGCACGTGTGCGTACAAGATGTGCGTGTATGCGTATGTATGACTCTGGTGTGTGTGTGTGTGTGTGTGTGTGTGTGTGTGTGTGTGTGTGCGCGCGCGCGCGCGTGCACGTGTTTGAGCGCTTGTGTGTGTATGTGTGGGCACGCGCGCACGTGTGTGTGTGTGTGTGTGTGTGTGTGTGTGTGTGTGTGTGTGTGCGCGCGCGCGCGCGCGTGCGTGTGTGTGTAGAAGTGCATGTGCATGTGTGTATGTGATTTGTGGGCTTGTGTGAGCATACGGACGTATATGTATATGTATGTGTACATATATTATGTGTGTATGTGTGTGTGTGTGTGCCTGTGTATGTGGGCGTATATGCATGCGCGTATGTGTGTGTGTGTGTGTGTGTGTGTGTGTGTGTGTGTATATACATACATATATATATATATATATATGTGTGTGTGTGTGGTATGTGTGTGCGCGCGCGCATGTGTGTGTGTGTGTGTGTGTGTGTGTGTGTGTGTGTGTGTGTGTGTGTGTGTGTGTGTGTGATTGCGTGCGCCTTTGTTTGTGGGAAATGAATGTTCAGAAGGTGACTTAGGAACAAGAACCATAACATCAAGAACAACATACACGCGTGTGCCTGCACACACACACACACACACACACACACACACACACACACACACACACACACACACACAACAATTAGAAAAACAACAACCCCCCCTCTCACACATACATGTACACACACACACACACCACACACACACACCACCACACACACACACACACACACACACACACATACATTCACTCACTCACACACACACTGACACACCAAGGCTTGCACACCCACGTTTGTGGACTCTCCGATTAAAGCCAAGAACCTGAACTCACTTGCCAAGGAATTTTTGGGGTAAATCTGGTGGTTGCTAAAAAAAAAGCCACTGTGGGCTAAAATGTGAACTAAAATACATAACAGTATATTTATTCTGAAAGGAAAGTGAATTGACAATGCAGGAAAAAATGTTTTATTGTATTTACTGTGAGTTTGTGACCAGTGGAATTAAAAAAATAAAATGTTTGAAAACACAGAACATATTTTCTATTTTAATTATCATTATTTGTTGTTGCTAGAAAAGTATAGTAAGTAATTTCTAACAAAAATGTGTCAGTTGAACAAAAACAATGTTAGAATAACATAAACAAAATAAAGTAGCTTACCTTACTTTTGCTTAATATGAAAATACTGCCTTTTTTGAAAGAACCGTAAGATCCACTTTCTTCAGGAAAACAGTACTTCACACCACAAAGAGTCTCTGAAAGTTGGTAATGGAAATAAAACATCAGCACAGTCCTTATTTCACACAGTCCTATGCAGGAACACACTCGAACTTGGTCAGTTTCTTCACTAAACTATAAAATTTGCTTTTGAAATAATGGCCACAGTAAGTAATCCACACTAAAAACAATCTCCGAAAGTGTTTTCTTCAAGTTAAACAAGAATAACAGCAGTATATTTTTCACAATGTCCTATGCAGAAACATACAGGATCTTGACTAAGTGGAAAATCCAGGAAAAAATAATAAAATAAGATAAGAACAATTGTAAAAAATACTGATATGATACTAAAATGCTTCTCTGGTGGGGAACTAGAAGCGCAGCTTGGTGTGCCAGATTTCAAAACAGGGGAAAAACACACCACACACACACACACACACACACACACACACACACACACACATGTATATACACTTTCTCATAAACGCATACACACACACACACACACTCTCTCTCACACACACACACACACACACACACACACACACACACACACACACACACACATCTGTTTCTAGCCATTACTAAAGTAAATATGTTTGTGGTCAGCTGTGGATGTTTTGACCATTATGATTCTGTTGATGGTTTTTTCATGATGCATGTGAATGGTGTGAAACCGAAGAACTGCTTCATTGCTAGCATGTTTGCCTCTTTCCATGTAGCAAATCTAGACTATTTTTTTTATTTCCTGTGGCTTTGTCTGCATCTGCTGGATTGTTCGTTGTGCCTATCTGTTTGATTCTGTGACTTATTTTTGCACTAAATCATGTGATAAAAAAGAGAAAAAAAACTATACATTTGCCCCCCCCCCCCTTACCCCTAGCCCTCTCCCTTACACTGACCGGTCTGTGTTCAGTTTGTGCTTACCGCTGTCCACGCTATCTGATGAGTCATCACTCACTTCAGCTACAGCATCGAGCTGGAAGTCGAAGTCAGTTCTGTCTTCAATGTCGGTGATTTGAAAATCCTCGTCTGCACCCTCATCTTCCAGAGAATTATCCGATTGAAGTTCATCACTATCCTCTTCAAGTAGCCACTCTAATTCATGCTGAGCTTCAGCTAACTCTATCAATCGTGGACGTTTTGCGCTGCTACCACTCGTGCTTGGCCCTGGCGTCGCCATTTTGCTTGCCTCGCATAGATAATGAGTTGTCACTGCAGTCACCCACTTAGATCGCTTGAAAAAGTCATTGCCAGGTGTTGTAAGGGGGTTTCCCAGACATTTTTAGATTCTATGGACCTTCACAATTGTGAATCTAGTATAGTTATACTTCCCAGACACTATCCGAATGTACACGAAGCTGAAATGATTGACTGCCGTTCCAGAACGGCAATTTTGTGCAGCGACGGGGGCATAAATTATCCACCGTTCCAGAACGGCTTGTGGTAGTCGAAAGGTTAACACGCCTGCATCACACCCCCCTCCCCCTCCACCCTATCCCCGATGAACACACACCAACCCACAGACGTCTACAGTATACACTGGGGTCCCTGAGAGGTTCAAAGTCTTATCTCATTTGACGTGTATAATCATTTACGTCTGTAATTGGAAAGGCCCAGTGTGAGTTTGCTCCACTCTTTAGGAGTTTTCGCAGTGTTGGCCTTGAGATTATTCCAAAGTTTGTTTGGCTGGTGATGTTTCTTGCTCTTCCCTTAAGTCTTGGATGTGTGGCATCTTCCTCTCTTGATGTTCAGATCTGAAAGATGGTCTATGGTATAGTGGCTTTGCTCTTGTTTGCTTAAGTGATTCTTCAGATTACTTATCACATCAGATTGGCCAAGCTGTAATCCAGTTCTTATTGTTGCCTCGCAAGCCAGTGTGTCTGATATCTCGTTTCCTTTAACTCCTGCATGTCCAGGGCAGTACATCCACATGAGTCTCGACAGTGCAAGGTTGTGCATTAAGCATGCTGAGCAGGGCTTCCCATTCCACTCTTTACTTTTTGAAGTAGGTTCATCGAATCAGTCAGTATCATGGCTTGCTGAGTTTTAAACTGGCCTGTGGATGAAAGCCAGTGGGATGCTTGTGTCACTGCTTCTATACCATTGTTAGACTTGAAGTTGTTAAACTGTGCGTGCCATTGTCTTCCAGGAGAGTTCGGACATTTTGTTTCACTGTGTATCCTCAGCCTGACTTACCTTTGGTGACAGAACCGTCAGTGTATACAACAATGTAATCTTTTGTGCCCAGGTTTTCTATCTGTATCTGAATTTCTGCGTTGGCTTTGCCTTCTGGCCATTCTCGACAGTGTCTTCCAAGTTCTGGAGCGATGGCAATTTTGGTAGAGGTTTTTGAAGTGTTCAGGATACTTGTCCCATTCGTTCGTTTCTTTGAATTATGCTAACTCTAATTATGACACAAAATTCACTCAGTTCTGTCAGTTTTATAATTGCATGGAAGGAAAACACAAAACAAACGCAACTCCAGATGCCTTAGATGCTGATGGGACCACAAAACTCAAGACAAATGTGGAGAAAGGGTCGGCTCTGGATAAATGTTTCATAGAACAGAGTGATCAAAGAAATTTGGAGGAAAAGAAGAAATATTTGACCAAGTTAAACCAACACCTCGCTCAGACTGCCATTGATGATGAAATTACAGCATCTGAACTGGATGACACAATAGCTACATGCACTAAGGATAGTGCTCCAGGTCCAGACAAAGTACGGTATGCAGATATCAAACAGCTCTCAGAAGAGGACAGAGCCCATCTCTTCAGTCTCTACCAGGAGAGTTTTGATAAAGGCAATATCCCAGAGGACTGGACTCAAAGATACCTGAAAGCTTTACCAAAACCTGGAAAAGATCATTATCAGCTAAATGGCTACCACATACTCACTATGCAAAATATAGCAGAAAAGCTCATGGATCGATTCATAGCAAGAAAACTCACAAGAGACCTTGAAAGTTGACAAATCCTCCCATCAAATCAAAAAGGCTACAAAACAGGTAAAAGTACATGGGAAAAATGCGGCAGTGTTTGCCTATGAAGTATACGAAGGATTGAAAAGGAAGAAAGAAATACTAGCTGTTGCAATAGAACTAGAAGATGCATACAAAAAAGTTCAGTTCTCGCTTCTCTTGGAATTACTTCCTGACTATGGAGTCAGCAGGACACTTACACAATGAGTAGCAGCAGCACTTCAGAAGTGGACCGTCAGGAAAATTTCTGATATCTCTTACTTGACTGGACGTACTCAGACAGTGTGTGTACAGGGAAGATACTCAGACAGTTCTCCTCTTAGGTACGGTGTGCCTCAGGGTTCTGTACTTGGGCCAGTCCTTTTTGTGCTGTATGCTAGTCCTGTGTCTGACGTCATCAGTGGTCACGCCATGTCGCATGAGAGCTTTGCTGACGATACTCAGCTTCATCAGTCGGCTCCCATTGCTGAAACTGACTCACTGATTTCTCGGACGTGGGGCTGCATTGCAGACCTGAAGGACTGGATGACAACCAACAAACTACAACTAAACGACGACAAGACGGAACTCATGTTCGTGACAAAACAGCCTAACCATCCTTCTCTGCCTTCAACTGTCACTATCAATGACTGTGCTGTCTCTGTCTCCACCTCTGTCCGCAGTCTAGGGGTCATACTTGACCAATCCCTCTCCTTTGAGAAACAGGTTTCAAATATTTGCAAGATTGCCTATTTAGAACTAAGAAGAATCAGCTCTGTACGTCACCTTCTCTCTACAGATGCTTCAAAAACTCTCATTTGTGCATTTGTCTTATCTAGAATAGATTACTGCAACTCACTTTTGGCCGGCCTTCCAAAATACCTGATAGAAAGATTACAGCGAATCCAAAATCATGCAGCCCGAGTCGTCTGTAGAGCAAGAAAACATGCTCACATTTCGCCTCTCCTCCACTCTCTTCACTGGCTATCTGTCTCAAACCGTATCTCGTACAAAATCTCAACTCTCACTTTCTCTGTTCTCTTTGAAAATGGACCTTCTTATCTCTCAGATCTCCTTAAAATCTACACCTCCTCTCGACAACTACGCTCCTGTGCTGACGACCGCCTTCTGCGAATGACTCGCTTCAGGACTACTACTGGTGAAAGATCTTTCTCTTTTCAAGCTCCAGCGACGTGGAACAGACTGCCAGACTGTCTCAGACATTCAGATTCTATCTCTTCTTTCAAGTCTAAACTTAAAACCCATCTATTTTCTCATAATTAGTCAATGCTGTGGGGAGAGGGGGGGGGGGGGGTACAACCTAACTCATAGCCGTCTGGGCCTTTTCAAATGTAGCGTATGTGTATGTTCTCTATTATATGTATTTGTTGTATGATTGAACGTTATAGGATTAAGTTTTTGTAGTGATATTTGAAGAATAAGTGAATGTCACATTGGTAGGATTAGGATTTGTTAGTTATTGTAGTAATAGTATTTGTAGTTGGGTGTAAGGTGTATTATTGTATATGAGAAGGGTGAATGTAGTATGACTTTGTAAAGCACTTAGAGAAATTCGTTTGATTAAGCGCTATATAAGAAATCATTATTATCCTATGATCTGGAGATTGGACGTCTGAGCCTCATAAAATTTCTATGGGATTACAATGCTTACCTCTCTTCCCTGTTTTATACAATGTTTACACTAAGTGCCTTACAGACCTCAACAGAAACGGAATTGCTCCAGTGTTGACACTAGCAGAAGATGATCTGATCTACAAAACATCAAAAATGCTCAAGAAAGGATGAAAGCAGTTCAGCAACAGTTGAACAACATTGCTTAGTGGTGTGAATAAACTGGACTGTCCATCAACCCTACAAAAGCCCAGACATTGGTCTCTCACCGAGAAGACATCAGAACAAGTACCCTCACCAGTTTCCTTCAATGGAATACCAACTGAATCAACTGACAACGTACGCTAACTGATAGTTAAAATCAGGAATAGTACCGAGCAAGGCATTGAATCACCCTTTTCTTATTAAAGGGTCCCATCATACATAAAAATCAAGCAAAAAGCTGATTATACAACTTTACTTCCTAAAATCAAAGAAGATGTGTTAAGAGCTTTAGGTATACTTCCCACTTTTTAAAACATTTGCCGACCTAATGTTGAATACACAATAACTAAGGCTCTAAGAATTAGTGGAATAAATGGAAATTAAGATATTGCATTTACTTTAGTAAGTAAAATAAAACTCTGGACATTTATTTTGAATCATATGTAATGGGTACTGTCACGGTCACTAAGCCAGACGTCCCACCACCCTTACCCCTCTTAACTATTTTCCATGGACAAAACACACAAAACAAAAATAAACACTTCCAAACACTTTTATTTATACACACGCCACTTAAAGTAAAGGGGAACGCAAATAATAACAACAAGGGGACAATCTTGTCAGTACCATAGCGAATGGGAAACAGCACACAACCACTGTGATTGACTCCCCTTCACAGTACACCAAAGGTGTGACTACCCCAGACCTTTAGGGTATGGTTTTCCTTGCCACCAGTGGAAACACTCAGGTCTGGCTTCACATCAGGGAGGCAAGGCCAGCCACTAAGTGCAAAGGTTAGGGACCTAGAGTGTCGACGCAACAGTAAATGACATTGCAACACCAGGGCAGTGCCACCACCTTGCTCAAGAATGGGCTAGAGGGACCAGGCCCGGCTCCTTATGAGTGAGTTCGAAAACCCTCAACTACTGGGACTAAAGTGGATGACATACGATGTGTAGGAATTCTGAAAAGGGGAAAAATAAGGGAGACGACTTACGGACACTGAAGATCCTTTTCTTCTGTATTCTCCCTAACTGGCTAGACTGACTATATGTCACCTCACGCACACCAAATTTTTTTACGGCTGAACATTTCGCAGTTACATCAACACGGTAGCATCATTAAAATGCACCAAATTTTGCAAAAGAGGCATTTTTTTCTTTTAAATGCGGCCGACTATTGGTGATGACGAACCCTAAAAGATGAGGACTACGACGAAGGTGAGGACGACGACAAAAGCCCCGGTAGTGCTACCCACTGCCGATCACTGGACCACTATTAACCCCTGAGGGCATTACGCAGGGCACCACACTTGTGCCAATACTCAACACTGACTGTGCCGAGACTGAACTCGTCGATCTCGCCTCCAAACATCTCACACACAGGCACCAGGGTGGGTGGCTGGTGTTCCTCACTGCCCCACCCTGGTATGAACAGGACAGCTGTCGAATACCCGATACCTCACTGGACACTGGACGATTCACAGAGCACCTGGGTGAGTGGCTGGATTCCTGCTGCCTCACCCAGGCACAATCAGGGGTCGACAGGACCTCAGCCGCCAGAGATGCTCTTGGGGCACCTCCCTGTATGTGAGGTGCGACAAAGGCCTGCAGAGGGCACCCGAGCACAGGACTGGATTGGTAACTGATAGGAAGTGTCGCCGGACTGTGGTTAGGGAAGGCCGCATTGCAGGCACTGCAGGCTGTAGGGTCTGCCTCTGGTAGCAGGCCTCTCACACCACCATGGGCACTCTGGCTCAGTGCCTCCACACTAGGACATCACTGGGGACAAAGGGGGGTGGTGCTCTCTGGACAAACAGTTTCCAGACAAACACTGCCATTGAACCCTGCGGTCCACCCAGGAACTCTGTAGGCAGGACGATGAAACAGAGAATCTCTACTAGATCACAGGCCAGTTTCACAGACTTGCAGGTCTACCCCTATTTGCTGACCAAGGTCAGCACATACTGACAAACATCAGTCCACTAGCTTAACACTGGACTATTACCATCACACAGTGACCAATGCACAACTTCATCTACCCTCCTGCAGAGACTACCACTACACACTGACTATACACCAGCCCGGCAGCTGGGTTAAACAATAATCTGCACACTGACTATACACCAGCCCCACGGCTGTGTAAAACAATAATCTTTCCCACACAAGCCTCTCTAGGCTGTTACATGCCAAACCAATGGCCACAATACAACTGACTGCCAAACAGCTCACTTCCAACGAGAGAGAGAGAGAGAGAGAGAGAGAGAGCGCCAATGACCTGACCACAACTATCCCCGTATGACACCAACCCCCCTTTCTTCAAACAGGCAGGCCATACCAATCCTCAACCTGTTAACTTTTCACCAGTCCTGTGTCAGTCTGTATGCCTGTCTGTTGTGAGTTGTCATGCCCACAACACACATAATGAAATACTCAAATGAATATACTTCACAGTGTGACTGGTGCGGTAAGGTAAGGTAAGGTAAGGTAATGTTGCTTATAGCCCAGCCGACCGCAAAGGGCCATATGTGACTGGTACAGATATTAAAGATAATTAGTCCGATCGAACTGATCAAATAAAATGCTGATAAAGGAATGGAGCAAACACAAATCTAGCATTCAAAAGATGAAGTTGTCGTTGTAAAGACTTTTTTGTGTTGTCAGTTCATGTACCTCATATAGTCTGTACATATTCCATAGAAAGTTCTTTGCAATGCGAATACAATTTTCTATAGATTCCTTTCACAGAAAAAAAAAGAGTAGGGGTAAAGCTTTTGAAAAAGTGAAAAGGAAATGAGGATTAAACACGATGAATGTGAAACAAAAGGGGTGTTATGTTTTCAAATTTGGCAAGACCAAAAAATGGAACTCATTGAAAGTTCATTGTTGAAAGCAGAGCCAGTTAACTATTTGAACATAACATTTTTTTTTTTTTTTTTGCTGTCCCAACCTCTGTGCCACCTCAGAGGCAGTGCACACACGCCGCTCATTCCGACACCCCGTCCACAGCCACAGCCCGGTCAGCCCCACCGCAGCCCCGGCACCGACAATCCACAGGGAGCAGTCAATGTCAAGTCGTCAAGAGGCAACCCACCGGAGAAGACACTGCACTGCTGCCGAGTCACTTCGGTGGTGTTCAGTGGCGCCTGTTCTGATCTAACATACGCAGGACACCACCTACTAAGCCCCCTACTGACGACAATAATTGCTTAGTCGCGGAGCCGGCGTGAGTGAGCTCTCCCTCCGGAGGGCGCCACCACGTCCGTCCAACGACAGCCCCCATGGACTCGCCGATACCGGTGACCTCGACGGAACCAAGGCCACAGACGTGGAGAGGACATCGAAACTGAGGTCACCACGAGAGCAGGGCATGAAGGGCCAAAGAAATTTGAGACATTTTTTTTTTTTAATGCTGATCGATGAGAGTGAGGATGATTAAGATGATGCTACGGATTTCCATTTCGGTCTGAGACTACATGACAGGGCTGTACTCTACGCTTCCTTTCATAATATATCCCGGCGTCAACCAGGCCCGAGAGATACAGGCACCTGCAGTGTTGGTCAGGAAATTTGAGCAACACTCTCAGAAACGCATCCATTAAGTGGATGAAACTCGACTGTGTGGTCCCAGTCTTCCCAACTGAGTCCACAGCAAACTCAACTCTGGGTAGGATCCGGTCGGGGCAGAAAAACCCACATGACTCTGATGGGATTCGAACCCACGACCTCCCAGCCGGGAGTCCGCGACGCTAACCACTTCGCCACGGCGGCTGGTTGAACATAACATTTTGACTCTATTCCAAAGGCACTAATACAATGGGTAGAGAAAGGGGACATGAGAAAGAAGCTGAAAAAACTCGAGGCAACACAGTACAATATGAAGGCAGAACAAATCGAGAAAGTATTATTGGATGGTAAAGACACAGTAACTCCTTGCGCGTCTAAATTTGTACTGAAAAAATTGTACATCATTAGATGAATCAAATGGGCCCAAGCAAAGGATGTTACAAAAGAAGCAAGATGAAGAATTTTTTATTGAAACATTGTTGCACAACATCTACCCACATTCTTCTTTGTACAATAAAAGTGTTCGAAAACAACAAATGCTGTCGTCCAGACTGAACACACTGAATTATCTTCTTTGAATGCCCTGTCCTACAAACCTTTTGGTGTTTCACTGAAAAGGTTATTTGCTTAAAGAAACAAACAAATGTATGGCTTAAAGTGCCAATATCAGATACAATGTTTGGTGTCGATCAACTGAAACAAAACTTATGAATTATGAATATATTAACTTTGTTATTAGCTAAGATGCGTATGAGCACCTTAAAAAATGGAATCTGTTTTTTATCGTTACGAAAAAATTTTTTTGAAAGAATTAAGCATTTCAAGATTTCTTGTATTTTTTTTTAATAGCTTGATGTCATGTTATGGCATTCAATTGTATGGTTCACAAGAAACACACACACACACACACACACACACACACACACACACACACACACACACACACACACACACTGCTACCGATGGTGTGTGGTGCGTGTTTTGCTGTCCGACTCTCATCTGAAGAAGTTTGGATGCGTGTACGACTTTTCTCTCTACACACCCACACCACACGAACATAGATAGCCAGGCAACAAGGTAAGTTTCTACTTGTTTTTCTTTTGCTGCCTGAACCATCAAATAAAAACAACAACATAATAATAACAATTAGGTATCATAACTAGTTTACGCCACAACCCAAAGGGCGCACAACGATACTAGAAACTATATTGTCACAATAACATATCTCTTTTCACATAGGCCAGGCTGGCACCCACAGCAGTGTCACACAAGCAGTCTATGCACTTGGCCGCAACGTCACTCACGGGAGCAGTTCGTGGAGTCCTTCCAGGGCCTCCCACACACCAGAAGAAACACAAGTCGTCGTCCTGACGAACTCTGAAGCCCTTTGACACGTAGCTCGTTGCTGACCTCACGGACAGTCTCTCGACGCCCTCTCACGGAGCAGAGACGGCGGCTGGGCTCGTGCTGCACCCCACACCCGGCTGGCAGTGCACGCACGATGGTTACTGACCTTTGGTCAGTCTCTCCACATCCCCTCAGGTTGGAGATAGCGGCTGGGCATGGGCTGCACCCCACATCCGGATGGCAGTCAGTTCCAGGTCGGACACGGGGCTTCACCGACACCTGGAGGAACTTATATTATCTAGCCTACTTCCGACACATTTATTGTTCTTGTTTGTAACTAACAGTCACTCTTCACATAATACATTTCACTGGAACTTGGGGGAAAATACCCATAAGAGAATCTACAAAGTTTCAATACAGTGGGTGCATTACAACAGAACATTTTCTTTGATTAACACCATGATTGTTTACATTGAGAAAAAGGATTTCAACATGGAAACCTTTTTCAAAGTACCAAGAATACAATTATTACATATTAAGGAACGAATTCTGTTTGTCACATTTTATTTATTCATTTTATCAAGAAAAGAATGTTTTTATCATATCACATCATCACTAGATGTGTCACAAATACATATCAAGGAACGATTTCCGTTCGTCCCTTTTCATCTTTCCACAACAAGAATCAGAATACATTTTCCCGATAATTTATGCACAATGATTTTTATTGCTCACTTCCAGAGCTCACCAACACTCACATCATTATAATACTTCAGAGAAAAAGATAAACAACATCTTTTTTCCCAATAATACAGTGATTTAACTAGATTATTGTTTTTTCCGATCACATATCAGAAAACATATTCTTTCTTCTTTCTACTCCCTTCGTTCGCCTCAATCTCCTCTGGACTCGCATTCACTGACTACAATTTCCTAACTGTCACCATATGTTTCATCAAATCATAAGATACATCAAGGGAACAATCAAATATTTTTAGTCTCTTACCAAGACCTGTTAAGTTTCCAACCACCTGTTGAAAAGAACAACTTCATTAATTCAAATCCTAACTTCAATTTAATTATCAATACACACCAGACTGCCAGCGAGGACACACCTCCAGTCTGCCTTCGGCTCGTCTGGACAACTTACTCGGCCGGTAGCTCTTCGGAGATTGAAGGGAAATGTTCGCTCCCTGACTTACACAAAACGCAGGTGAGTAGCATTCAGGTAAACTGGCCAACCGGTTTTACAGGTTTACCTGTACCGGTCAACGTGTCCCCAAAATTAGGGACCGGACGAAATACGGTCCGTCTCACACACACACACACACACACACACACGGTTTCAGTTTCAGTTTCATCAAGGAGGTGTCCCTGTATTCGGACTAGTTCATATACACAACACCACAGACGCAAAGTTTTGAAACCACACTGTGCATGATTTAAACCTGATGGATAAATGAATTAATGACTAAGATGAGAGAATTAAGAAGAGGGTCTCGTGTTTACGACTTAGTGGATGTCTGACCTATGCATTAGCCCAGCGCGCAGGTCAGACCTACGTAACATTGGTTGTGCCAATAATTATCATTGTATGTGTATGTGGTGAGTGTACACATGTGTGTGTATGGGTGTGTCGGCTCGGGCCTATGTGTGCGTGTCAGTGTATGCGGTTAGCGAACGCATGTGCGTGTGTGTATTATGTGCATGTATGCACGTGTGTGTGCGTGTGTGTGTATGTGTGTGTGTGTGTGTGTGTGTGTGTGTGTGTGTGCGTGCGCGCACACATGCACACGTGCGCACTTGTGTGTGTGTGTGTGTGTGTGTGTGTGTGTGTGTGTGCACACGCGCACGTATGTGTGTGTGTGTGCAGAAGTGCATATGCATGTGTGTGTGTGAGATTTGTGGGCATGTTTGAGCATGCTCCTGCGCGCACGTATATGTATACATGCACATGTATGTGTACATGCATATGTGCCTGTATGTGTGTGTGCCTGTGTAAATGAAATTGGTTGTGCCTAAAATTATCATTCTATGTGTATGTGTTGAGTGTATACGTGTATGTGTATGGGTGTGTCGGCACGGGCCCATGTGTGTATGTCAGTGTATGCGGTGCGTGAACGCATGTGCGTATGTGTATTATGTGTATGTATGCGTGTGCGTGTGTGTGTGTGTGGGGGGGGGGGGGGGGTAAAGTAAAAACAAATGTAGGAAAAGAATTCTTTAAAATCTTGGCAACATCATTTCCAAAAGAACACAAACTGTCCAAAATATTCAACAAAAACACCATTAAACTATCATATTCATGTATGCCTAACCTCAAAAACATAACTGATTCATCTAACAAAAAGAAAAGCAACACAAAAGAGAAGGGTGCTGAAAGGACATCCTGCAACTGCACTAAAAAGAACAGTGCCCCCTAAGCAACAAATGTCTTCACAGCAACATTGTATACCAAGCTACGGTAACATCAGAAAATGAAAAAGAAACATATATAGGGATTACTGAAAACACCTTCAAAACCAGATACGCAAACCACAAACAGTCATTCAAAAATAAAAAATACAAAAATCAAACAGAGCTGAGTAAATACATTTGGAGACTCAAAGATAAAAAAAATAGACTACAACATATCATGGA